>OX465106.1:16932505-16973141 GCA_949987565.1 Luidia sarsii | reverse complement strand
CTTCTGTCTATTGGTTGGACTTTACCACTGAATCAAATAAGTCATATTATTCAGGAGTACCACACACAGTCACATTGCTAGTTTAGGCCACGGCCGAATCCAGCTGTCTCCGCATTAGGTCTTGATGTATATTTTTACCCATTGGTTGTGTGCAGGGTCACACTGCCCTAAGCTTGATATATATTTTTACCCATTGGTTGTGTGCAGGGTCACACTGCCCTAAGCTTGATATATATATTTACCCATTGGTTGTGTGCAGGGTCACACTGCCCTAAGCTAGATATATATTTTTACCCATCGGTTGTGTGCAGGGTCACACTGCCCTAAGCTTGATATATATTTTTACCCATTGGTTGTGTGCAGGGTCACACTGCCCTAAGCTTGATATATATTTTTACCCATTGGTTGTGTGCAGGGTCACACTGCCCTAAGCTAGATATATATTTTTACCCATTGGTTGTGTGCAGGGTCACACTGCCCTAAGCTAGATATATATTTTTACCCATTAGTTGTGTGCAGGGTCACACTGCCCTTTAGAGCCGAAGTCAGAATGCCCGGCAACCACCCCTCCCGTGAGTGAGCCTCCGGTCGGGGTCGGTGTATTCTGTGTCTTTAAGAATAGCCCTGCGGTTATAGTGGTCACTGGCCTATCGTGTCCCCCCCCCCCCCCGACCCACAATTACATCTTTTGGGTCGAGGTCTATCTAGGCCGAGTGCACGCAAAGAAAAGAGGTTTAGGCCCTGTCATGCGCTCTGGCTCAATGACGAGACTGATGAGGATGGGCGATAATGGATGGTTCTCTCTTGGCAGCATGGCGGGTCAAGAGGATGCTATCAATGCTGGGCAAGGATTAGTGGACAGTGGACGTGGGACCTGAATTATTGTATTCACAAACTCAGAAACTATGGTGACCACAAGCCCTTTAAAGCCCCTACACAACATTGGTTGAGGTCAAAGAATAGCACCCATACATTGTCTGATCCAACATATGCATGAAATAGCACACCTGTGAAAATTTCAGCTCAATTCGCCAACCGAGTCTCGAGACAATTGTGAAAATTGCTTTATTTGTTTCGCGAAAATGCAGCATTCAACGCCGCACTGTTCCGAAAAATAGTTTAGATCTCGGTGAGACAAACGATTTCTTTTACTCTTTTCTCCCAAAATACAACATTTTAGGCAGAAATATTTCAGTGCGAGGTTTCTACTATAACCATCTTCAAACCGTATCATGTAAATCTGTGAACATTTCTGTTTTTCAATCTTACCAATTGATGTTGTAAAGGGGCTTTAGAAAGAAAAAAAATTGAAATTGAAAACAAAATAAGAAGCTGCTGTAGCCAGGTTTGCAACATTTTGGTCGTCCGCATCTGGATGAAAAATGGTGGCACGTTAACTCTGGCGATTTACAGCAGTTTAGTGATGGTTGAATCCTTCTGACTGGTGCCCCCACCCCGGCAATGATAGTTTGACTAATTGGAAAGGACGCACGGCCATCAGAGGGCTGGATAGCCGGGGGGGGGGGGGGGGGTATCAGGAGCAATGGTGTGTCTAACCAGAGGTCCCAAGTTCTTTGCCATGGTTCACAAATAGAGGAATGAGGTGAGAAGGGTAAGGAACATTAGCTAAAAAAGGTGACCAACTTCCAAAAAGTTCTGCCGTCTGGGCCCAATTTCCTAGAGCAGGTGTAGCTTGAAACTCTGCTACATCACGGAAAGTTTTCCACGCCATAGGCCTATAAAACTAACTCACAAACCACACCTGGAGGGTGATGTCCATTGCTCGTGACTTGTGTTCAAATGTTCTTTGATACTGAGCCTGCAAACCAAAGTGAAGTTTGGGTTGGCAAGGTGGCCGCTTTTGAATAATGACTCTTTGGGCTTTCAGGCAAATTCCGAGATTGGTCCCCTGGTAGTCCGGAGGTAGGGGGAGGAAGGGGGTGGGGGATGTTGTGTACGGAAGTGGAAGTTCTATGGTCAGACTGTGGTCCGACCATAGGTCAGCTGCCTTCCTATCCCTAACCTCCCTCCCTCCTATGTTCTCTGTAGTTCCTTAATGCCACAGTCAATCATCCCCGGCCAGACAGGTATGTTTGCTTACTTAAGGGCCTTCTCTAAATGCCACTGCTTGTTCAGGCCACCTTTAGGAGAGTAAACACCTCCTGCCCATGGGTGTGTGCGTGTGCGCATGTGTGCTGAGTATAACATGGGAGAAGAAGTAGAGGCTGAACCTGCTGACTCTCTGCTGTGTGCACAGTTCAGTGTGCCTTTGAAGTGTGGTATGAACTGGTACTGGCCCGGGCCTACCCGCACTCCCTAACTTCGCAAATCGATGAGGCAACCTGTAGTAGTGTTTGGGAAGAGTGGCGAGAAACCTGTTTGGTGTCTTCCTCTTGTTTCCCTTTGTGTGATCAGTGGGGGAGGGAGGGATCTTGGCTATTGTCTGGGAAGAGGGTGTGGAGGTGTATGGGGGGGTAGTGGGGGTGGGTGAGGAGGGAAAGGGGTTTCTGGCTTTTGTGTGCATGGAGGGGTCCAGTGTGGGTTTGGGTTGCCCCTAATCCGGCCATGTGGGGGCAATGGAGAAGGAAATGAGTGTTAACATAAGGGACTACAATGGCCCCCGCCAAAATGGTAGCAAAGGACAGATCAAGGGATTAGCCCTGTTGAGGTGGAAGAGGGGGAAAAGGTGGCCATCCTCATTTTGGATTGAGGGGAGGAGGGGGGGGGGTGCTGTCAGGGAATAAGGCTTCATGACTAAAAGCACTTGTAGGGCGTGGGAACGTGCAGTTATTTGTGTGCATAAGGCAATGAGACCCCGGCACTGTTTAACTCTTATTTGTGGGGATAGACATTATTGAACACTCCATGTTGACTTTTGTTGTTGTCGTTGTTATTGTTGATGATTGGAGGTAGTGCTTCTCAGTCGAACCTGGCAGACCTGTGTGAATACGAAGTCAATGGAGGAGCTTTTGATTCGTCTCTTTCTTTCATAATATGGTATCCCAATTATACCCCCCCACACACACACACACACACACTCATTTGCTTTATATTTGGAGGGGCCCTATGTAGTGTCCATCCCCTTCTCTGTTACAAGAGAGCACAGCCTCACACACACATGACACCCACGCAACCAAGTAAGTAGCCACAGGGAGTTTGGAACAGGTTGAACCAGCGTGCCCACACAATGCTTTGGAAACGGCAACAGTGAGAGATTTGGGTTTGTATCTCCGTAGCTGGAGGCCCCAGTCTCCCTCCTCTCTCTCTCCCCCCCCCTCACATCCCATTTTTTCCCCCTGCTGTCCCCTCGCTGTTTTGCTTGTTTGCTTGAATGGAAGTGGGGCGGAGGTGATGGGATTTCGTTGAACTTGCCACTCGCCCAAACCACGTACGAGCTTTTGATGCGGTCTGGTTCCCTACGGCGGACAGTTTTGCATCGACTTCTCCCGCTCGGGAAGGCTCGTATCCAACCCCTACTCCACTCCCCTCCCTCTCCTCCCTCCCACAGATCCCCAGCCGGATCTGTTTCCATGGATACGGGAGAAAGAAAGAAGACAAATAAACAAAATGTAGAGAGAAAGATCCTCTCTCTGTACTGCTGCATTTGGTAAAAAAAACAACAACGACGCATTGGCCCAAGGGACGGCTGGCCCCCCAAAAATTAGAAATTAAAAATTAAATTGCAGTCGTATTTTAGGCTCTTCCAAAGCACGGAACGATAACAAGATAGTCCATTGCTTAGGCTGGTTGGTAGACATCTCAGCTGAAACTGACAAATAATGGGCCGTTTGACTGTGTTGATCCTTCTTGACGTGGCTGTTAGCAAATTACAAGTAACTCTTCGCCAGAGTGGCCAACGTTTCGTGGCACAATTTTTAACAGTGGACGTAATTGCAGGGAATGGGGCTGTTATCGCGCAGAGTGCATGGCCCAATTCCTTCACCTTGGCCTCGGAGAGGTTGAGGAAAGGTTGCAAGGGTGAGGATGTGGGAGGGGGGAGGGGGAGTCATTTGATAGTTTTTCTTGATCGATAACGATTGGGGTACCGGTAGACCATTCGTACTTGGAGAGAATGTTCGCTTGGTTTGGCGGCAGCATGTCCGCCGAAGAAACGAATTTGACTCCTTTGATAAACTTTAACCCCTCACAAAAGGGGGAGAGGTACAAGAACTGATAAGGAGGGGGGGGGTTGAGTGTGGAAAGAAGAGGGGTCAGGGGTCGTGAGGAAGAGAGAGAGAAACAAACAAATCAATGTTGGCTCTGAGCATGAGACCCCAGGTCACATGCTCAATCCCAGCAAGTGAATTTCCAAGATGGCTAGAGAGAGAGAGGACCCATTTTTTTTTTTTTTTTTTTTTTTTTTTAATCAGGTCAAAAGCCGGGTTGGGGTTCACTTCAAGGTTTCTGTCAACTCTGAGGGAACCTCTTTTAGTGAGATTGCGTTCCCGCACGATTCTTCACCCCCACAGAGGACCTGTTTCTTCCTTTTTGTATGCGTTGTGTGTGGGAAATTACGGGTATTTTGTTCCACCTCTGAGTAGGCCTAGATCTTGTTTTTCAGTTCCGGGGCTACTACCAAAGCACTCGGGACATGTTCATTTCAGCTCCTTAGCCCCAAGGAAAAAAGAACGAATGAAAAAAAAAGAAGTGAAGTCCCACTCTCTCAAGAATGTCAAAAGTTTCAACAGCTTGATTGGGGTTTGAGGGGGGGGGGTTATGTGGGCGAGAGTGAACTTCACAAAGCTTTCACGATGCATCGTATCTTGGACTCACGATGGATGGTTACCAATCATGGAATAGGTCGTATGGTTTCTGTGCATCTCTCATCACCGTGCGATTGATCGTAAGTTACCGATGAGTTTAATGAAATCGACCGGTGGTTTGGTACGCAATTTTACAGTGAAAACATCCGTGCTTTTAGGAAGTATCTGTGGAAATATGAGAGAATATGTGACCTTACTTTCAAAGGAGTTGGACAGTGCCATAATATAATGTCAATTTTTTATTATTGTTTTTTTTTGGTTTGCCATATTTGAAATTTCAAGATTCCTCTCCCTTGGCATGGATCAGTGCATTCAGAACTTATAATACCATTTTATTATTGCCCCTGAAACCTGAAAATCATTTTCAAAATTGATTTCCCTGTCAGTTTTTTTTCCCTTTATTTGTTTGACTTTGAATATTGTTCAAGAAGAAAATGAATTGATTCAGTCCTGCCTAGGGCTCGTTAAATGTGACCCAGCACAGCGACATGAGGAATATCCCACCAAAACACTTTTCGAGTAAACAACGCTTGAAGTCAAAGTATCTTCTCAATTCGATAAATTATTTTTGGAAACTTAAAAAGGATTGGAGGATATTATGTCCAAGGATTTATCCGAAAATCGTCTCTAAATGTTGAGGAAAAAAAACGAGGATTTCGGTGTTTGTGTACTGTTTTCATGAAAATGTAAAGTTTCTGCCTTTTTGAATGGCCGCTTTCGAGGAGTTAGACTGGTGCTGCTATATTGTGTCTGCCAAATGAACGAGCGAAGTCCCCTTGTACTATTTACAGCAAAGTTCACACGGAAATAATTTTGATATCATTTTAAAGCTAATGGTATATTCTTTCACATCATAAGAAAATATCAAAATCTCCAAAGTGGGGGTTATTCCTCATTATGCTGTGCCGGGTCACAATTTTTGTTTTGTTCACCCTGCCAAGTCAGAATGCCCACTGGACCACTTGTTTTGTGGGACTGTAGGCCTATTCCTTTTTTTTCTTTAAAAAAAAAAATTTGTGTGACATCGCCGGTGACTGTTTATGACTCGATGCTGTTTTGCCAAGCAGTGGATGCTATAATTTTCTGCCAGTTCTCCTCCCCGGATGCAATCCGGCTGGCTCCTTGCTTTTTCGGGACAGACTTTTTACAATCCCAAGGCAGGGTCGGGAGAATGCACAGTGCATATAAATGTGCGCATTCCTCCTCCCCCCCCAACCCCCCAACCCCCAACCTCCCCTCCCCCCTTCTGTCCACAGTGAAATATCATAGTCGGGCAGAAACTGCTACATTCAGTGTTGGCACAGGCATGTCGTTATCGCTCTCTGATGGGTCCCACTGCTTATGTGCTCGGCTGTTGGCAAACATTAACCTTTCCTTCCCCCCCCCCCCCCCCGGTCGTTTTACAAGGATACAACTGGCAGCTACTATGTTTGCCCAAATGATTACTGCACCCATGGTCTCAGACTCTGTTTGCCTCTTTCTTCTTCTCTTACCCCCCCCCCCCCCTCCTGCCCGCCTTCCACTATCATTTCTGTCCTCCTTAACTAAATGCAGAATTCAGAAGACTGTAGAATTTAATCTTGAAAGCCTTTGGGTCTGGCACGCTTTTTTTCTTCTCTTTTTTTTTTTACGGCAATTTGACGCAGGCAATTTTGGGGGATACCTTTTTACACCATAGCGCCTGTCATGAAGGGAGGTTTACCAGCAACACCCAGCCCTACCCCGGCCCCTTGCCCCGGCCCCTTGGCCAGGACCTGCCCAGGCCTGCCCAACCAGGTCTCGCATCTTGGCCAAAGCACAGCCCCTCCCACCCCCCCCCTCCTGTGGTTTGCAGTTCGTGTTCCTGGAAGACGATATAGTCGGGTCAATAGACAGTTAGACACTCTTGGGTTCGTCATGCTCCCGCTCTCTCCCTATCTCTGTCTGTCTCTGCCCATATCTCTGT
Organism: Luidia sarsii; assembly: GCA_949987565.1. NCBI lineage: Eukaryota > Metazoa > Echinodermata > Asteroidea > Paxillosida > Luidiidae > Luidia > Luidia sarsii. Next base: position 16,966,433 of record OX465106.1, on the reverse strand, counting down.
TCTCTGTTCTCTCCCTCTCCCTCTCCCTCTCCCTCTCCCTCTCCCTCTCCCTCTCCCTCTCCCTCTCCCTCTCCCCATCTCCCTCTCCCCATCTCCCTCTCCCCATCTCCCTCTCCCCATCTCCCTCTCCCCATCTCCCTCTCCCCATCTCCCTCTCCCCATCTCCCTCTCCCCATCTCCCTCTCCCCATCTCCCTCTCCCCATCTCCCTCTCCCCATCTCCCTCTCCCCATCTCCCTCTCCCCATCTCCCTCTCCCCATCTCCCTCTCCCCATCTCCCTCTCCCCATCTCCCTCTCCCCATCTCCCTCTCCCCATCTCCCTCTCCCCATCTCCCTCTCCCCATCTCCCTCTCCCCATCTCCCTCTCCCCATCTCCCTCTCCCCATCTCCCTCTCCCCATCTCCCTCTCCCCATCTCCCTCTCCCCATCTCCCTCTCCCCATCTCCCTCTCCCCATCTCCCTCTCCCCATCTCCCTCTCCCCATCTCCCTCTCCCCATCTCCCTCTCCCCATCTCCGAGTTGATACTGACTGAGAGAAAGTTCTCCAAAGGCCCCCCCCCTCTCTCTCTCCCTGTCTCTCTCTCTCTCTCTCTTTGTATCTCTGTCCCTCTGTCTGGCTGTCTGTCTAACCGTGTGTCTCTCTTCCTTCCTCCCTCTCCCTCCTCTCACCCCTCTTTCTCTCTCTCTGTCTCTCTCTCTCTCTCTTTGTCTCTCAATCTCTCAATCTCAATCTCTCTCTTAACTGTGTACGCCGCAACTCGGTCGCTAGCCCAGCTGGTCTGTGTAGTCACGGAAGCAATCATCCCATATATATTTGGTATCGGGATGATCTCACGACCAGCTCACCCGGACCCCCTCAAGCAAGTTGATCCTCTTTTGTGACTCCAACGTTGGGAGGAGTAGGGAGGGGAGGGGGTGGATATCAGTAGAAGACCGAGATCAGTGATGGAGAACCAGTAATTTCCCTCCTGGGAGCCCTGGACCACATGTTCAATTGGCTGTTAAAGGCGGCATTCTTTTTTTTTCTCTCATCATCACTTTTTAATAACTTGTCAGATGAAACTAGCAGCTTGATTCTCGAGGGGGTTTAGTGACTTTGAGGTCAGGCTTTTGCAGGTTTTTTTTTTTTTTTTTTTTTGGTGGGGGAGGGGGGGGGGTCGTGAAGGGCAAATAACCCTGTGATGAGTTTGATGTTCAGCTTTGAAGTGGGGCCAGCCCAGGATCATCTAGGCGTGGGAGAAGTGTGACGGCTTTCTGCTCACCCTCAGAAAGGGGTAATGTTAATATTTTTATTTTTTTCAGGGGGGGGGGGTTCAATCAGGCAATCAGGCAATCAGGCAAAGCACTCAACGTACAGTCCTAACTACATGTCTGAGAGGCCCCCCCCCCCCCCCCGTCTCGATATCGTTACGTGATCTGTGATTAGGACGCAGTTTGCCCCACAGCTCAACGACCCCTATTAAAAAGAGGGGGAAAAAAATTTGCAACTGCGTATGAAACAGTCACGAGGAGAAGAAGCTGGGGGTGGGGTATCATAGCGTCTCGGTAAATCCAGTTGCAGGGGAAGTGCGGGTCTCATTGTCTAATCCAGTTTGTGCTGCCGAGTGCCTGCCTCTCTCCCGTTCCCCCCTTACCCCCCCCTAACTTGTTCATCATCTTGTAATCCGCGGCGTCTTGGGGCGAAGAAGAAGAAGCAAAGGAACAACAAGTCTACTAAACGAAATAAAAAAAAAACATCCCTTCTCGGCTCTCCCCGTCCTCCCTCCTCCTGATTAACCGGTGTAATTGCCCGCATTATCGGATTAATCCATCCGCGTTGATTACCCTCTTGTTTGTCATGTCGAAGAGCGGTTGACGCGGGTGCTTGGGCAGGCAGGCAGGCAGGCAGGCAGGCAGGCAGGCAGGCAGGCAGGCAGGCGGACTGGCTGTCTTTACTGGCTAGCAATTTAATCAGTACCCCCCCTCCCCCTCTTCACCTCCACTCACCCTCTGCTTTGATGATTGTGTCTGATCTTTTGGACAGGGGGGGGGGGTGGATCGTTGGTAGTTTGGACTGAGTTGCATAGACAATCTTATCCCGGAGCTGCCGCGGCCAAAGCCTAACTGTAAACACACGGCCCATGCACGGTGGCATTGCTGCTGGGGCAGTGTGCAGAAAAACCCTGACTTCTTCAATTTGCTAAAAAAAAAATGACCAGAAATAAAAAAAACACCACCCTTCCATTTTGCACAGTTGTAATCTTCCGACAAGCAAAGGACTTGGAAAGGATGACCAGCCAGGAGCATTTTAAACAATTTTTTTTTCCGAAAGTGATGAAGAATTTGACTGGGACATGAACCCGAGTCCTCTGGCTTAACTGGATGATCGTAGCAGCGCTTTTAAGTCTTGAGCGGGCCTGATGTGTTTTGATTTACGGCCGAACCTCAAAAAAAGAACGTTCAGAGCATGTTATACACAGCGCACACATTTACACAGTATATCGGAAAAAAACTGACCAAAAGACACCAGCAGATGAAAGCCAAACATGGAGCTTAGTTTGGCCAAAGTGGATGTTTGTAGTTGCGTAAAAAAAAAATACAACAACACCCGGCTCGTGATGAATGCGTGCCTCTGTGATTTATTTTGGAGAGTGTGTGGGCACGGCTTGGGTTGAATGGCCTCTACAATCCGGGATAGTGCTGACGCAACCACGCACAACTCTAGAAAACAAAACAAAACGTGAAAGAACTCTCACCAAACTCCCCCCCCCCTCTCTCTCTCTCTCTCTCTCTCTCTCTCTCTCTCTCTCTCTCTCTCTCTCTCTCTCTCTCTCTGGCCCTCCGAGAATGATCAGGGGGGCGAGTGATTAGGTAACAGAACCGGCTGACTGGATGCGTCTCGGTTTCGCACAAAAAGAAAAGAGAGAAAAAAAAAATCGCTTGACAGCAGCGAGGGTTTCTGCCTGAAACCAATCCAATTATTTGGCCAGTCTCTGCAGTCTCTGCATGCAATGGCGTGTGTGTGTGTCTGTTGGGAGGGAGGGAGGGAGAGATAGAGAGAGAGAGAGAGAGAGAGAGAGAGAGGAGTTGCGGAGGAAAAGGGCGAGGGAAAACAAAGTGGAAATTGCTGGTGAAGAGGTGAAAGGAAGGGAAGAATCCGCATGAAGTGTCGCGCGAGTCGCCGACTGAGAGCGGTCAAACGGCCGAGAGAGGAACTCTCAGATTTCCCGGTGAAATCAAACCAACGCTCGCAAGTCCTTTCCCCGTAAAATCAGTATAAGCAGTGACTTCTTCCTGCGGAGGCCTGAAAGGTCCATGCAACCCCCCCGCAAGTGGTGCCGGCATCGTACAGCCACACAAATTCGACTGCTGGAGGCTCTAGAATTCCATGAATTTTCTTTCTTTATGAAGATCGTATGTGAGTGGCTCGTATGTAATTTGAGGTTGTTTTTATACAAGCAATAAGATAAGCAAACATTTTTTTTTGGGGGGGGGTTGCATTACCCTTTAATATATATATATATTTATTTTTCAAAATTATTCAAAAGGTTTTCTGCCTTTGAGAAAGGTCCTGCTTGGATCGAAACGTCAGGCCCACTAAATTTTGAAAAGGTTTCCAGTTGGTTTTTCCTTTATTTGTTTGATTTTTTTGTTGGGTCAAACTTTCAGCCTAAGAAATTCCTTCAACCAAATGTTGCTTGCTTATCAACAAGTTGACTGGTGCACAATTATTGTGCACGTACACGCAACATCAAATTTTCATGTAAGTGTGTGCGTGTAACCAGCCAACGTAATGAATAATCTAAAGACTGATCCGACGAACAAGGGAAGAAGACCTGTTGTCTGTCCCTCTCCCCCCCTCTCCTCTTCCCTCCTCTCCTCTCCCCCTTTCCCAGTGTCCTTGTCGTGAATTTTTAATGAGGGACGGACCGTGGAGGGTGGTGGGAGGGGGGGGGGGCTAGCCTCCAAAGACAATGTCGCGTCGCTGGTCAGTCGGGCTTCTAGTCCACTCCACTGCCAGCAGATCAATGCCAGAGGGCTTAGGGATCGTCTCTTGTCGCCGGAGGGTGGGGATGTACGGCGGTGTGTGACCCCCACGTGATCCCAGACCGGACCGGACCGGATGCCACTACGATCTCGTTAGGAAGCTAAGAATAATCATCAGATAGACACCCCCCCCACTAACTTTACCCAAATTTTTAACAAATGCTGAACCTCAGGTAACATTTCCGTCCGGCTGGCCCCTTGCTTTTCTTTACATAGCCCAGTGGTTGGATCTCACAAAGCCTTGCCATGCAGCATGACTTAGTTTACACTGGATGATCTTAAGTTGCGATAGGCAGTGTAGTTTCTGCGCATTGCAAATCCTCTTGCGATTGATCGTAAGTTACGATGAATTTGGAGAAAACGGCCGTAGAACTTGGCCAGAGCCTACCGAAAAGAATCCTCCGTCTCACCTTCACACCTACAGCATTTTAATATCCCCCCCTCCCTAAAAAAAACCCAAAATCACATGCCTACAGAGTGCACTGTTGACTTTTCCAAGCACACTCGCACACACACAAAATACAAGATTTTATAGAAGTTTTTATCGCCCGGAGACTTTCAGAGGTGGGAAACAAAAAGAGGGAGGGGGGCGCGGTTGGTACAGAGAATGTGGCAGAGTTTTACGAGTGATATCATCCCTTGGACAGATGCCATCCGAGGCACTCAGTATCGGTATGCCAGTATCAAGGCAGTTTACCGGAGAAGGGGGACCCGATGCTATTTGGCTTTTTCAAATATTTTTGGAGCGCACCCCTTCTTGCTTTTTGCGGGCGAGCGTGATGTGGGCGAGGAGAGGGGGGGGGTGCTGCATGCATGAAAGATTTCACTGGATGCCTTTTCGAATGACGCCTCTATAGTCTGTACAGTGCTAGACATCGGCTACTTGATATATCATTACTTGGTTCTCGGAGTAGTGTACAATTTAAGAATTGTCGCCAACTGCTTCTGCCTTTGAGAAAAGGTCCTGCTAGGATGGAAATGACGGGCTCTTAACAGTGTATTGGCTATACTGTAACTAGGGTCTATGGCTGCAGAAAGACAACCAGTAGCCATAGCCATGTATTTAAGCACCGCCTGTTTTATGTCACCAAAAAACAAACACAAGAAGGAATACCTAACTTTCGATCTTGCCTCCATCTTGCCTCCATCTTTAGTTGTCCAACAAGTCATAGCCCAAGCTTTTATGTCAATTTTTTTCCCGGGTCACTTTCACTGAAGGCTAAGGTTGATTGATTGATTTTTTTCATCGCTTTTTTTTGTTTGGTCAGTTTGGCTTTTGGATTTGACCAGATATTTGTTCATCGATCAAGAACTCAGTTCACTCACTAATTTCCTGTTTTTCCCTCTGCCTCTGCCTCTCCCTCTGCCTCTGTCTCTCCCTCTCTCTCTCCCTCTCCCCCTCCCTCTCCCCCTGCCTCTCCCTCTCCCTCTCCCTCTCCCTCTCCCTCTCCCTCTCCCTCTCTCTTATATCATCCTTTACTCCGAGAAAGAATTGATGGAGAAAAAAACACCTCTACACACAGCCAGATTGACTCTGTTCTCTTCTGACCTCAGCCAAGCGAAGAGGAATCCGTTTCTGTTTCGCGATACAATTATTTCATGCGGCTCTGACTTCTATTGACTCTAAACCACAAGTCACCTGGTGGCTGCATCTGTATACTGCTATTATTTTTTTATGGAGAGGAACCATGGGTGATTTGATTCTGAAGGATCTTTCCTTCCGTAAGGATAATGAATATAATTATTTAGTCATCCAAAATATATGAAAGTGAAAATTGTTGTTTGGATACCATTTGGCAAATGCACTTTACTTGGTATTTTTTAAAACCAAAGTGATGCAGAAATATCCAATGTACATAGTCACTTACTATGGCACCAGCCTGCCTCACTGCCTGCCTGTCTGCGTGCCTACCCTACCTCCCTCTTTATCTCCCTCCCTCTACCTCTCCCTGCCTCCATCCCTGCCTCCCTCTCCCCCTCCCCACCTCCATCCCTGCTTCCCTCCTTACCTCCCTGCCTCCCTGCCTCCCTGCCTGCCTCCCTCCCTGTCCCTCTCCCCACCTTGAGTTCTGCCTCCCTAGCCCTGTCCCTTTCTACACCTTCATCCCTGCCTCCCCCTTCCCTCCTTGCCTTCCTTCCTCCCTCCCTCCCTGTCCCTCTTCCTGCCTCACTCCCTCCCTCCCTGTCCCTCACCCTGTCCCTCTCCCCACCTGCATCCCTGCTTCCCTCCTTGCCTCCCTGCCTCACTCCCTTCCTCCCTCCGTCCCTGTCCCTCTCCCTGTCCCTCTCCCCACCTGCATCCCTGCCTCCCTCCTTGCCTCCCTGCCTCACTCCCTTCCTCCCTGCCTCACTCCCTTCCTCCCTGCCTCCCTCCCTCTCTCCCTGTCCCTCTCCCCACCTGCATCCCTGCTTCCCTCCTTGCCTCCCTGCCTCACTCCCTTCCTCATTGCATTGCAAACCATTAGCACGGCCTCCTGTGCCAGACTCCTTCCTCCAACCACACACATTGCTCATACCAGCATACCTGCAGTAATTTACTCTTCCAGTACCGCTTCATGGCCAGTATAGCCAGATGGAACCCTTGTTTTGAAAAAAAAAATGACTACCAGTAGTTAACCAATACCAGCATATTTTTCTTCTGTTATTCTGAATATAGAATACTTTATGAACACTATCCTCCTATATTCCAAAATTTAAAAAGTAACGTTGTTCTGCTTAAAAAGCAATAAATTGAAAAAGAAAATAGATTGAAAAAAGAAAGTTTAATTGTCCTCAGCTATCACGAAATGTGATTAATACTGCTTTGATGATAAGTACGTTGAAGAATTGTTCAATTCATTTTTGATCTCGTTCGTTTAGATTTTTTTGTTTGTATCCCAATAGCCAGTGTGTAGAAGCCATTTCTTTAACTTTGACTATGAGGACTGTTCTTCACACGCTGTCTGCATGTCACCATTTGAAGTCAATGTTGCAGGGCCTGGCTGCATTTCAGAAAATATCTCCGGGAAAAATTTCTGCAAGAGCACGGGATGGTGAAATAAGGAAGAAGAAAAAAAAAAAAAACAACCCTAAAATTACTCGAACATCTCCCCTGTCGCTTCTTCGTGTTCCAACACTAAGCAGCTGCCCTCAGTCATACATCATGTATACACACGCGCCTAGCCTAATATTTGTCTAAGCTTTACAATTCCTCCTCCAGCCACTGCCGTTGCCAGGGAATTTTGTGCGCGTGTGTTTGCGCCCGGCGACCGTTCAGGACTCGCTTCCCTTTTTTTTTTTTTTTTCTTCTTTTCTTTTTCCTTCAGGGGAGGGAGGGGGGCGTTTGAATAATCGGGTGAATGAAGATGTGAATGGTTTTAAAAAGGAGAAGAGTAGTTTAGATAGTTGGCGGGGATGGGGAGGTCGGTTGGAGGGATTTAAGAGCTTTTGTGTGAACTGTAAATGTTGATGGTCAGCCATGTTGTAGTAGAAGCTATTTTGGACCAACTGTAATGGCCTCAGGTTACATTACACAAACTCCCCCACAAAAAAAAAACAGAAACAAAAAAGAAGATTATCATAAAGAAATTTGACTTCCTGCTTTTGGAGACCACTGGAAAACCTTTTTTTTTGTATCTCGTCCTCTGGACTGCGGAAACATCAGTAAGCTTCCTCCGGCGTGGCAAGAATCCCTCTCCCCTACCCTCCTACACACTTTCCTGTGGCCATAAGCTGAGTTATGTCCATTATGCTGGACGGGAGATTATCCGGGATTTCTTGTTCCTTGTCTCTTCTTTGGGGGTTAGGGAGAGAGAGAGAGGGAGAGAAAAGATGAAAAACAAAAACAAGAGTTTTCCAAAGAATGCTCAGTTTGACACATCATTGTGTTCCCTCCTTCCCTCTCTCCCTCTCTTCCTCTCTGCCTCTCTACCTCTCTCCCTCTCTCCCTCTCCCTTCCCCCTCCCTTCATTCCCTCCCAACCTTGCCACATCCTCAGGGCTGTGGATGGCTTGATCGGTAATCCTTCTAGTCAGCTTAGAGCGCACACTGCCCATGACTGTCCACCTTTCTATCCCAAGAACCCCCCCCCCCCCCCCGGTGCGTGCTTGTCGCACAACCAATCTGTGTACACCATGCATACGCGCAAACGAGGAAGGAAAAAATCCCGCGACGACTCCATTTAATAGATAGAGTGTCCAACATTGTGCTGTTGTTCTCACTGCATTACCCCGTCGCACGGGCGATTCTGAAACCTTGCTTCCATTTTGCAGGAGGTCTATACAAATACCCAACCGCCAACCCACCTTCCACTCTCTCCTTATCAAAAGAAAAAAAATGAGGAAGATGTTGAAGGTAGTTGCACAAAGGCTTCTCCGAACGCAATGTGATTAATTCATATCTGTCCAGGTTGGCCATCATGATGTTTCATGTCTTGGATGTGAAAGGCAGTCTCGGAACGTGACTTCTAACCAAAAACAAAAATCTTTTCCTCGTAGGAAAAAAAATGTTTTCGCAGTTGGACAGTGAAGAATGAAATATTCAGGATGCCAGTCCTGCCTAGTATTGTGTTTTATCTTTTAATATTTGATAATATATTCCTCTCAATTTTTTTTATATTTTTTATTTGTTGTCAGATTTCTAGCCTGAAAAAAGGTGTGGCTGTTATCGGGCAGTGTAAGGAGGAGCAATTGATTGATTTGTCCCCCCCCCCCCCCCCCCCCCCCGTGAACGACCTTGTAGTGCTGTGATAGAAATTGATTATCATATAATTATTTCACGGAGTCAAGAAGCCAGTATTTGCGGTACCTATTTGCAAAGCTTTTTATCAGAAGACGCTTTTTTTTTGGTGGGGGGAATTGTGACAAACACTGATGAGATGAAATACAGTCTCGGTGAAAATAAGGCAAACCAAAGTGGCGATACTTGACAGGGTGACATTGCCATCAGGCAGATTGTAAAGGGAGGGGGAAGGTATGGGAGGGGGGGCTGTGTGCTTTTAATACACCAGCACCGATGCATTTGAAATATTTGCGTTTTGATGAAGAGTTAAAAAAAAACATTTAACAATTCTCGAAGGAACAAGCCCCCCCCCCTCCTTCTTGTAGACAGCTGTTGGCACACTCAGTATGGACACCACTTTCCAGAAGATGGCAAGCAGTTTCGGAGTGTTGGTTGTAATCACGGAGCAGATTATGAGCCATCAGTAACTCAGTATCCTACATTCCCTGCGCGTGCTCTCAGCCCCCCCCCCAAAAAAAAAAATAAAAAAAATAATAATAATAATAAAATAAAAAATGAACAAAAAAATGAAAAAAAATGAGGAAGTATGCAAAGACTGCATGTCTAATTTGATGGAATTAGACTTATCCTTTCCCAAAAAAAAATCGGTGAGGCAGATGCTTCGAACATCAGGCGTCTTATTCCGTGAGGATTCCTCCTGCCGTTAATGTCCTTACCAGGTCAGGATAATCTGCTAAAGCCCTCGAACCAGGAAGAGGAAAGGGCGAGAAATTTTCTTCCCCCCCCCCCCGACCTCCTTACAGATCTGATGTCGGAGAGGGGGAGAGAGGACCTTGAAATTTGGACCCTTTTTTATCTGTCCTTTCCCCCCTTCTGCTGTCCCTTCCTTCCCATCTTCCTTCTATCTCTTGCATCCCCCCCTCCCCTCCACCAAAAGAAACAACTCAGGTCTGTGGACAAGTTGATGTTTTTGTCATCATTTGCGTGGAGCTGTTCTCAAGTACCTTCAGTGCTAACCTCCGTGCCTTGAGGAATTTGAGAACCATGTTTATTCGCTGTAGCTGACAATTCTGTTTTTCGGCTTATGGCTCTTAAAAAAAAAAGAAAAAAAAAAAGGAACACTAACTTCTGGTTCATTTTAGACTCAAACCAACCGAGTTTCTGGGGGGGAAAAATAGAGAAGTGGGAAGCAAAAACAGCAAAGCAAAGTCAATTTGTTCAGCACCTGTGTAGCTCTTGAACAAAAACAAGTCCTTGATCAAGACAGATTATGTTTTATTAGAGTTTGTCTGGAAGAGCACATTTCTGCCGATTTTGGGTCCAGGCAATGAGGGTGGGGAGAGAGCGCCCTCCCAGGTGGGAGACCGAGGAATCAGACGCCGGGGAGAGCCTTGGGGGGGAGGGGGAATCGGTCTGCCGGCGATCAGGGGCTTCACGTATACCGTGCTAAGCTGGTAAAGTCGGTACCACAGGCAGTCCGAGATGCCCTTCCTTGCGCTTCTACTCGATTGCAATTTGGCTGTCGGCAACGTGGGATGCGGCGATTTGCGTTGGGTTGGGACTTGGATGAAGGATGAAGGAGGGGGAGGGGGAAGGGTTGGACAGGGCTGTGCGGAACGTGATGGGCTCCTGACAATCTCTAATGAAACATTAACGAAGGTGATGGCCGGCGAAGGAGAGACAAGGGATGGGATTAGAGGCGGGGACGGGCCGCCTGAGGGAAGGAAGGAAGGAAGCCTTGGAAATTACAAAAATGAAAAATGACATTTCCTCTAAGATCATGTAGAGTGAAAGAGAGTGGGGAAGAGAGAGATAGAGAGAGGAGAGAGACACACACACAGACAGACAGAGAGTGAGAGAGGGGAGAGAGATTGAGAGAGAGAGAGAGACAGAGAGACAGAGACAGAGAGAGAGAGAGAGAAAGAGAGAGAGAGAAAGAGAGAAAGAGAGAGAGAGAGAGAGAGAGAGAGAGGAGGGGTAGCGGATGGCCAGTATCTCTGCCGATGACAGCAAATCGGCCATGTTCCCGAGGAGGCCTGCTGCCATTTTTGGACATCGGCAGCACGACAGAGGTCGTTGGGGCTATCGGTGTGGAGGGCCATGTTTGATCTGACAGAAGGCACACCAGCCCCCCCACTCCCCCACCTCCTTGTCCTTGCATCTCCAACCTTGGCCTATGCATAATCTAGTCCGTTGTCCAAGGATGACAGGCTGTTGGCATGTTATTTCCCTTTGCCCCCTAACAGCAGTGGATGCTGCTGATTTCAATGCTGCCCTCTCTTGCTTTGCCATGTGTTCCTTGCTTGCTGCCTGCGATCACATGAGTTGTGTCTCCACCTCCCCTCCTTATTCCTCCTCTCCCTTCTCTTCCTCCTCTCCTTCTCTCTTCCTCCTCACTCTCTCCTCCACCTCCTCCTCCCTCTCCTCCTCCCCTCCCCCTCCCTCTCCCTCCGTCTCCCCTCCCTTTCCCATTCCTCTCCCCTCCCCCTTGTCCCTCTTCTCTTCCTCTCCTCTTCTCCTCTACTCCTTTCTCTCCCCTGCCCCTCCTCCCTCTCCCCTCCCCTCCTCCTCTCCCCTCCCCCTCTGCCCCTCTACCCTCCTCCTCTCCCCTCCCCCTTATCCTCCCTCTCCCCTCCTCGCCCTTTCCCTCGCTTCCCCCTTTGCCCCCCTCCAGTTTCCCTCACCTCCCCCTTCCCCCTCCCCTCCACTTTCCTCCTCTCCCCACTCTCATTCCATGTCCCTCTCTCCCCCCTAGTCATACTGCCTCTATAGTGACAGGCATTACAGTAGTCTGTTAACATTCTCATCTAGCCGGGGATGTCTTTGTGTCAGGAGACATGGGGCAGCCAGTTGCCGAAACCCCCTAAAAATAAACTCACCCCGTCCTTGCAATCCATCTCACAAATAACAGGGTAGTAGTGGGGAGGATGAGGTGACAAAGATGCCCCCGATAGAACAATCATTATGCAGCCCACTGGCAGTGCTGTCAGAAAGAAGTAACTCGTGTAAGGTTCTCTCCTTTTTTTGTCCATGTTCCTGATTGGTTTACAATGGGTCGGCTCTTTCTCTCCCTCCCCGTGTACTCACAAGTCGCGCTGTGAGTTGGCATGGCTGCTTTGCAGACAACCAAACCCACATTCCTTGTTTACAATCTGCTACTGCCATCCCAGCTACTCTTACATCAACCTCCACTCTGCCCATTCCCCTCGCCTACAGTCTACCTGGCAGGGACTGCCTTTCTTCAATTCATGCTGTGTCACATAGGAGGAAACCGATGTGCGGGAGGATGGGACGGGACAAGACAGGGCAGGGCAGGGCAGAGCTGGACAGGACAGGACAGGGCAGGACTGGACAGGACAGCTCTTGACAGGCCAATGCAGGGCAGGATAGGACAGGGCAGAACAGAACAGGGCAGTACAGTACAGGACAGAACAGGGCAGGCAGGGCAGGGCAGGACAAAACAGGGAAGGGCAGGATAGGACAGGGCAGGACAGGACAAGACAGGACAGCTCTTGATAGGGCAGTGAAGGGCAGGATATGACAGGGCAGAACAGGGCAATACAGGGCAGGACAGGACAGGATAGGACAGGGCAGGGCAGGGCAGGACTGGACAGGGCAGGGCAGGACTGGACAGGACAGGACAGGACAGGACAGGACAGGACAGGACAGGACAGCTCTTGACAGGGCAGTGCAGGGCAGGATACGACAGGGCAGGACAGAACAGGGCAATACAGGGCAGGACAGAACAGGACAGGACAGGAGAGAGGAGGAGAGAGAGGAAAGGAGAGAAGAGAGATTCAGGTATAGCGAGAAATCTTGACACACCGGCTTCTGGAAATGACAAATCAGTGCGTTGATATTCCACACAGATTATTTTTTTGTTTCCCTCCTGTGTCCATAATGTTTTCACCACTTTTGCTCACGTGAATCCGTCCTTGTCCCTCTCTTGCCCGTAGGTAGACATTTTTTTTCTGACCACTGTTCTGGCTGTTTTAGCTAGACAAGGATGAAAGATCGAAAATGGTGTGCCATTATTTGATTTCTTGATGCTGAAGGTGTTTTTTTTTTTTGGGGGGGGTGGGGCAGTTGAGTTGATGGATTGCTTTCTCAAGTTGAAGATCGTCATCACTGTGATTTTTTTCTTCTAATCATGACAAATCAAGAGGGAACAAAAAAAGCACTGGCAGATGATGGCGTCGTTTCGACCGATGGCCGCGGGAAACGTTGCCGCTCTCCGAAGACCATAAGCCCCCTACCAAATAAAAAAGTGTTGGTGCAGCATCAGGCCTTTTCTTTATAGACAGCACCGTTGTTCCCGTCAAAGGAGTCGTGAATTAGCCGGTCAAATTGCCAATTTGACTCTGAATTTGACTGCTTATTTTTTATCGGCGTAGTTTAATTTAATGCATCGGATTGAGATGCAGCAGAGCATTGTGTAGATCCAAATCAAAGCTCGGCAATTTTCTTCTTTATTTGAGGGGGGGGGGGTTGGTTGTCCGACTAGCATTTGGAAATTATAGAGGCAAAAATAGCAAAGAGCCAAGATAATGACAGTGGAACCGACAAACGCATTTTTCTTTTCTCTCTTTCTTTCTTTGAAGTCAGAGCGGTGCACATGATTAGCAAGCTTCCTGGCAACTTAAATTGATTCACACCTTATCACCATTGCCTACAGCCAAAAGAAAAAGGAAAAAGCCTGAAGTCCCCCCCCCCCCAAAAAAAAAAAAAAGAAAGAAAGAAAGAAGAAGTCCCAAATGAGGGAGCCCTTGCATTGTACATCTGGAAAGCGGAGTCGCTGTCAAAGAATGGCCGCGAGCATCACTTGGGTGCTGCAAATTCCACTCGCTTTTAGCCCTACAGAGCCTCACCTTGGAGATTGATTCTTCTTCTTCCTCCAGTTGTATCTCAGTCTCTCTCTCTCTCTATCTTTCTCTCAGTCTCTCTCTCTATCTTTCTCTCAGTCTCTCTCTCTCAGTCTCTCTCTCTATCAGCATCCAGATTGAAGAGGAAGACAAATACAGAAACCAACCCGCCAAATCAACAAAACCGAAGTACATTTTCATTAGGGAATCCCCACTGATTTCTCATTCGCGATGGGAACAGCAAATTGTGGGGGAATGGCATCAGCCTCTTTGTAAAAAATGAAGATAGTAGTGGCAAAGGCAAAGGCCTGAGATCTTAATATCCAAATGAAAATTATTTGCACTTCATAGCAGCTCAGATTCCCTCCCTCGCCCCCACTGCTGTGGCAATGTTCTCAGTCGGTCCATGAATGCATCTAGTCTCTCTATTTAAAGCCCCTACTGTACCTGCCTGCTGCAGGTGGCTTGTCTTCATCTCCTTCTGCCTCCCTCCCTTCCCTCCCCGCCTCGGGTTTTGTTTTGACACGCTGTGGCATGTTATCATCCTCCACGTTAATGATATTGGGAGAGGTTTCCGGTTTTGTCAGCGCTCCGTCTTTGCTTTTATTGTGGTCTGCCTCTGCCTCTGCCTCTGGCTCTGGCTCTGCCTCTGCCTCTGCCTCTCCCTCACCCCTTCCCCCTCACCCCTTCCCCCTCACCCCTTCCCCCTCACCCCCTCACCCTCACCCTCTCTCTCCCTCACCCTCTCTCTCCCTCTCCCTCTCCCTCTCCCTCTCTCTCCCTCTCCCTCTCCCTCTCCCTCTCCCTCTCCCTCTTCCTCTCCCTCTCCCTCTCCCTCTCCCTCTCCCTCTCCGTCTCCCTCTCCCTCTCCCTCTCCCTCTCCCTCTCCCTCTTCCTCTCCCTCTCCCTCTCCCTCTTCCTCTCCCTCTCCCTCTCCCTCTCCCTCTCCCTCTCCCTCTCCCCCTCCCTCTCCCCCTCCCCCTCCCTCTCCCTCTCCCCCTCCCTCTTCCTCTTCCTCTCCCTCTCTCTCTCCCTCTCCCCTCCCTCATATTCACACCTTTCCATTCCTCTCTCCCCCTATATTTTCCTCCCTTCCTTTTCCCAGCCTCTATCTCTATCCTCCAGTCCTCCTGGCCTTGACTCTGATGGAGATGGTGCCAGTCTGGTGCCTGCAATGCCCCTAACCCTTCTGCAGTGTTTTGACTCTCCCGTGACCTGACTGACCGTTGTGCCGCGGCTTGTGTAATGACTGCATGCACATTATCTAGTGCGGGCCATATACTGCAGTTCGTATGGATGTATTGATGCATTCAGCTTTTTTGTGAAGCCGCACGATTCGATCACGTGGATCAAAATTGGAGACAAAACCCTTTCAAAAGCCTCCCCAAAATTCTCGCAAATTCAGAATTCCAAGTAGAAGGAATTCAATTGAATATCTTTTGTTTACCCTTCGTCGTCCTTTTTTTTCTTTCTGCGCAAGAATATCTTCAGTTCCAGTCTTGCAATATGAGAAGAAAAAAATGAAAAGCAGTCGGGGAGTCTTTCTGTGTGAAATTCAGGTGATTTTTTTTTTTGTGTCTGGAGAGACGAAAGGGCTGGACCTGCAGCTATTTTCCTACCTCCCTCTGCCCCCCTCTCCTCCCCCAATAAAGTGTCTACCCTTTTGATTGCCCCATTTTTCCCTCCAAATTCACCCCCCCAAAAAAAAGAAGAAAAAAAAGAAGAAGAAGAAGTCCTTCTTGCCTCCAGAGATATTCCCAGTAACTCATTTTGAAGAGAGGCTTTCACGTGTTGCTAATGGTGGCACAGTGTCTTAGTTTAAAAAACACAGCGCTGCAATTTCTGTGTAGTTTTTTTCGTCCTGTTTTTTTTTCCCCTTCTGTCCTTCCTGAGGTGCAGAGATATGAAATTACTAAACAGGGACATATTTGAGAGCCTATCACCGGTGATTTTTGTTTTTGCAAAGCTGATTTGTAGAAAATGTTGGGCTGTCTTGAATGTAAACCTTGAGAAAGGTCCTTCTGGGATCAAAACATCAGGGCCCACTAAATTAATTTTTGAGATTTGCATTTTGGTAATTTTAGTCAGTAAGCAGTTTGCCACTTTTTTTTTTGTATATCACTCAAGAAAAAAAGGTTAATATTAATGGGTAGGTAACTGGAAAAGCACACAGATTAATTTCAAGGAATTATAATTCAAAAGACGAAGACTTTTTAAAATAATTTTCTAGAAGAAAAACCTTGAAAAGGTGGGAACATTTTTTTAAAACAGGGAAAATGGCAAATGAGGGAGATAGGCCCTATTTGAGAGGGAAAACATTCAGGGATTTATTTTTTGGGGAAGAGAAGGTTTTTACTTACACGAGCAGACATCTAAAAAAAAAAATTAAAAAAAATCTTGTAAGATTCCAAAAGATCTTTTTAAATTGATGTGTCCATAGGGTATATGTAGACACACATAATACATTCTGACTGTACATTTGACAGATTTTTTTTTTTTTTTTAAATGCAAAATGCCGGTAGCTGTTTGAGTTCCACCAAGCATCCTTGCTCTGCTCTCTCGATAACTTTTCCTCAAATTAATTAGAGACAGAGCGAAATGGTTGCTATGGCAGCTTGAACGTGTGTTTATCTGTTGCCAACTTGCCTCCCCCCCCCCACTGATTCTTTGACGTCGCGAAGCAGCGGAAGGCCGCTTGATTGCGGTCGGCAGTAATCATACAGCTGGGGGGAGAATGTTATCGCTGGCGGTGTTTCACACACTCCCCGGCGATACATTCGGTCGTGAGCGCGCGGCCACTTTGGCGGAAAGAGAGACAGAGTGTGTTTGGGATCAGAAGTGGGAAAATATTATGTGGGGATGGTATGTTTATGTTTATAGGCAGACTGGGCTGGATTTCACCATGCCTTACTATGCACCGTAACTCAAATTCCCATGGATAACCCATCGCAAATTGTGACAGTTCGTATGGTCTTTGCGCATCACTCATCGTCTTGCGGTTGACCATAAGTTACGACAAGCTTGACGAAATCAAACACTGGTCCCATTTAACCCCCAATAAAGAATGATGTACTATTCTGTGAATGCTAGCGAGAAGTTACATGTAGGCCTATATACAACCACCACAACAACTGCAATCACAGCAGCAGCTGTTTGCAGGGCTGGCCGCAGCAGCATCCCACGACAGCAATAGCAGCAACACTCTCCACAAATGACCCATGGCTGTCGCCCTGTAGCACGTGACGTGTGGTGTCAATAATTTCACCAAAGCTCGCTGTCTTCATTTGCGATTGTCCTCAGTCGACCCGGGACAATTGCACCGCGGCAAATAGAAGTCCATCAGCGGGCTCGACGGGCTTAGCCGTCGGCCGCAACGGAACATTCTAAGGCAGTGGAAGTCCGACCTCTGACCCGAGAGAAGCGCAGAGCAGTCGTTTAAAGGACGTGTGTGAAAAGGAGAGGAGAGAGGACAGTGCACGAACGAGAATTGGTCGGAGATGAAGCGGCGGTCATTGAACCATGCAGTGCAGCGGTACAGTCGCCGGAAACTGTCGACAACTTTGACACATTCAGAGAAGCAGGAGGAGGAACGGACAATAATCTCGGGAAAATGGATTGGTGGTGTGGTTACATTCGGTCAACTGGCACGCCGACGCCAGCCATATTCCCCCCACCCCCCCTCCACACGCCCACCGATAGCGGCATCAATAGCTCTCCCTCATATGGTTTCCATCATCGCCAAGATAATTTCACCCTCCTTCGGTTTACACACCCCCGCCAGTCCCCCTGCCCCAATGATCCTTCCCCCCCCCCCTCCTATTTCACCCACGGAGTTTTCAAAATTGTCATATTTCATGATAATGTCGGCGCAAATTCCCCCCCCCCCCCTCCTCCCCCACCCCCACTCGGGGACGATCGTATTGCCTTGATTTCATTCACTTGGCACTCGCGCCTAGTGGGGAAATATTGGGGTGCAAAGTCAAGGGGTTCGTGTGGTGTTTCCACAGCATGTTTATTTGAAGTTGGCATCCCTCCTCTTCTGCTTGTTTGTGTTGATTGAAGACAGGGAAGGTTGACAAACTGTTTAGTTTTGGGTCGTGGTAAGCTACGAAATGTCTCACTCAGGTGGAACTCGGATGTCAGATTTTGGCTAGCGGACGTCGTTTGATCCGAATGGATAGTTGTGTCGGGGTTTATTCATGGTGCGGCAAATGACAAAGATTTTCCCTGAAAATCCAAACCCTCCCTACAATCCTCTTCCAACGGACTAATGGACTCCCTCTTCCGTCTCTTTCCCTTGGAAACTCCCTTCTCTCCCACCTATCATTTGTTGACCTCCTGCCCCCAGTCTTAGCCCTTCCCTCTCTCTCACTTCCCTCATCCCTCTCCCCCTCCTTTCCTTTCCATCGATTGATGACTTGTTATCCCATCCGGCCTGCTGATTGACTTCTCTCTCAACCTTACAGCAGATTGCTAGTATCCTACTGCAAAATCCACCCCTTTTCCCACTGGTTAGGAAAAAAAACATCACATCAATACTTTAAGTAATAATAATATCAAACACATTTGTTTAAATAAAAAATAAATATTGCTTTTGAGAAAGGTCCTTGAGGGGATCACAATGACAGGTCTGAATTTTTGAAAAATAAATTTTCTTTGCCGAAGCAATGTAAAAAAATAATGCAAACTGCGAAAATGCAGCATTCAAAGCCGTACTGTTCCGAAAAATAGTTTCTCCCAAAATACAACATTTTAGGCAGAAATATTTCAGTGAGAGGTTTCTATTATAACCATCTTCAAACTGTATAAGTTTCATGTAAATCTGTGAACATTTTTGTTTTTCGATCTTACCAATGTTGTGGAGGGGCTTTAAGGCAGTGTCACAGCTATTCAAACACTTCGCCGGAATGGAGAATGTTCCAAATGCCGTTTGAATGGCTAGATATAGAATGCGCTTTGATCCTGCCTCAAATGATCCTTGCCTGTTCCTCATAGTGTATCAGCTAGCCTGCAGCTTGAATGCAGTTTTGGAACACATATACTTATGATGTTGCCCGGAAGGCAGTCAAAATATTAAGACTACAAGTTCACATGAATATTGTGAAGAACTTTCATTCTGACGAATTCCAGCTCACTTCGTCTCTCAGTGTGACCTTTTTTTTTTTTAGGAAGCAATTGGTTTGTTAGCTTTTGTCGATGATCTGTTTAATCTCAATTTTCCGTGTTTTTTGTTTCCCCCCTTCTTTCCTTCTTCTCTGATGATTCTGCTCAGGTGCGGACATTGTTTGTCAGCGGTCTGCCCATGGACGCTACACCTCGTGAATTGTACCTCCTCTTCAGAGCGTATCAGGTGAGTCCGACGAAAGCTCTCCTCCTCTCCGACCGAAACCCAGGGCATACGGGGCTCAAGACGGCGGGAGCGCGCCGCTTTTGCACATATTTTGAATCCACCGCATGACTGCAGAGGTTAGGATTTCATAGCAATTGGGTAAGGGGGGGGGGGCATTTTCACAGAGCCGGCTTCGATTAAAAATAAAAGTTTTTTGAATCGCGATTCAAATTGCGATTATTTTCGTAGTTGGAATGGCCTTAGAGAGATAGGGAGTTGGGAGGGGGGGGGGACAGGGAGAGATGGATGAAGTAAAAAATAAAAATCATCAGAATCTGAGGAGTTTGATAAGTCGGTTGGCCTTGTGGCCATGCAAGGGTCCTGTGGCTATTATGAGTTCCCTCCTACATCTGGTTCAGGTCTGACATCCCTCCACCGAGACACTCGTCCCCACCCCTGAAGATCTTCCATCGATGGTACAAATTATCATTGGAATTGACATGCCAGTCCCAGCAGGATCCTTTCCTTTAATTCAGAATGTTATCAGATTGGTATGTTTTCTAATGACATTGTGGCCAGTATCTATGGCAACATGCTACATTTTTGTTTTGCTTTCAGATGAAATAATAAATTTAATTTTTTTTTTTTTAAATATTATATATATACATTTTTTTTAAACTGGTAATTTGAGTCTAAAGCATTTTTTCTATTGCTTTTGAGAAGGGAAAAGAATACTTTAAAAAAACAACCACGCTGCATTTCTTTTTCTTTTTTTTAATCCCATGGTTTCCATGGATTTCCCAAGTGAATGGGGGTACTAATGGATGACCCATTGTCCCCGTGGTGAGGTCAGAGGCAGAGGTAGGGGACAGAAGCTGCAAGACGCTGTGCCCGGCGGCAGTTAGAAAAAAATCTCAAATCTCAATCCATCCTTCCCTTCTCTCTCTCCCCCCAAACCACTCATCAGCCATCCTTCCAACGCACGCAGAGGGGGGGCACAGCTCGCGAGATGGAGTGCCTTACCTTCTGTTTTTTTTGTCCCCGGCCACAATGGCATTCTTCTCCCCTCCGCCCTTCCCTCCTTTTTGACATCGTCCATCGTTTCACACCGAGAAAGATCCAGCATTTTCAGATTTGCCTCTGTGTGTTCAGCTAAACAGCTAAAGGGGCTTCTGTCAAAAGGTAGCGCTGGGTTTTTTTTTTTTTTTTTTTTTTTACAACCTTTACCCGCCTCTCCCCCTCTTCCACTCCAACAACATGGGAGGAACATGATCTGGCTGCTAAACCTCTTCCCTCTTCCTTGACCCCCTTTTGCACTTTCTGGAAAGAAATAAAAGTTCCAAGATGTGTGTTGTTGTCGGAGCGGAGGGAAGAAAAAGACCCCCCCCCCTCCCCGACAAAAAAAAAAAAAAAAAAAAAATCAATTTTGTTTTCTACTTTTTTCTCTTCTTTGTGTGTTAAAGACAAAAACAAAACGGAAACTTGTATCCTTTTTTTTCTGCCGGAATTTCCATGTCATGAAAGGCATACGATTATGAGGGAGGGAAAGGTAAAGGGGGGAGGGGGTGGGTTTGGGAATGGAGGGTCTTGACTGGGTCTTGACGCAAGAGTGCATTGCTTTTGTGCTGACAATTGGTCGCACAGTACAGCTCTATAAATGCTGGACACGTCTCCCAGGAGTGAGGTTGTGTGTGAAGTGTGGGGAGCAGTTTTAGTCGTAATCACTTTCTTGTTTTCTTTTTTTGGGCCCCATTTCAATGTTTCTTGTCACATTTTTTTTCTTTTTTTTGGGGGGGGGAAGGGTGTTCTCTGTGAAGAGGAATATGTCTTTTTCCAAAATAAAAAAGATATCAATGTTGATGGCAAATTTTGCTTGTGCAATTTTAAAAGGGTATAAAAAAGGTGAAGAAATATGAAGAAAATTGTTTTTTGAACAAGGATTTATATAAAAAATAATACTGTATAATTTGATGTGTGAAGTTATAATTTTGGTTTGTGTAATAATGAAAGAGTATACCAAAATATTTGAAGAAAAGAAAATCAAATGAGGTAACAAATTTGGCTTCAATTGCAAAACAATATTCATACAAAAAAGTTAAACGCATACGTTGGCTTGTGGCCCCCCAAAAAATCTAAATCCCTTGCTTGCTTGAATTATTTAAAGTAGATGCAGCCATGTAATTTTAGCGCCCTGATTTAAACATGTGAGTCTGACAGTCGGATTTCTGCTCGCTCACCGGACAGACAAAATTTGCCGCCGTGGTGATGGGACCTCCCACACTCCGTCCACATTATGTTAGACTTTGTGAAACCATGGCAACGCGCTGCGGTGGAGCCAATTCATTCTGCTCCTCAGGGGAGGGGGAGGGAGGGGGGAGAAGGGAGAAGGGGGATGTCATTATTCTGATCAGATTTGAAGATGGTAAGGGGGGTTTTAGCCTGCGGTTGTACCACGTCTGAAGACACAATCCTTTTGCCAGACATGGATGATGGTCAGTTAGTTACCTTGTTTGTTTCTAATGACCCCCAAGCCCTTGGGTGTTAATGACTAATTGGATGCAAACATTTTTTAACTGGGGGTGCAAAAGGGATAAATGACCCATTTCTCACCCGTTGTTAACACCCCACCCCACCCCCATCCACACACACACACACCCTTGGCAGAGATTGGCATGGTGTCCCCATGCACAATTGTAAACATGAGCATATATGGACTGCATTGTCTTCATTACCCCCTGAGAAAGAGAGGAGTAGAGGGAGAGACAGTGACATCGGGGACTGAGAAAGATCGGCAGATAGTCAGAGCTCCATGATCAGAGAGAGAGGGGGGGGAGGGGGGGGGGTAGAGAGGGACAGTGACATAGATAGAGAACAAGAGAGAGAGAGAGACAGAGAGAAACATGGAGACAGACAGATAGAGAGAGAGTGAGAGAGGCAGAGAGGCAAGCAGAGAGACCGCGAGTCAGACAGCGACAGAGGCAGAGTGAAAACCAGAGAGGCAGACAGTCGGTGAGATGGAGGGGAGAGTCAGAGACTCAGAGGGATGACGAAGACGATGAAGTACATAAGCCAAGGAAGAGGGGGATGTATGTGTTTGCCTGCACCTGTTACCCGGGTTAATAAAGCAGTTGTCGAGGAGGGAAGGGGGAGAATGATGGCTAGATGCGCCGCGATTGAGTTACAACAGGTCGGGGGGGGGGGGGGGGAGAGTGGGCGGCAGCGGTTAACGAGTGAGTCATTTGCAAGATTTCACACAACATCGGCCGGCAAGAGTCTGGAACAAGTTGTTGAATGGGAGTCAAGCATGTGGTTCGACTGGTTACCTGTGCATTTTTCCAGAGCAGATCTCGGTCCTGTCTTTGCCCACGAATGGCCCGTGCCTTGCCAAAGCACTGGCATGGTATTGGCTGCATTGTTTTCAGTCAGTCAATCAATCAATCAATCAACCAACCGATCAATCATCAATCAATCAATCAATCAATCAATCAATCAATCAATCAATCAATCAATCATCAAAAAATCATCAAACATCAATCAATGCATTAGTCATCATTTCTTAATCAATCAATCAATCAATCAATCAATCAATATTTTGTACAAGACAATACAAAGGAGGGTTGTCTGTAATGACCAATGTAATAATGTACATCAGTAATCTTGAACCGAATTGGGAAGCTTTCCTTGAGCGGTGTAAAAGTTCGTCCAACCTTTTTGCCGCCTGTCTGCTGCGAAACTGGACACCAGTTCCTGAGCGCACAGTATCTAGGCCGCAGATGGGCAGGGAGTTTGGTTTGCTCCCCGAAAGAAAAGAAATAAAAGGGACAACAAACTGGGTTTTACTCACTTGGCCATTGAGTTTTTTATCTTTTTGAGCACTGGTAGCTGCTCTGTGTATACGAACTAGTACACGTACTGTAGTGCATGTACTAAACAGTGTGTACTGTCCAATACTATTGATACTCCCACAACCTGTACTATATTGCCCCATAGAATGTAATACTTCTCTAAATAGACTACTATTTCGCCCCTTAGGGTGCAATGCCCCCACACAGTCTAGACTATTGCCCTGTAATGTGTAACATTGTCCTAAGGCATGACATATTGCCCCCTTGCCCACATTAGTGCATATATTGCCCCCTTGCCCACATTAGTGCATATATTGCCCCCTTGCCCACATTAGTGCATATATTGCCCCCTTGCCCACATTAGTGCATATATTGCCCCCATACAGCGATAATATAGTCCACTTGGCATGTCATGTTGCCCCATCAACGATGATATTGCCCACACTATATAACATTTCCCTATATTTTTGGCCACGTGGAATGCCATAGCCCCGTGATATTGCCTAGTGTATAATATTGACCTATAGTGTGTATTAATAGTATTCTCCCTCATGGTACAACATGACAGTGCTGTCGGCCACAAATTTTCATCGCGCATAATGTTGTCGCCCTCACTGCTAAATACGATGAAATATTGGCTTACACTAATACCCCGCAAGTCATAGCAGTCTGACAGAATGCTTTCGCCAAATTTTAGCCCGGAAAAACAGAGAGAGTTTTGAGGCAAAACAGAAAGAGCCTTCTGAAATGAGGACACACAAAATATCAGCAATATGAAAGGCCTCCCACCAGCTTCCATGTCAGGAACACTGACGCCATGCCCCATTCTCTCCCATATTTGCCATCACAATAAAGCCTCGATATCAGTCATTCCAATTTCCAATTCCCCTCGTGCCCTCGCTCTCTCCCTCCCCTCCCTCTCTCTCTTCTCCTCCGGAAGGAAAATCTCCCCTCTCTCCCCCCCCCCTTAAAAAAAAGCCCAAGAAAAACAAGGAGGCATTATGGGATCCACAAAGAGATTTCGGACACAATTATCGCTGTGCCAAATCCCCCCCCCTCTTCCCCTACCCCCGAGTCTCTAAAGACCACCCCCCCCCCCCCCAACCCAATGCTTTTCCCACCACCACCCTCTTTCTGTAGAAAAAAAACCACAGGGACGCAAAATAAAAACCGCAAAATTAGAACATGTGCATCTGCCAGAAATGATATGTCTGTCGGATGTAGCCCCATATTTCAGTTCCAATTCAATTTTGCAGAAAGCGACCATGACGAATAGGGATTTTTTTATTTTTTTATTTTTTTTTGTGAATCGGAATGAGGTTGTGTTTTCACATGCATTGCTGATTGCTCGTCGGCCATATTGGTTGTTTTGGGGGTTTTTTTTTTCTCCGTTTCTCTCTCTTTTTTTCTCTTCTTCGGTCGTGGGTTGTTTTTGCAGTGCCACCCGGGAAGACCAGCTGAGATATTGTCGGATTAGGGTGGATGGCCAGGGCAGGGCTCGGAGTTGGAGGAGGGGAGGGGGGGGAGGGTAGGAGGCAGGAAAGTCCCACACCAAATGATTGTCCGAAAAGGCAGGGCACGGAGCAGAGAGAGGCAGAGTAGGATGAGACCCCAAAAACGGACGAAATTTGGGCCAACCCCAGACATCTTCAGTCTCCCGTCTCCTGAA
Organism: Luidia sarsii; assembly: GCA_949987565.1. Classification (NCBI taxonomy): domain Eukaryota; kingdom Metazoa; phylum Echinodermata; class Asteroidea; order Paxillosida; family Luidiidae; genus Luidia; species Luidia sarsii. The sequence continues at coordinate 16,941,983 of OX465106.1, read as the reverse complement.
CATGTTAATCTGCGAGAGAGTTGGTCTTAAAGCCAATTTTTTGTTCGCACTCAAAACCCAGCTACCTGAATTCTGTCGTAAGGAAATGACTTTAAAAAAAAAAAAAAAAAAAAATCAAACCACAGATCAGTCAGTGGCTCGACTGCCGCTCCCAAATCACAGTGGGGGAAATGCTCGGAGCCATTTTTGTTTTCCAAATACGTGCGGCCGTGTAAAATGTTCACCTCCGGTGAGCCCAGGTGTCCATCCGAGAGAAATTGAAAAACGCAGAGAACATGGCGGGATACCCCTAACCTTGACTGGCTCGTCGGAGTCTCTTTAAATCCGTATTGATCTTTGCTTTGATTGCCGGGGCGACGGTCGCCGTAGTAACCCATCCTAACCTCTTGTTGGGTTTGGAGGGAAGCATCACTTTAGTGCGGCGCCACGGAGAGAGAGAAGAACAGGTGGCAGTGCTCGCGATGAAATGTCCTTGACCACTGGGGTGCCTTGACCCGTCCCCACCCCCTTGCGAGCGGGGAGAGGCGAGGTGAGGCGAGGGGAGGGCAGAGCGATCCATACTTGTTAAATTAATGGGAGTCGCATCTCAACACCTTGCCCGCACACACACGATTGTCGAGGCAGTACTGGAATGTCGGCAATTTATTCATTGGGAGGCATCACTTCTTGTCTTTGAATCGCCGGTGCGGGAGAACGATGCCTTGTTAGACTGCAGATTGGTGCTCACACCTGTGTCACGTACGGGAGGGGGGCCTTTAACCTCATCTCTATCCCTGTCCCCAGTCCCCCTGAGTACCCAGTCCCCCATCCCCATCCCCCATCCCCCAATTCTTCAGCCCCCAGCCCTCAGCCCTCAGCCCCCATCCCCCAACTCCCCGTCCCCCGTCCCCCGTCCCCCAACTCCCATCCCCCCATCCCCCCATCCCCCCATCCCCCCATCCCCCCATCCCCCCATCCCCCCATCCCCCCATCCCCCCATCCCCCCATCCCCCCATCCCCCCATCCCCCCATCCCCCCATCCCCCCATCCCCCCATCCCCCCATTCCCCATCCCCCATCCCCCATCCCCCATCCCCCATCCCCCATCCCCCATCCCCCCATCCCCCATCCCCCCATCCCCCATCCCCCATCCCTATATCCCCCACCCCCAGCCCCCATCCCCCTAGCCCACAGCCCCATCCCCTCATCCCCACACCCATCCCCAATCCCTGTCCCCATCCCACTTCCCCTGTCCCCCATCCCCCATCCCCCATCCCCCCATCCCCCCATCCCCCATCCCCCCATCCCCCCATCCCCCCATCCCCCCATCCCCCCATCCCCCCATCCCCCCAGCCCCCAGCCCCCATCCCTCACCCTCACCCCCACCCCATCCCATATCCCCCTCCCCCCATCCCCAGCCCCCCATGCTCCAAGACCCGAGCCCCCACCCCATCCCCCCATCCCCCCATCCCCCATCCCCCCATCCCCCCATCCCCCCATCCCCCCATCCCCCCATCCCCCCATCCCCCCATCCCCCATCCCCCCAGCCCCCATCCCTCATCCCCCCACCCCATCCCATATCCCCCTCCCCCCATCCCCATCCCCTATCCCCCAGCCCCCCCATGCTCCAAGACCCGAGCCCCCACCCCATCCCCCATCACCCCAGAAGTTGCCGCATATGGCATGGAGGGACTGTGCCGCGTAGCTATGCATTTTTAAAATGCAATCATTAGGGGCAGGTGTACAAATTCTAGAAATCTGTGCCAGTATTGGATTAATACTTCCGGCACCTCCCCCTCCCTCCTCCTTCTTTTTATTTCATTCTACCTGTCCTCTTTGCCACAATTCATTTCCATATAATGTCGGAAGGCAAAGTTGGGCTTAAAAAAAAGAAAAAAAAAAGAAAAAAAAAAGATTCAGACATCCGTGTGAAAAAGAAAAGAAAAAGGAAATTGACTAACCTTGGAAAAAGTGCCCGTTAACCACATTGAAAAAACACACACACATGTCCAGGCACTATTTCTATGGCGTGTTTTTGGGGGGTTTAGGTTGGATACCAAATAGTTAGCACTGGCCCCGGCCGCTTGCATCTGAATTTGCTCAGCCAGAGTGGCGAAACGACGATGGCGCGGCGATCGGAGAGTGGCTACCTGGATTCCTGGAAGCGGGCGCCCTCTCTCGGGTGACCGTTGCGCCGCGAGAAGAGTGACGACCTCTCCTCCCCGTGCGGTCGTGATATGATAATGGCGAGCGCGACGCTCTCAAAGCAAAGAGGGGCCCTCACTCAGGCCAATTGTCCAGCGAATCTCTCTCATCCTCAGACGTAATTTGGAGCCGCTTGGGCAATTGTTAGCCCAAACCGTCGACTCTTTCAGTCAATTATTTTGTTTTGGGGTGTTTTTTCTTGTTAAGAAAGGAAAAGTGTGGAGAGACCCGCAGAAACATACTTCATATTCGGAATAACAAGTCTGCCGAATCCCTTGACTAGTATCATGCATACAATCTCTCTACCATTTGTTGGGGAGGGGGGGGGGAATGGGTTGGCATGCAGTCTACCCGAACACCCCTCCCCCCTTTCCCTTTTCATTCCCGTCCTCAAAATTGAATTTGGCTTGTAATTTCATCGGCAGCTGAGGACAAAATGGCCGACACAGAGAATGACACAACAAGATGGAGGAACAGTCCAAGAGGGAGTGGGAGAGAGAGAGAGAGGGAAAAGAATGGGAGTGTAAGAGGGAGAGGGAGGGAGAGAGAGAGAGAGGGAGAGAGAGAGATAGAGAGAGAGAGGGAGAGAGTGGGATAGAGAGAGATAGAGAGAGAGGGAGAGAGTGGGATAGAGAGAGATAGAGAGAGATAGAGAGAGATAGAGAGAGATAGAGGAAGAGAGAGGGGGAAAAGAGAGGGAAAGAGTGAGGGAGACAGATAAAAGGAGATAGAGAGGGGGAGAGAGATAGGGAGAGAGAGTGGGATAGATAGGAAGATAGACTGGGATAGAGAGTAGAGTGGGATAGAATAAGATAGAATGGGACAGAGTGGAATAGAAAGAGATAGAGGGAGAGAGAGATGGAGGGGGAGAAAGAAAGGAGAGAAATAAGTAGAGGGAGAGGAAGAACGAGATCCAGGGGGAGGGGAGAGAGAGAGAGAGAGAATGAGAGAGGGAGGGAGAAATAGATAGGTGTAGAGGGAGAGACAGAGGTACAAAGAGGCAGAGGGAGAGCACCGGATAGAGAGAGGGGGGAAAACCAGCCCTTTGAATGTTTTGCTAGACAGAATATCACGTACCATTAGAGGGCCTAAAAGGTTTCCCTTGACGGCCTGAGAAAGAAAGAAAGAAAGACGAAGAAGAAAGCCTCTTCATGGGCTCTCCTTGGCCCCAACCCAGTATAATGGCAGAACCCATCTGATCGTCCCTACCGCCAAATCCTCACGCTTCTTTTGAGCCACACGGCGGCCAAAAAAAATTGGCATAAAAGGGGGGGGGTGTCTTTTAAGACGTTTGACAAGGGCACCATTTGAAGTCCAATTTACATTCATTCCAGGTTTTTTTTTTTAGGACTGTCAATGCACAAGTTCTACCATGCTGTTTCATTTTTGTCCATCATATTAATTAGTGTTCTCACTTATTTTCACCTACTTAGGTTCTCGTTGCCACTACTTTTGGGCCTGATGGTTTTTTTTTGACTCCACGCAGGACCTATCTCCATGGCTTTCTGCCTTTGAGAAAGGTCCCGTTCAGACAGAAATGTAGGGACCTCCTAATGTTTTGATATTTTGCATTTGATGGTCATTTTAGTCAGCAAGCAGTTTGCAACATATTTGCATGTTACTTTTTTTGTTTATATAATTTGAATCATCATTCGGTTGATCAGGTGTGTGGGGCAGTCTGTCTGTCAGTCAGTCTGTCAGTCTGTCTGTCTGACTATCAGCTATCACTAGGTCACTCAGTCAGCTAGTCACACTCGGTCAATATTAGTCTGTGGCTCTGGAGAATTCCCGTCCTGTCTGGGAGGCACGGTCTGAATACGAACTGACCGAAAACGAAGAGGATTCATCCTCCGTCTCCCGGGCAACTGATGGCAACACACTGCTTGTGCAAAGGGTTGGGAGGATGGTTTGGATGTGTGATTGGGGTGGGTGTGGCAGGGAGGAGGTAGGAGGGGGTGTATCATCCTTTTTTTTTGGTGTGATTGTTGTCATCATTTAAACCTTAAAGCAATTAGCAATCAAGCCGATCCATTGGGTCATAATGTCATTGGAGGTTACCAAAGGTCGTATGGTTTAATGACTTATCGATTTCGTCTTCATGAAAAGGCGTAGAACGCTGGACAGAGAATTTATCATTTTTTTGTTTGTTTCGTATCTGTTTTCTTTTAAACAGGGGGAACAATGATGTGGTGTTTTTTTCTCATTCTGATGATGATATTATCAGGCGGTGAATTTGCTTTTGATTTTTGGGGTTTTTTTTTAAGCAAAGAGCAAAAGTGATTGAAATGTTGTGATAGCACTAATCTCAACACCTGGCCTTGAATGGGCCACCTGCTTCCTTGGGGAGCTTCCATTTTGCAGAGGGGGGGGGGGGTGAGGGTGAAATATGGATGGAGATGTGTCCCCCTCCCTAGCTGTCTCTAAAACTCTCTGTCTCTGTCTGTCCATCTTCGAGCACCATGTCTCTTTCTCTCTGCCTCTCTGTCTTCGTCTCTGCCTCTGCCTCTGCCTCTGCCTCTGCCTCTGCATCTGCCTCTGCCTCTGCCTCTGGCTCTGGCTCTGGCTCTGGCTCTGGCTCTGGCTCTGCCTCTGGCTCTGGCTCTGCCTCTGTCTTATTATCTGCCTCTGCCTCTGCCTCTGCCCCTGCCTCTGCCTCTGCCTCTGCCTCTGCCTCTGCCTCTGCCTCTGCCTCTGCCTCTGGCTCTGCCTCTGGCTCTGGCTCTGCCTCTGGCTCTTCCTCTGCCTCTGCCTCTGCCTCTGCCTCTGCCTCTGCCTATGCTTCTGGCCCTGCCCATGCCTATTCCTATGCCTCTGCCTCTGCCTCTGCCTCTGCCTCTGCCTCTGCCTCTGCCTCTGCCTCTGCCCATGCCTCTGCCTTTGCCTCTGCCTCTGTCTATGCCTCTGCCTCTGCCTCTGCCTCTGCCTCTGCCTCTGCCTCTGCCTCTGCCTCTGCCTCTGCCTCTGCCTCTGCCTCTGCCTCTGCCTATGCCTCTTCCTCTGCCTCTGCCTCTGCCTCTGCCTCTGCCTCTGCCTCCGACACTGCCACTGCCTCTGCCTCTGCCTCTGCCTCTGCCTCTGCCTATGCCTCTTCCTCTGGCTCTGCCTCTGCCTCTGCCTCTGCCTCTGCCTCTGCCTCTGCCTCTGCCTCTGCCTCTGCCTCTGCCTCTGCCTCTGCCTCTGCCTCTGCCTCTGCCTCTGCCTCTGCTTCTGCCTCTGCCTCTGCCTCTGCCTCTGCCTATGCCTCTTCCTCTGGCTCTGCCTCTGCCTCTGCCTCTGCCTCTGCCTCTGCCTCTGCCTCTGCCTCTGCCTCTGCCTCTGCCTCTGCCTCTGCCTCTGCCTCTGCCTCTGCCTCTGCCTCTGCCTCTGCCTCTGCCTCTGCCTCTGCCTCTGCCTCTGCCTCTGCCTCTGCCTCTGCCTCTGCCTCTGCCTCTGCCTCTGCCTCTGCCTCTGCCTCTGCCTCTGCCTCTGCCTCTGCCTATGTCGATGCCGATGTTGAATTGGACTAGTCCTGCCCACTTCTTGATTGCAAGCAGAAAAACATGCCTGCCTCTTTGGCTTCCCATCGCCTCCCTCAACTCCAGTGCAGTGTTATTCATTTATGATGGGAAAAAAGGGCAAATTCAACAGGTACCCGTTTTATTTAGGGTCCCCCTACCTTCAACATGGACATTAATCTTTATAATATAACTGAATGTCCATTGTAGCAGTGACCCGTGTCCCTTGACCATGGTTTGTTTGTGTGTGCGTGTGTGTTTTAAGCTGGTAGGCCCAAATACAGATTTGTTTATTGAATTGTTTTGTTGCGGTATTTTATTTGCACAAAGTGTTGTCTTTACATTTTACAAGTGGTCAAATTGCTGACCATAAAAAATAGCAAAAGTTTTATTGCCTCTGACTTGTGTGATGTGTATTTAAGACCAATCTCTTTAGTCAAATATCGGAAATATTGCAAAATCTATAGCGGGATAAAAATATATATCCATCAGAAGCTGAGAACTTGGGGTAAAATGCAGACCTTTTTGCAAACTGCTTACTGACCCAAATGTAAATCGCAACAAAGAAAATAGAGACCCTGATGTTTCGATCCTAGCAAGACATTTCTCGAAGGCAGAAATCACTTCATTCATTCATTCATTTATTTTTCACAGTAGATAATCACTCTTAAGCTTATACATTTCTGTTTATAAAATATGAATATGCTGTGAAGGCACCCACGAAGAAGCAGAGCTTATAAGTGTGGGCCCTTGTACAAATATAGGAATACTTAATTATAGGTTACACATTAGAACACAATAGGTTACAAAACACTAAACAAATACAAGACTACCACAGAGACAAAACATAATATAAATTTAAATAAGTCAAAGGAGAAGAATGACAAAGTTGCCTTTGCAGAAAGCCTCGATCCCTGTCTTTGAGAAAGACCCTATTAGGATCAGCATGTTGCGCTTGAGTCTCTACTTTTTCTTGAGAAACCAAGAACAGAAAATCAGATGACACTTCAAAGAAAATCTAAACCTTAAAAAGCAATATACATGTATGCGATTGTGCGTTGCCCATTGTGAACTATAAAAAAAAAAATTAAAAAAAAATGAAAGGTAGCTTGGATTAGACTTCAAACTCCCGCTTTCCGAGAAGTGCAGAAGTCCCTCGACTGACTTGCCTCGACTTCCTGGGCTTGTCGGGGATGTAGAGTGGATACATTTATTTGTGCCAGGAGCTAGAGTATCTGTGAGTCAACCGTGAGCTTTGGACCGCAATTTGTAATGACGCTCTCGAATTTCCAGCTTGTGTTTTGGCACGGAGTGTGTTTTGGCGAGAGGCCGGCGAGAATGGATTGGAATCGGACACGATCGTATTTCCTGCCGACTTGACTGACCGGGAGGGCTGAGAATACATATCACTTGAGAAGTCGGACTCCTGGGACAAGTGGTTTAACTCTGCTTCTTCTTTTTCTTCTTCTCCTTCCTCCTCGTCGCCGTCTCTCATCTGCAGGGTTACGAAGGCTCTCTGCTGAAGTTGACGAGTAAGCCGGGAAAAAGCTCCTCTGTAAGTACCATAACCCGGGGGCGAGAAAGCTCGGCAGAATTTTGACGAGCCTTACACTTACCAGATTTTTGTTTTGTGTGTCTGTCTGTCTGTCTGTCTTTGTAACGGATCTCTAATGTGAGAATGCATGTCTCGTTGTCCAATGCACACTGCACTTGTGACTGAGGTCAGTGTACAATACACGGCAGTCGTCATGTTAGCACTCTCTGGCAGTACCCTCACAAACAACCGGGGCGATGGTAGACCCTGGGAACGACGCTGATGGATTTGTCCTATCTTTGGGGAGTGCCGTAATGGTGGGCGGAGAGCGGCTTCCATCCAATCTCCCCACACACGAATCCAGTCGGCAGAGATAACAGTAGCCTTTGTACACGGGACTGCATGACTTGTCTGTGAATTAGCCAATTGCTTTACAAAACAAACAAAGAATGATGCACTTCATATAAAACCCGCACCACTCAAAAGTCAATTTCAACCTGAATCCAATGCAGCGACGACCTTGTCAACTTGGCCCAAGTGCATCCAAGAATTGGCCAAAACAGTGGAACGCACCAGTCAAATTGACCCTGCTTAAATATTTTCATTGGTTACTAAATTTTCCTTTCCCAAAAAAAAAAAAAAAAAACTGGCTGGGAACTTTGGCAACGAAAACTGGACTGGTTTTTTTTTTTTTTTTTTTTACACCATCACTCTTTCCATCCGAGCCCTTCGATGGCAGCGTTCCCAAATAGTTGACCAATCTTTGCCTTTTTTCCCCTTCTCTTTTGAAAGGAGACTGTTCTGAATGAAACACCACATTTTAAGAATACCAATTCCTTTCTCGTTGTGAACCCATACTCCCAACCTCCCTCCTTCCCTCCCTGGCCCAAAGTGGTTTGTCCGCAGCAGTTCAAGCCCAAAACAAACCTAGTGCCCCCTCGGTCAACCAACCAGAGACGTTTTAGGGGAGGGGGGGGGGTTGAAAATGATGCCAGCCTCCAATGGAAGCGTATAATTGCGACAGCAAGCCGTGTAACCGTACCCCTATATCGGCGAGGCAAAGGGAAAATGGAGAGGTTGTCAATGCACGGGGCAAAGGGAAACTCGCGCAGGAATAGAGACGTTAGCAACAACAACCCAAATAAGAAAGAAAGAAGCAGAAGATGAAGAAGAGGTAGAGAAGACTTGGGGACAAGAAACAATGTGGCAGACGATAGGGGGGGGGGTGGAGAAGAGATGGAGTTTAGACGGTCCAAAAGAATTTGCATCGATTATGAACGGGGGTACCATTTCAGCTCAGCTTCTCCCCCTCCCCCTCCCATACACACACAGTCAGATATGGGGGTGGGGGAAGGCGTCGCTTGCTCGCATCGGGCCGGAAGTTTGTCCCATGCAGGCATTGGAAATCATTACGCTTTTAATGGGAGGGAGGGAGGTAAGGGGGAGCCCCTTTTTATCCGTCTGCCATTGATACACTTTGGTGGGTCTCAAAGATCGATAACGTTGGGTCAGTGTTGGGGGTGAGGGGTTAGACGGCCCGTGTGTATTGGTCCTGGGCTTGTGGAGCAGGGGGTGTTGTTAGTTGGTGGGGAGGGGTTCTTTTTTTGGGGGGGGGTGGGTTACTAAAAGGGGTGGGTGCTTTTGGGGGGCAGTAATGCTGAAGGTATTGTAATTGAAATTATGAATATATGATCGATTTTTTGTGGATGTGTGATCGCCCTTTCTTAAGGGGGGGAGGGGTCGGTGGGCGAGTGAGAGAGAGAGAGACGGGAGGGAAATGGAGTTGCTGCGAGGATTAATGTCACTTCAGTTGCAAGGACTCCGGCGTTGCCTTGCCGACCCTCAGCAGGCATATCGCCATGGCTACAGCCTTCATCAGTGGCAGTTTGGAGGCGTGTTGTCGCCGCGGGCTGCATAATTCCCGCCGTTAAACCAATTAGAGCCACTCCAATCTAACCCCCCCCCTCCTCCCCCCAAACCCCCTCCTTCCCCCGTCGTCTTCTTCGTCTTTTTTTTAAGCTTGTGCATCCCTCAGATTTCAGAAGGCTCCCCCCCCAAGGAGGCGGGTTTGAGGGGACAGGAAGGGATCCCATCTCCCCCATTGTCCAGGGCTCTGTCTCATGAAAAAAAAAAAGTATTCAGAAATATTCCTAAACGAATGTTTGAGACAACCGAGGAACTATTATGCAAAAGAAAAATTCCATCGTAGGATTAGAGAAATCTTCCTTTAAAGTAAGGAAGATTTTCAGGAAGAATTTCTTCCTTTT
>OX465106.1:16917656-16932305 GCA_949987565.1 Luidia sarsii | reverse complement strand
ATGCTGTAAGGTCTCCTTGCAATAATGAGAAAAATACGACCCCCCCCCAAAAAAAAAAGAAAAAAAAAAAGGAGTATACATTCACCTCACTGATGGCATGTTTTTCTTCCAGTTGAGACATATGTACAAAGTCAGGCCTCTTTTTATTTCCTTTTTAAAAATGTGCTGGTCCTGAATCTGTGAGGAGTGTTACGTTCAGAGCATTTTCGACTGCTGGGCATTCCTTTTAGACTGTATCCAGGCTGGTATTATTTTTTTATGAGCAAGGCAGCGTGACTGTTCATATGTCCTCCTGCTCCATTTTCGTCAGTCCCTGACTGACCGGACATTCTAGGGGTGCTCGTGAGGTTGGGAGGAGGGGGGTTGGGGGGGGTGAGAGTGACAAGTAACCAGTCATTGCCTCGTGTGCAAAGTGCACCTCTCCGTCTGGACCAATCTGATCTGGGTTTCACAAAGACTGTAAACTCCACTCACTGCCGATAGATACCCCATCGTAAGGTGTGGTACACCCTATGGTCTCCATGTACATTTTTCACCGTCTTGCAATTTGTCGCATGTTGCGGTGAGTTTGACGGCAGACCACCCCGGGGGTTGTGGGCCGATGGATACGGGATGGCTTAGCGAAAATAAACAATGGAATATGATTGGGCTACAGATTGGATTACAACAATTTGAGTACCGACTAGTTACCTCTCATTTGTCTGTCCGCAACTTAAATCTAATGTGATCACATTGTAATTCTCAGAATATAGATCTATTCCTATTTTCTCAAACAAATTTTGTGACTTTGTTCAAAATTATGTACATATACAAAATACTGTTGCAAACTGCTCACTTACTAGAATGACCTGCAATACATGAATCTCAAAAGTTAGAGGGCCTGACGTTTCGATCCATGCAGGACCTTTATTGCAAAGTGCCTTTGCCTTTGAGAAAGGTTCAGCTAGGATCGAAACGTCAGGCCCTCGGACCCTGTAATTTTGACCATTTGTATTTGACTTGTGTCTAATTTCCTGATAGGTAGATTTTGTTTTTGTTTTTGAAACTTTCTGCCTCGCAAAAGTAGGAAGTTGAGTTGAGTCCTGTTAATTACTGTACCAGTGCTCCACTCACTTTTTGTTCATATTTTGGGAGCGGGTTTTTCCTAAAAAATTATCTACGAATAAGTTTTCATTCCTCCTTGAAGAACGGGAGATGTGTATAATTCCATTGCTTTTCCTGATTTTTGTTATGGGGTGTTGTGTGGCTGCTTATTTTTAGTGTTTAATTTTGGTCTTGTTTTCCAGGGAGTGCGCTTTGACCCCGACCAGCCTCAGACAATACGGCTGGAATTTGCCAAGTCCAACACCAAAGTGACCAAACCCAAGCAGACGTCCCCCCAGCCAGCCAACCTACCCATGGTGGGGCCCCATCCCGCACAGCTGACCCCAAGAGACCCCTGTGAGTACCCCCCCCTACCCCCCACGCCCACCGAGGGCAAAGTTCAAGGGTCACCCCCGATGAACCCCCGCCCACCCTCCCCTCCTCACCCCCCACCCAATGCCTACCAATTCCTCCCTTCCCACCCTTTCCCGTCCAAAAACATGATCGAGTATTAGGTGACAATGATTCTGAAGAATTTAGAACGAAAGACACAGACTGCAACAAGCTTGAATTGGAGGGGAGTTGATTGTTGCACCGTGCACGCATTATTATTATTATATTATTTTTATTTTTTTAAGGGATCACTATTGGAGAGGTGACCAGCCCCACCTTAGCTCACCTCATTCACCTCACCTCACCTCACCGCACCTCACTTCACCCAACTCAACCCAACCCAACCGATCCCAGCCCATCCCATCCCACCCAACCCAACCGATCCCACCCCATCCCATTCCACCCAACCCAACCGATCCCAGCCCATCCCATCCCACCCAACCCAACCGATCCCAGCCCATCCCATCCCACCCAACCCAACCGATCCCACCCCATCCCATTCCACCCAACCCAACCGATCCCACCCCATCCCATCCCACCCAACCCAACCGATCCCAGCCCATCCCATCCCACCCAACCCAACCGATCCCACCCCATCCCATCCAACCCAACCCAACCGATCCCACCCCATCCCATTCCACCCAACCCAACCGATCCCACCCCATCCCATCCCATCCCACCCAACCCAACCACACCCGGCCCGATCCGACCCAACCCATGGCACTTGCAGTGTGCAGACACCGTAACTTAAAACTCCTCGTAAAAACAACTCCTAAGCAAAATCCCCCGAAAGTGCTGTTCTCTCTTTACCCACCCTCGCCATTTTCATTTCACGGGGACGGACCTCACAGCCAGACCGTGAATTTAGATTTATTTTTTTTTCCCGCTTCGCTTTCTTTTTCCCCCCTTTGTTTTTTTTTCACTCACTGATACGGCACATTTCACTCATCTTGCGCCACACACAGCCCGATGGAACGGCCTAGTTTAGACCACGGCAAAAACGCATTTGCACCTTGACTGAGCTTGTGTGTCCGAGAGTTTTTTGTTGTTGTTGTATGGAACAAAAATATACGTCTCTGTAGAAACAGTGACTCTGTTTATCATTTTCCCATTTGACTCTCGATTGCAAAATTGAAGTTATTACAAAAATTGTTGCAAACTGCTCACTGACTGAACAATTTCAAAAAGATAAGAGGGCCTGACGTTTCGATCCTAGCAGGACCTTTCTCGAAGGTCCTTGGAGAAAAATTGATTGAAAATTTGTACGGTTCTCATTCGCACCCAATATTCCGTACCCTACTGGATAACATGCCCTTTGTTGGTTTGTTATAAATCTTCGGTTGAATCCTTCTACACGGAAGGGAAGCCTTTGTGTTGAAATCCTGCAGATATTGTTGTCGGGAAAAGAAAAGACGAAAATGTCAAATAAATTGTTAAAAAGAAATTAAAATAAAAAAATACATAAATTGAGTCGACTTTGTGTGAAACGCAAGCGCTACAATTTCCCATCAGGAATTCGCCACAAAGGGGATTGACCGACGGATATGATCTTGCAAATGCCACCCGGGTAAAGGGGACGAGAAGTAATTGATGGGTTTCCACGGCAACGGGCAAAGGCGGCCGTTGACATGGAGGCGTTAGATTTATGCGGTTGCTGCACCGGCCCTTCCCGAGCTGCCCCACTCACCTCCCGCACCCCTCCCAAGTGCCTCTCTCTCTCTCTAGTGGTCAACAGAGGGCGCTATTGTAGATTTGTGGGAAGCTGGGACATTGAGGGATAGACTTGCAAGCCAGTCTGCCCAGCGTAGACAACCCGTGGAGATCTTTTCATACTTTTCTGCCCTCAAGGGAGCCAAACAAAAATATTAGACATTTCAACACAAAGTTAACACAGTCCATAGACCCATTTTACTTTCTTTCTTTTTTCTCCCCATTTTCTCATCTATCTCTTTTTCATTCATATCTCTCCTTTTTTTCCTGGTTTTTTTCCTCTTCAACTGCGTGACACTATTGTCTTAGATTGCAACGGTAAATAATGCATCGTATTTTGTTGTTTTTGCATGTTTCAGATGATCTTAGCACTACCGTGTTTTTACCTCACACTGCGGAAGCATGGGCCCACCATCCGTAAGTCACACATCATATTGCCAAAGCTGAAACAAAAAAATCATTTAAAAAACATTTCCCCATCCCAAACACCCTTCCCTCCCCCGGAAAAAAAAAATCCCCAACAAAACTCCCCAAAATTGAAGAATGCATTAATTTCGTTCTTTCACTACGGAGTTTATTTACGGCCGGCCGGAAGTGCATTTTGCTCGAGCTGCTGTGGGCGACGTAGGAAAAGAGTTAGAGGTGGTTGTGCGAGTCTGACCATGTTAGTCTAATGAGCTTCCGTAGCAACAGCTGCTTTATCGTTGCGACTGATGAAAGTGGCCGTTGCCAGGAAAGCTTGTGCTCTCTACCCCAACGGGTTAAGTGCACATTATTATCTGACCCCTTAAAAAAAACCTAAAAACTCTGTGATTTCACTGATCTTCAGTAGTGACGGAACCTGGCCCAGTCTCCTAGAACTTGCTTTGACCAGTTTGTGTCGGGACCTCCGAATTCGGAGAGCCGTTGGTGTTGCTATGCACCAGCCCCCCCCCCCCCCCCCCGCCAAACCGGGCACCACTATTGTCTGAGTTTAAAAAACTTATTTAAGCCTACTACTCCAGTGCAGACATCTTACCCACTAGACCACCGAGCTGGTCAAGCTCACATGGCAGATTTCAAATATGTATAGCAGCGGGTACTGCATTGCATCCTAGATATAATGATAACTCACTATTATATCTATGAAAACATATCTCTTTAATTTGTTCAATATTGTCGATATGCAGCACATAGTCACCTCACCTCATGTGGCTTAATTGCTTATGTTTTCTGTCATCAGAAGTGCAAAAGATTCCACTTTTGCAGCCCCGTAGTTGTCACCAACTGAAGGAGAATAAGGGTCCTGTTTCTGATTTTGTTGAGAATAAGCACAGTTTCCATTTATTCTTTCTCTTGTTTTGATCCGTTTCCACGGCAGAGTGTGGTGGTATTCACAGTCGGGACAGTCGGACTGTTTTGTCGTTGATTTCCTTTCCATTGAGAGGAGAGTGCCGTTTCTACCGCTTTCTCCGAACAAGTGAAAATTAGAAACTGGCTGAGGGCCAGTCTGGCTGTTGAACTATTGATAGCAACAAATCTTTTATTTTTGGGATTCTTTTGTGAAGCAAAAATGAAAAAGGAGGGGGGGGGGTGGGTTTACAAATAAAGACAACCAGTCTGCAGAGTACCAGGGACATGCACTGTGTATCACACGCCATGATACCAGCTTTGTTTGTCAGTGCAACTTTTCCTGAACGGAATATCTTTTTCTTCTTTTTTTAGTCTAGTGGGTTGGGTTTTTTTTTTTACGTGAAACACTCATTGAGTCTGTTGCAAAGATCATTGGTTGCCTTGGGGCCCAGTGTACCATGACAATTACATCAAAAATGACATGCACTTGGTCACGGATCACTAACCAAACCATAATTTCAAAAGGCTGCCATTAGGCCGGTGTCCCCCCCCCCCCATCGGAAAAGCAATAGGATATATTTTAGATGGACAACTTGTTTTTTTTAATTTTTTATTATCGTTATTATAATGGGCTCATGCAGTGCAGCCAGTCAGTGAGGTTATTATGCAGAAATTTATTTTCCCAAAGTACACATTCCAGACAATTTTGATTTTTGTACTGATCTTATCTAATAATAATTGAGAAAATTGTTTGTGTAAATATTATGATTCAGGTCATACCAGTCAGTTATTACCCCTTTTTGCTGTATTTTTTTCCAAAATGTTAACTCAATTCTCCTTTATTTTTGTTTCTCTGTTTCTCCCTCCCCTCTCTCTCTCTCTCTCTCTCTCTTTCTCTCTCTCTCTCTCTCTCTCTCTCTCTCTCTCTCTCTCTCCCTCCCCCCCCCCCTCTGTCTCTGTCTCTCTCTCCCTCTCTTTCTTTCCCTCTCTTCCCCTCTTCCTCCCTTCTTCCTCTCCCTCTCTTTCTGTCTTTGTCTCTCTCCATCTCTCTTTGTCACTCTGCCTCTGCCTCTCTCTGTCTTTCTTCATTGCTCTCTGTCTCTTTCTGTCTCTCTGCTGTATCTCCCTCACTCTCTCTCTGACTCTCTCTGTCTGTGTGTGTGTCTCTTTCTCTGTCTGTGCATGTCTCTCTCTGTCGTTCCCTCGATGCATGTGTCTCCCTCCCTCTCTGAATATCTCACCTCTCTGTATCTCTCTCCCTCTCTCTGTATCTCTCCCCCTCTCTCTGTATCTCTCTCTGTCTCTCGCTTCCCCTCTGCAGACTAGCAGCAGCCTATGCCGACCTGACTCCAGCCACTCCCGTTCACCACCATTCAGTATTTGCAGCACATCCAGCCTTGCATGCCCAAGTACCGGCAGATGGGGCCAGAGTAGCCTACGTACTGGTACGTTGCCCTGACCTTTTCTCTAAAAAACAAAAAAACAAAAAACGATGGCAAACCCCCCCCCCACCAAAACCACCACCAACCCACAACATGACCTTCATCAGCTCACCATCGCCATGTGTGCACTCAACCATTGACCAGTTGCCCTTGCCAATCTGCATTGTTAAAAGGGTGGGAAAACACCGCGAATGAGCACCTTTTTTAGTAATCACAAATGCCGCATAAATTATCATAAATAACCAGACGAGCTATGCTAATTGCAGTCGTAGCCAAAGGTCTCATCCATTTTAATTAATTATTTTTTTTAACGATGTTTCTGTTTAAATCTATTTTTAATCCACCCCCCCCCCCGCAAAACAAAAAAATGTATGACGATGAGTCATTTTTGTTAGTGAAAATGGTAGTGAATACCCCAGAAAGAAATGTGCTTCTGACAGTCTTCACCAGAGCTGTTTTGCAAATTGGCTCATTTTTTGGTCAACAAAGGAAGCACATCTGGTACTTTGCTACCGCCCAAAGCTCCTACAAATCTCTCTTCTGTCCTCTCTGATATTTTCTCTGATCTGTTTGTCCTTTGCCTGTCTGCCTATGTGTGTCATCCACCTCTCCAAAGTAACTGGTGACCTTTTTTTTTGGGGGGGGCCGGCTTTTGCACTTTTCTTTTCTTTTAATGTCGGCAACTGAGCAATGACTCGGTTCAATTTTCCCACTGGAAAGAAGTCAAGAGACAGACAGCTAGACATACAGACAGACAGACAGATTGATCAACCCGTTAATTGATCACAGACAGACCAACAGACAACCCACAGACCCACATTCCTGAGTTACTGAGGCACGATGTACTGATAGACAATTGAACTGGCTAACAGACAGACAGGCAGGTAGACCGGCAGATAGACAGCCAGACAGGCAGACAGGAAGACAGACAGGCAGACAGACAGACAGAGGTCAGACACAGACATGTTCAGACACAGGTAGATGCTCGGACAGACAGACAGTTAAACAGGCAGAAAGCAGAAAGACTCAACTCGTGGTCTCACACACTCCGCAAGTTTCTGCGCCATGTGTCTATTTGCCTCGAGCAAACCTACATTGTGAGACGCGATCGGCATTTTGAGCAGAGAAATGTACCGTTTACCATCTGCATGCCAACATGGAACGCCCTAATCTGAAGCATCTCCACAACCGTGCATGACAAATTAATATTAATAAACGGCATGAGGGAGAACCAACAGATGGGATGGCTTTCTCCATGGCTCCCAAATGAACACAAGAGGGCGCTATTCATCATTTTTTGTGCACAGTTGCCTTGCCCATTGCCTAGCAACGCCATTAACCCTAACACTACCTGAACCATAAAGAAGAAAAAAAAAAGAAAAAAAAGCCATGTTTGTTTTCCCAAGCGTCTGATTGCTTTTTCACACTGGGTGATTATCTTCAATGCCTTGTTGATTTTTTTTTTTTCTTGAATCATTCCGCCGTTATTTCTCCGTTTGGTTCTATCAATTTTTATTTTTTTTATTCATTTATCTATTATTTATGGTTATTTTATCCTCACAGCCCCACCACGCACACTCAACCGTTGCACATGCCCCCCACCCCCACCCCTCCACGTCCCTGCCCCAGCAGACACTGCC
Organism: Luidia sarsii; assembly: GCA_949987565.1. Lineage (NCBI taxonomy): Eukaryota > Metazoa > Echinodermata > Asteroidea > Paxillosida > Luidiidae > Luidia > Luidia sarsii. The sequence continues at coordinate 16,924,705 of OX465106.1, read as the reverse complement.
CATGAACGTGGCCAATGCGGCCACCATGGCGGCCATTGCTGGCTCGGTACCCTGCTCCACCCTCTTCATTGCAAACCTGGGCACCGGTACCAATGCAGAGCAAGAGCTGAGAGACCTGTGCAGTAGGTGAGTCCTTTTGTACAAGAGAGCAAAAAAAAAAAAAAAATGGTCCCGATCGTCCCCCTCCAGAAATTAAGATAAAAATCAAAATACTGAGAATCGTTGAATGAAACCACCCAACCCCCAACCCCCCCAAAACAGACATGTCATCACAATTAAGAAACACTCATACAAATAAACAAACAGATACACAAACAACAAACAAAATAAACAAACACCAAACAAACAACCAACAAACACCTAACACACAAACAAGCAAATAATAAACACCCAACAGACAGCAAACAAACAAACACCATCAAAAAACACCCAACAAACAAGCACCCCCCAAAAAAAAACCAAACAAATCAACTTTCATCACACTAGAAAACATCCTACAAACAAATAAACCCCCCCCAAAAAAAAAAAAAAAAAAAAAAAACACCCAACAAACAAATCGTCAAATTAACAAACAAACCAACAAAACCTTGACTTTTCACCAAACAGCCGTCTCGTCTGACTACCTGAAGGCCCTTCATTGAAAGTGACAACAAGATATTCTTTTGGCAGTTTTAAGTCCAGTCGTCCTGACAACGGGGCAGAGTGTGCACTGCTACCACGTTGAGTGGGCCGGCTCTTTGCAGATCGAGCCGCACTCCGTCTCAAAAGAGATGCTTTACATGGTGTCACCGCAAACACTCCACTTAGCTTTTTAGTCGTCAGCAGACCCTGGAGCCTCTTGTGCGAAGTGAACGTAAATTCTCACCCAAGCAGCTCCTGTGCCGTGTTGGCCCATCACCTAACAACTTTCAACGCATGAGCACGTTTTCTTATCACTCGTTTTTGTTTTGGCACACAGTGCATCATCTCGCCGAAAGCAAATCCATCACAGAGTTTGAGAAACAGCCACATTTTTTGCCAAAAAAACAACAACTAACCAGTTAGAGTTGTCTAAAGTTAAATGTTAGTTAAATGTTAGTTGCAGGTTTCTCGTTTTCTTTTGTCTTTTTTGCTTGGTCATTGGCAACCGTCATCCACCATTCCTCCAATCATTGACAATCTCTTATGTGCACCTTTGATGTCTTTCCATCTCTCGCTGTCTGTGATTGGTCACTGCAGGGCGAGCCGCTTTTTTTTCTCCCCTGTTGCCCCACCCCCCTAAAAAAAATCCTGATAACTGAAAAGCATCACCGATTTCATATTGTCTCGGTTTGATTTTGATTTGATTTTTGAATCGAGAAATGATCCTTTCATTGCTGTCTTAAATTTTTCTGAGTTTCTTCTGAAATCCCGTTTCTGACCGTGTCGGTTCACGTCTGCCACGAAGCGGCAGGAGCAGCAACCGCAGTGAAAGATGGAGGCTAAAAGTGGTCATTCTCCACGGCCATAGGTCTCCATGCGTTGGCTCCACAGCACTGCCACGCCAGATCTCATCAAAATGCGCCCTCTCTCCCCCCCCCCCTACTCCCAATCGGCCCGGCAAAAATCTGCAGAAAATGTTTAACGTCACAAGCACTTTGGCTGTTGTACTGCTCCTGACTTTGTAGGATTGTGCTTCATTGCACAATAGCTCTTTCAATTGGCTCCCCAAATAAAAGAACTACCATTTGCATTTTCGGAATCCTCAAGCCTGTTCATGATGTTAAAACCTGATGGCGTAACCATGCCGATATGTTGAACTAATTTGATTTGATCTCATTTTTTTATTCCCTTCTCTCTCCCTGTCTCTGTCTCCCCCCTCCCACCCCTCCCTCCATTTTTTTTTTGTCTTCCAACTCCAACAGCCTTCCCGGGTTCACTAGACTACGGGTGCACAACAAAGGCGGGGCCCCCTGCTGTTTTGTGGAATTTCAGGTGAGTGTCTTCGCCCCCAAACCCTCCTTTTTGGGAATGCACTAGGACTGCGAGCGGTTGTCACTGGCTCTGTGGTACGGGGCACCAGACTTGTAGTTCCACTTGCTTTCGGCCTCATCAAACACGCGGAGCAGAATATATACACCCGACTGTGGGCACCTACTGTATAATAAGCACTTGATGGCAGGCCCTGTGGTACGGGGCACCAGACCTGCCTCTGTGTGTGGACGGTAGAGAGCCGCCAGTGGAAGATCCCCCCCCCCCCGCCGACAGTTGCAACAGTGCCCTCGCTTGGTGGCAGTGTTGTGCTTCACTCTTTCCATGCCAATTAACCCTGTCTTGTTGAACGAAGACCAAATACTAATCCGGACCCCACGTGTATGCCGGTCGCTACATCTGCAGTTGCCCTCCTTGTCCAACACATGGAGCAGAATGTAGCCAACTACGGGCACCCTTGATAAGCACTCGGAACACTGCATGGCCGTCACATGTTAATCGTTTCCTGATCTTGACCAATTTGCAACTTTCCATCGTCGTCATGTCAAAGAAATGCAAACTACCACAATGTGCTCCCAGTTACTGACGCCATGAACTCACTCCATCCTCTCTCTTTCTTTCTTTAAAAAAAAAAAAACCCACCCAAATTCAACACCTCAGAATATTCCCTGCGCTACCCAAGCCCTGACACACCTGCAAGGTGTACTGTTGCCGTCCAGCGACCGTGGAGGCCTGCGGGTCGAGTTTGCAAAGGCCAACATGGGGGAGGTGAGTTTCAAAGTTTGTGGCGAGGAAATCTCCTCACGCTCTCCAGCAGATAGACAAGTCATGAATGAATCAATGGAATAAGGAGAGCCGAGAGTTGCATTTGAAGTGGTCCGTATCTGAGGCATCCAGAAGTGAAAGTTCCCCCTTGCAATATGTTCCCAATGCAAACAACCCACTTGTGAAGCAAAAGATGAGTTCTGTGCTCAGGATCTTGGCCTTGTCAATGCCGGTGTGAGTTGGACAAGGCTCAGAGTGTTTGGAGCATAGCTCTGTTCCGACACTCGCTCAGGCTGACGGGCTGGCTCGGGCTCAGGCTTGGTTTGTGGCTCGTGCTTTGGAGCTTGGGCTGTGGCTCAGACTTGGGTTTTGGCTCAAGCTTTGGTTCTAGTTCTTTGGTTCAGGTTTTGGGTTGTGGGTCAGGCTTTGGAACTATGGCTTTGGCTTAGGCTTGGGTTAGGCTCTGACAAATTGGCTCAGACTCAGGCTCTGGCTCGGGCTCGGGCTCGTGCTCGGGCTTTAGCTTAGGCACAGGCTCAAAACGATACTTTTGAAGAAGAAATCTGTTTCTAGAGGTGATGTTTGCCCAAGCGAATAGAAGTGGGCCCTCCCAGCATAGTTTTGCCAAAGGTTTATCACAGTTTATCACAGTTTATCACAGTGGTACAAGTTACATTGCTTGTGTGTAATGACTTTGAAAAACCAAACCTCTCCCGAAAATGAATTGGGGACAGTCACAGTGTGTTGCATGTGGATGTCAGTTTACACAGCAGAGTGTTATGCAGTGGTGGAGGACAGATTCCTCTCTTTGAATGGCATCTCACGTTTCTAATCAAAACCTAACATTGAAAAATCCCAGCCACACCTTAGGGACGAAGAGAAAACATTACAGCTATTCTAGTCATACAAACTTAGTTCCATCTCAGTTATTATTATAATTTTTTGGCAAGTGTCCATCTGGGCTACCTGACCTAAATTTCAACCGGTTTACGGCTAGCCAATCTTTTTCAACTGGCCCTCATTTTGCAGTGGGTTGCCTGCTGTAATAGTTTGAGGCAGGGATTGTAAAGCTGTGGAAGCATTCAGACACAGAGAGAAACAGTTCATAGAGGATTTGAAGGTTTGCGCGGTGGAAGTATTGTACCAAGTGGAAGATTTGTGGTGACACACGTTAATGGGGTGTGGCTCTCGGGAAAAGAGCCGGGAACCCCGAAAAGAACCAGTAACTTTGAAGTACCAGCTCTTTTCAGAACCACATCTCCTAGGAGATGCGTTACATGGTGCCACCGCAAACCTTCCACTCAGAAACAATTCAGGAGATTTTTTTTTTTAAATCCTGGCATTCCTCTCGGTGCTGTTTGGCTGATCCAGAATGGCTCCCGCCGTCGAAAGCCATGATTGGACGAAGATTGCTGCACACACAGAAATGTGCCTTTGTAACCGCCAGTGTATATATTCTTTGACCCTAACTGGCCAGTCGGGTCAATTGGTGTCTATTTATTCTCAACAGTAAGGTTTTTCTTACCATTTGAAAAAAAAAATGGCAAGGAAAACCATGACTGGACACACATGCTGGACCTTTAGGTCTCCGTCAACTCAAAGTTTTCTTTGACACAATTTCGAAATTGTTCAAAAGTTCCCAGTCAGATTTTCCTTCATTTGTTTGACTCGGTAGTAAATTTATTTGTTTGAAATCCCCTTTTGTATTTCTAACCAGATTGGTCTTTCAGTACAGGTCAGAGGTCATAACCTTTCAAAATCATGATTCTCTTCATAATCTGTCCGGGTCGGGGTTTTATTCTTTTATTTTTAAAATTTAAAACAGCCCTTTATTTACCTTGTTAAATTTCATGGTCAGGATTTTAGCTGAAACAAAAAGATATTTGTTGTCTGCCTTAGAAAGTTTGTTATTCTTCATCTTAACCACTTTGCACCGCCCATTTGTCAGTGCCTATGACCACCACAAGTGGGTTTTGGAATGATGCGCCATTTTCAAAACAAACAATCAGGAACAATGAATACCTATGTCATATAAATCAAAATGAGTGCAGTGTTTGTACGAGCGAGTCAAACCTGGCACCATCGGACGTCTGTGTGGCTTTTGTCATGCTACATATTGTTTTGTGGTAGTCTGAAAAAAAAGAGACTTTGTTTTAAAATTTTGACAATAGTGGTGGCCAGATTCTGAGGGCCCGGTGCATAGCAGCACCACCGGTGCTCTGAAGTCACAGGTCATGGTGTGAAGTGCTTAAACTTTAAAGAAAGCCCAAGACATAGACATTTTATTCTACGTCTTGGCTAGGGCAATGGAAAGGCCTTGGATTTGAGTTTGCGACACAGAAACTTGGGGGAAGTCCAACGGATGGAAAATCTGTAGAGTCTGTTGTCCACTCGGCCAAGTAAAGTTGCCGGGATACCAACTTGTCCACCGCACTCTCAGCTACCAATATTTTCATCGCGTTCAGTCACCCACCTAACAATGATTTGTATCCCTGGCATTGGAAAGGAAAAGGAACAAAATGAAAGAACTTCATTGGTGTAAAATCACAAGTTACAAAGTTCCCTTAGGAGAAAAAAGTGAAAAAGACAACCCTCCCTGTCAGTCAGAATCAGTCGGTTTGTTTGTTTGTTTGTATTTTGCTGTTTGTTTGTTTTTTCTTGATTTTGTTGTTTGTGAGCTTCACTGTTTCCCTTGGCTAATTGGCTGGCGGTCAATTCTGAAGACCAGTCCTTTGTCCCGTTCTCATATATACTGGTATACGTGAGAATTGATTTAGAGACCAAAAAACAAGGTGATCTTTCCAGATTCCTCCAGTTTTGGCAATCCATTCCCTTCCAGAGCCTCATGTCCCCCCTCTCCTCCTGAATTCCCCTGCCCATCCCTCCCCAGCCAATCCCAGTCCCAGCCCCTGCCCCAGCCCCTGCCCCAGCCCCAGCCTTAGACCCAGCCCAGCCCCAGCCCCAGCCCCTGCCTTAGACCCAGCCCAGCCCCTGCCCCTGCCCTTGCCCCAGCCCCAGCCTCAGCCTTAGACCCAGCCCAGCCCCAGCCCCTGCCCCAGCCCCTGCCTTAGACCCAGCCCAGCCCCTGCCCCTGCCCTTGCTCCAGCCCCAGCCTTAGACCCAGCCCTGCCCCAGCCTTAGACCCAGCCCAGCCCCTGCCCCAGCCCCAGCCTCAGCCTTAGACCCAGCCCAGCCCCAGCCCCAGCCCCTGCCTCTGCCCCTGCCCCTGCCCCTGCCCCAGCCCCAGCCCCAGCCTTAGTCTTAGTCCCAGCCTGAGCCTTAGTCCCAGTCCCAGCCCATGCCCCAGTCCCTGCCCTTGCCCCAGCCCCTGTCCTTGCCCCAGCCCCAGCCCCAGCCCCAGCCGTAGTCCCAGCCCCAGCCCCTGCCCCTGCCCCAGCCCCTGCCCCAGCCCAAGCCCCTGCCCCAGCCCCAGCACCAGCCCCAGCCTTAGTCCTAGCCTCAGCCTTAGTCCCAGCCCAGCCTCAGCCCCAGCCTCAGCCCCAGCCTCAGCCCCAGCCCCAGCCCCAGCCCCAGCCCCAGCCTCAGCCCCAGCCTCAGCCACAGCCTCAGCCTCAGTCCCTCACAATATAAAACAACAGCAACTGAGCCACTCTCACTCTCTCCCCCTCTCTTTCTCTTTCTCTCTCTCTCCCTCTCTCTCTCTCTCCGTATCTCCCTGCGTGCGTTAATCGTTGACGTTAACTCTTTGCCAGAAAATGCTAGAGTGGTCTGGCGGTGGGCTAATCTACTCACCGTCTCCGGCTCACCACCACCCAATCGGAGTCACACCAATCAACCGTACGCCAGCTAGCCCCATATTCCAGTTCTGACCAAACCCACAAGGCACGTGGTGGCTTATGTATTCATTCCTCAACCTTCCCCAACCCCCCATGTCATTTTTCCTCCTGTACCCACTGTGTCAATGAGAATGCCACTTTGTATCGTCTGGAAATCTCTGGGGGAAAAAAATGTACCATTTCTTTCGGACTAAACACTTTTCTGAGAGTTTTTGATTGAAATCAAAAGAAAAACTGTGGGACTTTTCCCCCCACAGTTTTCCCATCTCTCCCCTCCCCCCATCGACTCCCTGCCATTTCCTTCCCTCCCCCTTTCAAAGCCTGCTTCAACCGTACTGCATCTATAGGTGTTCCCCTGTTTAGGAGTAGAGCTCTTTTTTGGTAGCGTATGCTTAGATGAATGTTCCTTCCCCGAACATTCTGCTAGCACCGGCCAATCTCTTAATCATCTTTTTTTGGGGGGCAGTTTTGTTTTACTCTTCTTTGTTCCATTCCCCTCCCACACACTCCAATAATAACTCCTGTTAGAAGTTCATC
>OX465106.1:16602656-16912656 GCA_949987565.1 Luidia sarsii | reverse complement strand
GAATGTCAGTGTGAGAAGGACGAGTCCCATTTTGACAGCAGAGTTGACCATTTCCAATGAGTGTAAATATTGATACAAAATAATTATGGTCGACACTGTGGGTCTTTTTGTATGTGCACATTAGATTCTATTGGTCCTGCTGTATGACAACACAATGAAACGGCTTCCTCTCTCATTTTCTTTTTTCCTGTCGATACCAAAACTCTGTCGGTGACTTTGGAGAAAGTTTCTTTGCAAGGGGGGGGGGAGGGGGGGGGGAAGAAAGAAACCACAAAATACCCAGGGAAGACAATTTACAACGACTTTGGCTAAGGTTATGGTTCTTGAGGAGGAAGATGCTAGTCGTGTAATTGTTGTTTTTCTCTGGGAAATGTTCGCCTATTTCGTTAATTTTGTTTTTGTTTGTGTTTGGACTTCTCAAAGCAAAACCAAAATCAGGGTATTCTGTGTGGTATTACAAAGTGTGTGACATTAAGAAGAAAAAAAAAAACTAAATTTTTACATGGAGAAGAATTAAGAACTTATCTATAGTCGTCTTTCCACACAGAATTGTAGTGAAACAACTTGGTGTTCTGTATGGTATTGTGTGGATGTACAACATTTTGCCTTATTTTAGCGTATAAAGAAGAAGAAACAAAAAAAGTGTAGAACACTTGAACGTGTACGGATGAAATCAGAACAATTGATATTGTTCGTCCCCACAATTGCCTTGTCAGGTTTGCGTCCATATTCTCCTCTGAGGTACACCATGGACCTTAATGCGTCCCCTGGATTGCCAGGGATGTTGTTCTGTCTTTAATATAGAGATGGGAATGTTTGGGTTTTTTTTTTATTTGAAGACATTGGTAATTTTGTCAACACTTTGCTCAAGACTCCCAAGTGAAATTGGTAACGAGTGACCCTGTGCGCAAGACAATGACCTTTCCTTACTTCCTTTTTTTGTCTACTTAGTTTTTATTTATTTTTAGCCATTATTTGAGAGGGATGGAGACATTAATCATTCTTGTCTGGTGGCAAGTCCATCTCTTGGTTAGTTTTGGGGTCTTTTGGGCTGTTTTCTTCTTTATTTCTCGTCAAAACCTCTTCTTTTCGTTTCTTTCTTTCCCCCATTTTTAAAAGTCTTTCATGGTGTCCCTGGATGAGGGGAATTGTATTCAGAAGCGGATAATTAAAATATCAAGATGTCTGCATTTCTAGGAAGTGCTTTGAAAAAAAAAATCTGACGCATTTTCTGGTTTCAAAACAGAACTCGGAAGAGCCAAAAAAAAGGACAAGGAAAAGGCTGATTTCAGAAAAAATATATAAAACTTTGTAGTATCTGAGTGTGTGAGAATTACTTAAAAAAAACAAATTAAACATCACTGGTAATTATTTTTTTTTAATCCAGATTTGATATTTCTTTTGAAAAGAAAGATAAATGGATTTTTTTGTTGCGAAAAAAAAATGAATAAGTAAATAGCCTGTGCCCCAAATACAATACTGTTGTTTAGTGGAAATATCTGTGTAGCAGTAACGATACCCTGTGCACAAACTTGTGAACATCATATCTTTAGTCCATTTTGTTATCTGATTGAATGGAAAGAAGTAAAGATGTAATTTAGTCTACCTGATAAAAAAAGAGAGGAAAAGACCAGGTTTTATTCAGGTATTCGATAGATGATCCAACACAGCACTCCCAGATAATTATTCCTTAAACAGTTCACCACCATTTTGTGTCTGGTTTCCATGTGTATGAACGTATGCCATACAGGATTATGCTAATCTTTCCTTTATAAATGTATGCCGTTACAAGATTATGCTAATCTTTCCTTTTTTGGGTCTCTCTCTCTCTCTGTTATATTCAATGGTTTCTATTTAATGCTTTTATTCCAACCCGGCTGTAAAGGGTGTTGTTGTTGTTGTTGCATGAAGCGTACAAAGAGAATCAAAGATATGCACACGTTTTTGTGTTGGATGTAATTTACCACTATTATTATTTCATTTGTACTCAACTGATTGCTGTATTTATCTGTTCCGTTCTTATAACCTATCTTTGTCTATTACATGCTTTGACAGTATTCGGTTTTGTTAACCTGTGGCACAGGACGAGGGCGTATTTAGCGGAAATGAATGATTTTGGGGCGATTGCAAAACTACACGCACACCTCGGAACTGGGAGCTGATAATGATTATTATCTGGAATTTTCCGCTGATTTTTAGCCGAGTCCAACCTGATTGTTTTTGTGCAGTCTGAAGAAATGTATCTCTGAAAATGACCACTGAATCCTTTTAGGGAGTTGCCGTCGCCTTTCATTGAAAGAAGAAGGGGAACAAAATGTTTTGACGCCTAGGAAATGGATTTACTTTCATTTTAAAAAAAGGGGGAAAAAAAAAAGACAAATGAGGATTGTGAGATTCACACATTTACAATTTTCTAGCCTTGCCCAGGGAATTTTGGGACTCTAGAAATCAAAATGAGTTTGAAAAAAAGGCCTTGTTTTAGAGGGACACTCCACATTATCCCCAGCAGCCCCCCTCCCCCTTCCGAAAAAAAGTGGAGTAGTCCCCACCAAAAATTAATGCAATGGAGCCAACTACCAAAGAAATTCCTAAGCCATTGTGTGCAGTTTGTGAACCTATTGAACAGGGGAGTTAAAAATAACAACTATTTATAAAATAAAAAAATGGAAAAAGGGGTTAATTTTGAGGATGGCGATTAGTGTTTCTCCTGATCCAATAGAAAAAAAACACCTTGTGTTTAGTTGCAATATGGATTCAGTTACTATTTAGTTATCATTTGTTTGTATTCAGGTGACATTTTCTCAGCCCTAACACTTTGTAAATCCAACGCGGTTGTGGTAATTTGGGGTTTCAGGAATGGTTTACTTCCCTTGCACCGTTGCGTTGTGCTCAACTTTGAACAAAAGAATTTGACAATTCCAATCGTTTCTTCTTTATTTTTTAAGTGAGACGTCCTGACGTTTTCAATTCTAGCAGGACCTTTTTCAAAGGCAGCACGGCAGGATTATCTTTTTCCTTACGGAATTGCTTTGATTCAGTCGTTTGCCGCCTCGTTTATTTTTTTTTATCTCCCTCAAGTGACCTCTCCTCCTGCGCTAGTGCCCTTTTCAGCGAGCAATTTACGATTGATTTTTTTTTTTTACATCCAATTCAAAGGCAATTGGATATTTACTTTGTGTTTCCGTTTTTCATTTTGTGGTTTCATTTTGTTATTTTTTTTCCTCTCCCCACTCAGGGGCTTGAATTCTAAGCAGATTGCTTGTTTAAAAGTCAAGTTGGACTGGTTGATTTGCCCTTTTGGATTTTTTTGTACATTGTACGAGAACAGGTTATTTTAATACGTGTAGTCGTAAGTCTTTGGTTTGATATTGCTTTATTATTGATTCAGTTGAAGAACAATGTAAGTTTAATTTAAAACTTTAAGTTTCATTAAAGAGTGTTTTTTTTTTTAAATATATATTATTAAGTTATAGTTAGCATTATTTTTTTGGGATTTTTTTTTTCGTTACCCGTCAAAGTTGCGGTAAATTGATCCGTTATCCCTACTCTAAGGCTAAGTATAACCAATAATTATTATTTTGACCAAAGACACACGATTTGGTGCAACAGGAGATTTGGGTTTTTTTCTTTTTTTCTTTTTGAGTATCTGTGCAAATCATTAACTGAAACCACAAAACGGAGGAAAAATTGCAGTTGGGGAAGATCGAGAATTGAAGGAAGCGGCCCTCGTCTTGTTTTGGTCAATGTTTGGATAATTGTTTATCAGGCTAATTGTGTGGTACTTGATGCCTTAAACATATTTTGAAATAGAACACACTTTTAGAAATCATATTGGTAGATGCTTGATTGGAGGTCAAATTACAAACAAAAGAACTGAGAGAAGAGAAAAAAATTGAAAGAAGTAGCAGAGAAGAAAGTCTAACTGCTGTAAAGTATTAAAAAAAAAAGGAAATGTTACATACGTAATATTTCATGTATTTGTTTCAAGAGATTTGTACATACTTATGTCTACTTGTTTAAATTTATGAAGTTATGACGTCATTATTGTAAAGAGAAAAAAAATGGCCTTTTTTGGTTTGTCTTAGTAGTAGCTTTGATTATTGGCTGTATTTATTGAAAAATAAAGAATGAGAAATTGATGCAGTAAACAAAATAATCCTATTTATTAGGATCAAAGGAGGTTTTTTCAGAGCTTTAAATTATTGATGCAAAAATATTTGTAATACGGATTGTAAAAACTTCTTTGGAGAAAAAAAATGTCGTTTTTTTTCTTCTTTCTTGTTCATTTCCTTCAGTTTATCCAAGTTTGTTTTTCATTGGAGACTTGATGACCAAAACCTATTTAACAGAAAAAAGGGAAGAAACCAATTTATGGGAGATAAAAATTGAAAAAAAAAGAGAAAAAATACCCGTTAATGTTTTGAAGAAAAAAAAAGAAGCTGTAGTTTTGAAATGTGGTAGTTCTGAATTTAGAAATTTGGGTGTAGTGCAAAGTGGATAGACATCAACGGAAGCTCACGTACAATGTAAAAGAAGAGATATTTATCAAAATGGATTATCTGTGCATTTGATAGTGGGGAGGAGACTGATATTGGAGGTGAATCCTTTTTCTTATCCTTTGTTGGTCCGTATGATAGACTGTGTACATCATGGCTTCAGGCCATTACGCCTTCTTTGTACCGTGTGAAATAAGACAGTATCTTGGGGGACAAACGGTAGCGTTTTATCTGAATTCAATTGTCTATTTTAATAAAGTGATGAGCTTGCTATAAAAAAAAAATCCCCAGAAAGCCTGTCTGTGAGTTTCTTGTCTGTTTTGCAAAATGTTGAACACTAGTTTGACAGTCTGATCATACTTGTGTCTGGCACGGATTATTCTTATTCTTGCGGCTAGCGATCTGTTGTCTATAATGTTTTGACAGACCTGTCGTATTGAGCGCAGTTAACGATCGGAGCAATATCATGTCATTTGCAAGGGGGGTTATAAATTGTAACATTCATGGACCTTAATGTTAATAGTCAACCGTCTCATAGGCCTAATGCATTTCAATTTTAACACCTTGGGCATTGGTTTCACCATGTGGGGGAAAAGAAGGTTGACAAAATGTGTCCCTTGCTTAGCAAGTGAAACTAGTGAACTTCCGGGAAAATGTATACAGAGATTACTTTGAAACGAACTTTTGAAGCTTTCTTTCTTTTTCGCATGGTGATGTTTTTGAGTCATTATTTTTCCAGCTTCAGTTGTGCTCGGTGACAATAAAAAAAATAGTCCGAGCCTTACGGACTTCCGTCAACAGAGGGCGTGCTATCGTCATGCCATAATTTTATAGACTCTAATGGGATAGATGGCATACTCTACCTCCATGCTCTAGCGCACATTGTAAAGTACATGCAACTCTAAGACCGTTTACGAAATAACGGCTTAGACTCGGGCTTAGGGTTTGGACATATTATTATTATTTTTTTATCTTACTCGTTATAATATCACAGGCATCTAAAAACAAGCGTTTGGCCCCAGTTTCTTGGTGAATACTCTGTACCTATGAAGCGAATAAACCTTCAAATTCGGAAACGGACCACGACATGGATTTTCAGGTTTTGTCAGACCATAGTCGAGACGGAGACGAAGCATGAGCCCGAGTCTTAGCCTGCCCCCATGCCGTTGCCAGAGGCATCGATATAAAGGGCCGCGCGAGACCCCTCGTGACAGTCCGTTTTCGCAACAACCCCTCCCCCTTTCCTATAATTATGAGTGGGAGTCACCCTCCGTACATTCATTCAGAGGCATACATGCACATAACCCCGCCCCCAAAAGGTTCCCCTCCCATGCTAGTCTTGCGTTCAAGTCTGACAATCGGGCGCAAGTGGATTGCCGACAATGTTCTTCAACAATGTCCGCTGTTTTGAAGTATCTGGCGGTTGATTAATTATCAGACCAAACTCGTGCCGCAGTCCTTAACAAAGCGGAAGTACCACTGAGCACGTATCAAGTGACAAATGAAAATACAATGCATACTTGATTACTATGCATTTTGAAAATAAGGGGAAAAAAGCAATCCGTATTTGATTCCACACTATGCCAATTTTGAGACACACTCCGTCTTGATTTACTCGACAACATATCTGTCCCATTCATGGTCATTATTATTTGAAAGTGTGTGACTAATTGCTGCCTGACTCTCTCCCAGCACAAAACGCCACCGAAGTCAGTGTAGCGGTCATGTGAGCTGTGTGGTGCACACACCCACGTTCGGTGAGAAACCGACTGGAGCTTTTACTAAGGGTTACAAGCACTAGGATCGGACCATCCAACGCTGGCAAACGACCACTCCTCTCACAACCGCGTGCCCAGGGAGCAGTTTCCGCCCGACCCAGCGCGTCCACCGCCCGCTCACTGGACACGAGGTTGAGATGTAAACAGTCCACTGTTGAATGGCATTTGTACAGTGTTGCCCGATTACTCATCGGCGGGCGTAACCGAATACAAAATGCGAAATTGAGCGAAATCAAGACCGAATAGAATCGAAGCTTTTTTTCTTTCGACCCACAAATGTTTCCCCCCATTTCATGATGCTTCGCTTCGCTTATATGAATGAAAAACAGTTTCACTTTGTTGAATGACTCAAGAAGACACATAATATTTTCTATTCATGATTTTATTGAAGCATGGGAGAGGGCCGTCTCAAGTTTCAGGATATTTTTGATGCTCGATGATACCAGTGAATTGCAATCAATTGGGGGCATCCCGTGAACAGTTTGGAAGACTGATTTTAGTCTCGTGTATTATTACATAAAGTTAGTGCAATACTACGTGACCCAACCCACCCACTGTTTCAATGTTATAGTTTTAACCACCCTGGCGATCGTCTATGCCGTGCCGAAAACAAACCGTTCACAATTCAGGCAATCGTTCATTCCAACTTAGTATAAAAAAGTATACCTCCGGCTGGTCAGACGATAGCCTCAACAAGCACAATATTGTTGTGCTTTCATTTTTATGTCTATTTTTTCTAATTTTCCCTATCTGGATTTTTGAATTTTCCCTTTCTTATTTTTTGAATTTTTCCTATCTGAATTTTTGAGTGTAAATTTTCAATGTGTATCAAGATTAATTGATAGAATTATCTGTGTTTATTGTGTATCATGAAGATATTGTGCATCTATCCTACTGTTTTGTAATATGGGCCGCTTTAGGATCCTCTTTCTTGCACTGTGGAAGACAAATTTGAAATGTCTGCATTTTTTAATGCAGACGCAATAAATGAAATTAAATGGAAATAATGAACATGAGAAATACTAGGTCGAGTATCGATTCTTTCGTAATCGTTTCCAGTCACTGTATTCGAGTATCGAGAACTGCCATTGACGAAGTTCACGCCTCACTCTCGCATGCCTCCCATGTGCATGTTTTGCACGGTGCGCAGCGAGGTTAGTAACAAGCATAGGGTACAGTGTGTGTGTAGTCATTACCAACTCCCGTCGAAGCTTGAAGTTGAAGTTGATCGGAATCGTTTCCACCTCTCCCAGTCTCACTCTGCCCCCCTCTCAGAATCGCACAATCGAGGACGCGGGCACAGATCGGGCACAGATCGGGCACGACCGACCACAAGTCGACCATGGGCATCGGGGACTTCTTCTTCTACCCGGACTATTACGGGTTGATCCGGGCCTTCGTGACGGAGATGCCGGACTATTATCGCAACGAGCCGGTGCACCCGGATGGTTTCATCGGCGAAGTGCGGACCTACTGCGCTGCCAAGTGGAGTGACCTGTACCTGGTCGTCATCCTGGCCGTCACCTGGACCCTGCTCCGCTATCTGCTCACCCTGGTCGTCTTCAAGGTGAATGATAATAACATATGACTTGGGGAACAGCCATTTAATATTAATAATAATGTCTCATTACTGACATTAGTCAGAGTAAGTTGGACCCTTACAATCGCCCTTTTTAAAAATTTTGAGATTTCGGGCGATGTAGAGTAGTCATGGTGTCGAACACATAGTTAGTTTTACGGGATTCCTAGCAGTTTTCCTTGGACCCTACATCGCCCGAAATCTCATTTTTTTTTTAAAGGGCGATTAAGTACTTGGACTAATGTCTCATTATATTACGGTGCCAAAATCTGGCAATTATTTTTAATTCAAGGCCTAGTCCAAGTAACTTGGACCCGACAAGTCACCCTTTTTTTTATCATCAAAATATTGAATTTGGAGGGTCGGGTGACTACTGACTAGTGTAGCCTGTAGGGTCCAACTCCAAGGAAACTGGCTATGCAATGCTGGAATTTACTAACCCCGACCATAATCCGCAGATTTACCCCCCAAAACACCCGTGAAACCGTCTCACGTGCCCATTTTGGATTCAGTGAGAATCACAGATTCCAATTGAATAGGCAATACTGGTCATTTTTGTTTTACTTATGTTTGGCAAAATGGGAGAAATACACCCTTGCACAGTTGCAGTTGATCGAGAAGATGTCTCTCCCGTTCGACGAGCCAAAATACGGCAGCCATCTTTGATTTCGAACGGCACACGCCACCGCTACTTGCAAATCGATGACGTTCTGAGTTCTGACAGGTTCGGGAGTGCAGTGGGTCTGAGAGAGTGAGTGTGAGTGTGGTGTTGCACGCGTTGAGCCCTAACTAAGACTGTTTCCTGAAAATGGGTGACTTGTCTGGTCCAACTTAATACTACTGTACCGTACCATGGACCGACTTGCCATTCGGGGCTGGCAGTTTCGTTCTGGTATCTGTCCCATTTTAATTTAGTTGTGACCATATGCAATAATGCATGGACCTCCGATGGTACTTACATGTACTTAGTGTCTGTTCTTTCTGAATGGGTTCTGCCTCATCTGACACGTGTTAATGTCGTTAGGCCTAATTTTGATCTAACAGTAACACTGACACATTTTGCCCGAGCCCCAAATATGGAAACATCAAAAGACGTCAAGACAGAAAAGTGTGGTACTCGGACTAGTCAGAGTTGTATCTACACACCACCAGGCTCCAGACCACCGGCATTTAGAAACACACAGCTCGTAAAAAGACGATATCATACTTTGAACACTGCACTAGACAGTAACTAATACTAGGTAACTAGTACTGCTGAGTACTGGCTAGTAGTAAATGTATAGTCCGAGGGTCCGAGGGTTGGAGACCTAGTGATGGGAGGATGAGGGTTACGGTTACTGCAACTACATGTACATATTGAACTAATGTGGTCCTTGTAAAGTTATGGGTACTCTTTTTTATGGAAACAATTTTGATCATCGCCTTGTGCTATGAATACACACAATGAATATTATTACTTGGTTTGGTGATCACTATGAATATGATCACAAATATTACTTGGTTTGGTGATCACTAATTCAATATAGGAAGGTTTTGCGGTGACACCATGTATCAAGTCTCTTAAAGGAAGAGCTTTGGTTCTGAAAAGAACCTGAGGGAGTTACCCTCAGGTTCTTTTCAGAACCAAACCTCTTCCTTTAAGAGACCTGATACATGGTGTCAACGCAAAACCTTCCTATAGTGATTCACCCACCATGCAAAGCCTTAAATCTCATTTGATCACTAATTCACTATGAATATGATCACAATGAATATTAAGTACTTAGTTTGGTAATTACTATGATTGAGTATGAATATGATCACAATGAATATTACTTAATTTGGTGATCAAATTATCAAAATTGATAAAAAAGACCACAACGACTACTGTAACTGTTACTGTACTGTAGGCCTACATGTGTACATGTAGTTGGGGTTGGTCTTTTGGGGGCAGTGAGTTTTTGTCTTTGGGCCGTAGATAGAAACTGAATACAGTCCATTGGAGTTCGCACGTGAACAATGTTGGTCAAGGTCAGAGAATAGCATCCATACGTTGTCTAATCCAACATGTGCATGAAATAGCACACCTGTGAAAATTTCAGCTCAATCCGCCAACCGAGTCTCTTGAAAATAGTAAAAAAAACGCTTCATTTGTTTTGCGAAAATGCAGCACCCAACTCATTGTTCCGAAAAATCTTTTAGATCTCGGGGTTGAGACGTAAACAATTTATTTACTCTTTTCTCCCAAAATACAACATTTTACTTTTAGGCAGAAATATTAAGTGCATGGTTACTACCATAACGGTTGTATTAACCATCTTCCAACTGTACTATGTATGTAGTTTCATGTAAATCTGTGAACATTTCTGTTTTTCGATCTTACCAATGTTGTGTAGGGGCTTTAATATGCAGGGGAAACCTTGTTGCCGGGTACAGCTAACTAACAGATGGGCAACTGATTGAATTGACATCTCTAACTACATGTAAATTGGAATATTAAACCATTCTCTTTTACACCACTCAGCAAGTCTTCATGCCACTGATGTTACGTGTTGGTGAGGAAGATTGATCAACCCTTCCCGTTACACTGCGAACGCGACAGTGACACAACGTGATGCGCAATTATCCTCAATTTAGAAATAAAAATCCGTCGATAGGCCTTGAACCTATTTGATTTGATTAACCACACAATTTTTCAGCATTTGTAAAGTCATGACATATTCACGTCGGCAATAATTGATGATTGGCAATTTGCCTGCAGTGCCTGCAGTAAATGTGGTTGAATTCTCCAACCCCCCCCCCCTCTTATCAAAAATGGAAGAGGGTGGTATTGATTGATCAAGAATGCCCCAATTTGATAGAAATGCAGTCGTGGCAGTGTGGCAACCCTTTGTAGGAAGAAGTTATATCTTGGTGATTTGTAAGAGGCATCCATTGAAGACACGCACAGAATTGAGTTCACTAGCAGTTAGGGGAAATCAGTCAAGAGTTATTTGCCACAAATGAATTTTTACAAGGTGTCTCCTGTCTTCAGAAATGGCTTCACAATCATCGTAGTCAGGCAGGGAGTGTTCCGATCAAAGGATGGGAAGACTACCGAGTATTGGAAGTTGATTCTAGGTCACCCCCCAACAAAATAATTGATTTGAAATTCTATTAATTAATTGAACAGTTATAAGCATTGAATAAGTGTCAAGGTTTTGCCGTGTTTATGGTCGTGTCATGCGGAAGAGCTCTTATTGGAAGATATGCGGTTTTTCTGAGATCCACTAGAGCCACATGGCTCACACCTTTCTAAAAAAGGGATGCCTTCATTGAGTGTATTTCACATGGTGTTACAGCAGATCACCCTAAATGAGGTTTTAATCTAATTATGTAAGAAAAGCCCAATTTTAAAGAACACCGATAGCTCTGTCTTTAGGCACCAGTGCCTTTTTAAAAATCTTTTTCAAAATTGTTTGAAACAAATCTCTAATTTTGCCTTGCAGTTGTTTGGTTGAAAATGTTACACATGTACAATACATGTACATTGTACATCTCATTTCAAGGATTGACATTTTTGAACATTTCATTTGGAGATTCAGCGCTAATATAAAGACATACGTACCGTACATGTACATATGTACAATTGTACTGTACTGATACCTACATGCACTGTATACATGTACATGTACTGTGATTGATCATGGCGCAGCATCAACCACCATGTGTATGCATGGCTCATCAACATGTACTGTACAGTGTACAATGGTGTACAGTGCATGTACATGTACATGCACATGTACATGCACATGTAATGTGTGTGGGCCAGGCAGGTAATACATGTACCATGCTACAGTGTACATGTACCGGTACATGTACATGTACATGTAGCATGGTACATGTACGGCGCGATATGGCACAGGTGTACTTTTTTATTTTTTATTTTTTTACCGATAATGCTAATCCATTAAAATAATGAAATTACATGTAAAGCACACCAAGTAATCAGACATCAAGTGTCATATTAAAATGAGTGTCGTTTCGTTCGTGATACAAGGGGGGGAAAAAACACTAGACACTTTGACAGCTGGTCCAGTGCAGTCACACTCAGTACGAGACAGACGCTGAAATCACTAGACTCAGTCCACGGTCCAGTGGATATTTGGAGCCCTGCATGTGCATACATGATGCATGTGTGCACTCTTCTGTCATTCTTCATCACTGCCCTCATTTTAATTCCACTCAGATACAGTTGTAGCAAAGCCCCCTGTCCCCGTTTGACAAATTATGAAGACATAGTACAAGTATTGATTACATGTTCATGTTCATGTACTCATTGTACTGTACATGTCCTGGTATATATCCTCCCAGGAAGGAAACTACATGTATATCACACTACATAATGTCCATGTACTGGTACACGTACATGTATACATACATGTACATGTGCTGTGTAGGTACAGTCATTGCAATAAAATGATCACGCCACCTAAATGTAGTGTACATTACAATTTACATGTAGACATGTGCAGTACACTGAGTACAGTGTGCCAAAATGATTGGGTAAGACCACTTCTTGTGAAATTACATACATGTACATGTACCATGCATTTACATGTAGTACATGTATACATGTAACTTATTACAGTTCTTACAAGGCCATTTACATGTTCATTGTGTACAGTGTATTGAGCCACTGAGGTTGTCTCCATGTCGAAATGAAGTCTATTTCTGACACAATACGGCATACCGGGGGTACCACCACATTTTGCTGCCCAACATTGAGGGCCTTGGAGGCTGATACTATATTTTTGTATCTCACTGTCTTTGAAACTAAAAAAAAAATGGCTTGCACATACGGTATGCAGCGCTAACTCATTAATCAATGAACATCATGCATATTCAATCAAATCAATCAAGATGATTTACAACAAATTAACATTTTCCTAGGTGTGTCTTCCTTACATGTAGTGAGCGAGATACACTAAATCCGTGTCGTCTGCACGTTTAGCGGATAGTAAGTAGTGTATGGCGTCATAATGGATGACGTATCCGTGGCACTGACAGCAACGAACATCATCTAAGAAATGTCACAAGTCAAGAGGCGCTTTAAGAAATACACAAACGATATTTGGGTTTCCAACTACCAAGTGTACTAAACTTGCAGATTTGATGTTGTGGTTTGGTCTGGGATGCGTGCATACTCACTGTAGTGCTAGCATGGCCGCGGAGATTTGTTCTCTCGTTTACAGTACATGGAAGAGTACATGACACGTACTCTCAAAGACTCCTAAGAGGGTTTACAACGTGGGAAGCCCCGGCCTTCCTCCCTGCTTAACAAGCTGCTCAGAACCGGATATGACAGACTTACACCATGCTTTAATTGGATAAAGAGTACGGTAGGGCGAGTACATGAGGTGCACGTAGACTGTAGTCAGTTGCTTGGGGCTCCCAGACCTGCCCTGCTCAGCTATAGTACACTGGAACATAATACTGATTACTGAAGTGATACATGTGCTTATATGTACACATGTATAATACAAAGAGGCCCACAGTGTGTACGTGGGTGTATGTGGACGCACATACCGCTTACATGCTCGCATGCAGATTACATGGGTTCTGTCACCCTTACATGGTCATGTCCATGTACACTGTATACTGTGGGTTTGGGGGAAGGGATCATTGGGGGAAGGGATCATTGAGGGAAGGGATCATTGGGAGAAGGGATCATTGGGGGAAGGGATCAATGGGGGAAGGGATTGTTTGGGGGAAGGGATCATTGGGGGAAGGGATCGTTGGGAGAAGGGATCATTGGGGGAAGGGATCATTGGGGGAAGGGATCAATGGGGGAAGGGATCGTTTGGGGGAAGGGATCATTGGGGGAAGGGATCGTTGGGGGAAGGGATCATTGGGGGAAGGGATTGTTGGGGGAAGGGATCATTGGGGGAAGGGATCATTGGGGGAAGGGATTATTGGGGGAAGGGATTGTTGGGGGAAGGGATCGTTGGGGGAATGGATCGTTCGGGGAAGGGATGGTTGGGGAAGGGATCATTGGGGGAAGGGATCGTTGGGGGAAGGGATCATTGGGGGAAGGGATCATTGGGGGAATGGATCAATGGGGGAAGGGATCAATGAGGGAAGGGATCATTGGGGGAAGGGATCAATGGGGGAAGGGATCAATGAGGGAAGGGATCATTGGGGGAAGGGATCATTGGGGGAAAGGATTGTTGGGGGAAGGGATCATTGTGGGAAGGGATCATTGGGGGAAGGGATCAATGGGGGAAGGGATTATTGGGGAAGGGATCGTTGGGGGAAGGGATCGTTGGGGGAAGGGATCATTGGGGGAAGGGATCATTGGGCGAATGGATCGTTGGGGGAAGGGATCGTTGAGGGAAGGGATTGTTGGGGAAGGGATCGTTGGGAGAAGAGATCATTGGCCAATTGGGGGAATGGATCATTGGGGGAAGGGATCATTGGGGGAAGGGATTATTGGGGAAGGGATCAATGGGGGAAGGGATCATTGGGGGAAGGGATCATTGGGGGAAGGGATTGTTGGGGGAAGGGATCATCGGGGAAGGGATCATTGGGGGAAGGGACCATTGGGGGAAGGGATCATTGGGGGAAGGGATCGTTGGGGGAAGGGATCATTGAGGGAAGGGATCATTGGGGGAATGGATCGTTGGGGGAAGGGATCGTTGGGGGAAGGGATCAATGGGGGAAGGGATTATTGGGGGAAGGGATCATTGGGGGAAGGGATCATTGGGAGAAGGGATCAATGGGGGAAGGGATCGTTGGGGGAAGGGATCATTGGGGGAAGGGATCGTTGAGGGAAGGGATCGTTGGGGAAGGGATCGTTGGGAGAAGAGATCATTGGCCAATTGGGGGAAGGGATCATTGGGGGAAGGGATCATTGGGAGAAGGGATCATTGGCCAATTGGGGGAAGGGATCATTGGGGGAGGGGTCATTGTGCAAGTTACATGTATGAAACCTTATACATTGAGCATGTTTAGTGTAATGGGTACATGTACTGGTACAGTATGTGTAAGGAATATGGGTCATTAAGCACTCAGTTACAAAGTACATGTGCAACGCAGTTGATCTGAACAATTGTCAGCTTCATCACCGATTTGCGATGCACACTGCACGTATCAGTAACACAGTTATTTAAGCGATAACAGAGGTTAGTTTACATAATTACTGCAAGTCCGATTTCTGCGATTGCACTGCTGGGCACAGTGCAATACAATTGGTTTTGTTGATCTCCCTTTGACCTCCGCTCCCATTGGCCCTCGCTATCTTTTGGTTAGTTTTTGCACCCCGGTCTATTTTGCCATTTCAGTAGACTCTGTGGTCGGGGTTTTAGAAGGGTCAGTCAGTGTGCCCTAGAGCACCAGTAAGTACAACAACAACACCGGCAAGTTTTTGCAGGGAAGGGGAGGGGAAGTTAAACCCCCTACACACCATTTGCACAAATCCAAATTTCGACCTGACCAATTTTGTTGAAGTAACTTAATACTCAAGTGGAAGTAAATACCAGTATCAGGTATGCTGTGTACTTTTAGCACTTGGAATGCTGCCATTTTCATGAAAAGTGGAATTTTGTATGAATTTCCAACAGTCGTTTTAAAACATTTTTTGGAAATAAACATACTTACCAGGCTTAAAGCACTTACTCACCATCTGTACAAATCCAACATGGTCCATTCGCAATTAGTGAATTACCAACGATTGTTTTGAGATTTACTCGCAATTTTCCAGTTTAAACGCATGGTGGAGCTATTGAAAATTCTGCTACCCCGGTAGGTGCATTTTAGGATCCTTTAAGCTGAAATGCTTTGATAATAAAATGAGCCAGTTTTTCATCATTTTCTTGCCACATGGTTGACGGATTGAGCTGAAATTTTCAAAGATGCGTTATTTCTTGCATATGCTGGTTTCTACAAAGTATGGACGCGTTTCTAAGACCTTTACCAATGGTTTGTAAGGGCTTTAAGTCTGGTCAATTCCTTTACCATTGAACTGATTCGCTGTGCTGTGATTCGCTCGCACATATTGCAAAAGTATGGTTTATGATTTTGAAAAATCAAGTCCCGGTCCAGTCAAAGTTTTTTTGCCAAATTGTTCAACATTTCCCGGTCACTTTTTCCGGTATTTGTAAAAAAAAATAACTGAGTATTTTAAAAATGTGGCCGACTGCTCAATGTGCTCATTGAACTCAAAATCTAACTCCCTTCAACTGACCCTTTTTTTCACCGTGATATTGTTTGGGTACAACCGTACATGTTTAATGGTTTTAAAAATACTGCTAATCTTTTGACCTTTACCAGTGTCGTATTTGGCCTTCAATGAAATGTTCTGTTGATTTAAACAGTACATGTACACTTAGATTATTTTTGTTACATGTACATGTGCTGTTCAATCTACAAAGTGGTTCATTACGTTGTAATGAAAACTGAATGGTTTCAGATGATAAAATGTCACAAGTTGGATTCTCAATTTCATCGTATGTACATTGTACAGTACCTTGACCCAAAGCTCTCTCCACTTCAACAGCAGAGGCCATCAAAACTTTACTTTTCCCAAATGATCCCGCCAAAGAGAAATTATTGGTCATGACCCAAAAGTCGGAAACCCTAATCTAATCATCATGTGTGTCCATGAACACAGGCAGTGCCATTGGACAGTACATGTTGTGTACGTGCATGGCACATGTACTGTACTTGTACGTGTACAGTACCTGAACTGGAACTTCTCCTTGTTCATATCACAGACTGCAGGCGTTTTGTTTTGTGTTTTGGGTTTTTTTTTTCCCCAAGGAAGTTGGAGACCCTTACTTTCAGAATGCCCTGTTTATTCCACATGCTGCATTGCCACAGATTTTATCCGGTCTATTCAGCACAATCACAATTGCACAATTTTTTGCCTCATTATCACAGGAAATGCATTGTACATGTATGGATGATGACACTGGAGCTGAACAATGTGTGCATGTTCTTGTACTGTACATGTACATGTACTGTACATTTTGTTTAAAAGTGCAATGAATTGTCCTTACATACAATTACAAGCGCCTTCTCCAATTTGAGCGTTCAGGAAGTGTTTTCCATAATTGTGCAGTAAATCCGTCGCCTACAATAACATGCACCGGTACATGTACATGTACATGTACAGTACTTACATGTACATGTACGTACATGTACAGTGTGTATGTGTGTAGTATTGTGGTACAAGTTCTACTTTCAATGGTAGACATTATGAAACCAGAATTTGACCTCCAACCATACCTACAACAATACATACTTCATGATACTTGTACAATTTGGATCTCGAAAAAGTACATGTGTACCAGGATGAGGCACACATACAGTTGTCTTAAACTGTACCTACATGTATTCATCTACACATTACACTTTACCGTGCTGTAGTGTACTGTACAGTATAGTAGTACACAACACTGTACTTGATATCCATGTGCCTGTACAGTGTTTCTGACAAGTTGCCGGTATACATGTACACCTCAAAATTTGGTGGGCCTGATGTTTCGATCGTACATGTAGCAGGACCTTTCTCAAAGGCAGAGTGAAGTTATATACCTAAATTTAAGCACATTCAATACCAAGTAGACGAGTATACACTGACACACTGCCCGAAACGTATAGCTGCCGGCTCTTTTAGAGCCACACTCTACATGTACATGTACCTCACAAGATATTTTTTTACATGAGGACAAGGCCTGACACTGCAAACCTTCCACTTGGTATAAATGGTATGTACTTTCGTTCTGCGACCGCAGAACGAAAGCGCCCGCACGGCAGTCACAAAACAAACCAACCCCCCAAAAAGGTTACTACATATTATTAAATTCATTTTTAAAGCGCAAATTCCATCATGCATGTTCAAATGCGTTGTACATACAAATTAACAGATACAATAAAATAACAATAAAAAGACAAAACAATAATTAAGCTAAAATGCACCTACTGATACATAAAAAAAAATTGTACAGTACATGTACTGTAGGCCTACTTCCACCATGCAAACCTTCTAATGTTAACACAAATGTTATCAGTCATCAATGTGTTACAATGTTTTCTTCAGACTGCTGTACATTGCTGTACATGTACATGTGTACATTCCACATGTACATGTACATGTACACTGTACTTATACTGATTAGGATGTCGAGAAATATTCAAATTTCAATAAGTTAGAAGCTCCAATAGTCCTATGTTCTTTCAATCCTAGGCTTCTGAAGGACCTTACCCCTTACTTGGATCTCTAATGGGATTGTCCTGCCGGGATTAATACGTGGGGGGAGGGCTCTGACACTTTGAACTTTTGAACTTTGGTTTTTTCCAGATCCTTTGCTTCGGATTAATTCCCAAGCTGGAACTTTGGCCACACACCAAGGGCCGCTTCCATTGTTGTCCAGTCAGATAAGACTGTGTGTGATGCCACGGATAGAGCTGTACAGGTGTACATGTACATGGTCCTATGGCACGTGCTATGTACATTATACATGTATCATTTTGGGGTGCTTGTGACGTTATGGTCCTGAGGACCTGAAGACTGAGCAGTGAACTGGTGAACACAGGGATTGGCATTTTTTTGGTACATGTACATGTACATTGTGTATGTGTACATTGTACCTGCTTCTGATTTCAAGAAACCTCCAATGTTGGGTACGCAACATTTCGTTGCGTAACTTCCGCAACATTTTGCTGCCTTTGCTAGATTTTGCTGAAAAGAGTCTATGTGGCACAAGACTTACGCAACATTTGTAAGTTGCGTAACTTGAAATCCGCTGCTGGACATTGCTCACTCAACATAGTGATTGTACAGTACATGTTGACTAGGTTTTGTACATGTACTAGTTAAGGCTGTTGTCGACAAGGCTTTTGTCGACATTGTCGCGACAAAGAAAATATTCCGACATGTCGACAAAGTTTTTCGGTTGTCGCGACAAAAAAAAAATACATTAGCATACCTCATAATGGCCAATCTCTGAAAAAAAGGGAATAAAAAAGGAACAAAAAATCCTAAAATTGAGCGTTGAGCATTTCATTTTTGCTTATCCACGCCGCAAAATAATAGTTACTAAATACATATACATGTATGTTCGAAGTTGGAATGGATCGCGACGCGACCAAAGAAAATCGTTCACCGAACGTATTTTGCCATTACGATGTACAAGTACAGTGTAAATACTGTATAGCGCACGTTTCTATGGCCGGTCGTCAGCAGTACAGTAGCTGGTATACGATGCTGCATCGCATGCATTTAATACACGTGCGTACGGGATACCAGTGCAATGCAGAGATCGGGAAAGATCGTGGTCGTCCGAGGGAAGGATCGAGAAATGAGATCGCACGTGCGTCGCGGTCGGTACCTAGCTGAAAGTAGCCGCATGTTTTGGGCCCAAAATACCGGCGGCCGCGTATTTTATTTCGTTGAAAAACGGACCGGAAGTACATTATGTACATCGGAAAACAGGCCTCCTTTGCCGCATACGTTCTAGGTTTGTCTGAATGTATGGCTGAATACGCGGCCTCCTCCGTTTTGGGGCCCAATACGCGGCTGCCTTTAGCTAGGTGCGGACGGTGACGTCTTTTCTTTTCATTGAAACTATCTGGTTCTTCAACTTCCGTGTGCATAGCCAATAGGAAAACCACTGCAGCCGCTGTGCAGCGAATTCATAAATATTCATTATTTTTTGCAGTGAGAACGCACGCATCGCCGAACGATGACGTCATGAATAAACAATGAGCAATCGCTTTTTTATGATTTTTTGAGGAAATTACGACTGTAACACACAATATCGGTACAAAAATTATTTTGTTATGTATAATCTTAAATACGAAAGCCATTAAATATGAAATTTTATTGAAATTAAGATTATCCTTGAAAACTAATTTCACAAGTTCACAACCATGGCGGTTTGACATGCCCCATTCGTTTATCAACTAAAAAAAATCCAACATTGTGACTTCAGATTTTTGACTAAATCAGATCTCTGTCGCGACAATGTCGACAGTCGGCATAAAATTCTCGCGACATGTCGACAAGAATTTTTTCTCACGACAACAGCCTTAGTACTAGTACATGTACATGTACATGTACTGTACAGTGTAAAATGTACACGTACTCTGCCTCTGCCTCTCCTCTGGCACTGCCTCTGCCTCTGCGTCTGCCTCTGCCTCTGCCTCTGCCTCTGCCTCTGCCTCTGCTTCTGGCACTGCCTCTTCCTCTTCCTCTGCCTCTGCCTCTGCCTCTGCCTCGGCCTCTGCGTCTGCCTCTGCCTCTGCCTCTGTCACTGCCTCTGCCTCTGCCTCTGCCTCTGCCTCTAAGAAGAGACCTCTTGAGTCCTGGGTATATTGCAGGAAATTAACATGATTGAGGTCTAACATGTTCACTGTGAGGTCACCCATGAAAGTTCTGAGGTACATGTACATGTACATGTTCATACATTACTGTACAGTAAGGACCCCCTCACAGTTAAAGTTAAATATGGAAGGGAAACCTGTCATGTACATGTACATGTGACATGTACATTGTACAGTTGTATGTTTTGCACTACACTGTACATGTAGTTCTCAGGGCGTTCAGCAGTCATGCATACTGTACAATGTGCATCGGACATGTACTGTACCTGAAGTGGGAATTGCCAGATCGTATTGTATAGTAAACTGAACATACAAATCATTAAGAAATCTTTGGAGGATTATTGAAATTGTTTTTCCCATCCAAAGTGAATAACACTGTCAGTGCCCTCACGCTGCCCTTGAGGCTCAGTTTATTTCTGTTAGGGGTCGGTGACTTACATGTCCATTAAACTCATCCACCACAGCCCTTCCTATGAAATTCCCAGCTCCTCATGGTCCATCCATTGATCCTCTCCCTCCCTTTTTCTCCCTCTCCATCTCCTTGTCCCTCTCCCTGTCCCTCTCCTAAGTGTCTGTCCCTCTTCCACCCCTTCTCCCTCTCCTCCCCTCCCTCTCTTCTCCTTCTGCCTCTGCCTCTGCCTCTCCCTTTGCCTCTTCATCTGCCTCTGCCTCTTCATCTGCCTCTGCCTCAGCATCTGCCTCTGCCTCAGCATCTGTCTCTGCCTCTGCCTCTGCCTCTGTCTCTGTCTCTGCCTCTGCCTCTGCCTCTGCCTCTGCCTCTGCATCTGCCTCTGCCTCCCCCTTTGCCTCTGCCTCTACCCCCCCCCCCCACTCCCTCCCCCACTCCCACTTCGCCCACCCTCCCAACGCGCCACTCGAAAAACACTTTCATTTCATTGCGAACAATGAGGAGAGAGACTCTCCACAGTCCTCAGTCCTTGCTGTCTCGCAGGGAGCAAGGCACTCTCAGGAAATTAAGGGTCGAACTTCTAAGCAAATCCTGTGAATCCTGCAGGGATCTGTGTGCTAGCGGTCTGCGTGCCCATTCTTAAAAGCTTGAAACGAAATTTGGAATTGACGTTCACTCTACATGTATATTTTGCACAGTACCCTTGGAAGTGAAACTGCCGCTGGCGCTGGCTTGGAATGGTTTCAGTTTCTGGGTACTGAAAGAATACAAATCTCACATGAACTTTTTCATCATCAATGTTTTGCCTTTATTTGCATTTTGCATAAGTACATGTGCCTGTATCACAAAGCGCCTATGTACAGTACATGTACAGTACGTGTATGTGCTAAATGAAGGTGCACATTGCAAATGTACAGTACATGTACCGGTATGTACTGTACATGTAGTTCACATCTCTAACTGTTGATAGGCTTAGTGTGTACATGTACAATGTACAAAGTAAGCACAAATAATGAATTTAAAAAAATATGGGTAATTCCATAAATCAGGGGTCCAACCTGGGACATTTTGGTGTCCCCCAATCCAATGACATGTACAACATGTACAGTACATTTGTACAATGTACATGTACTGTACACATGAGTTCATGAAATCATTCAGCTTTCCTAGTTCCTACAATGTGTAATATTGTAACAACTTGGTGAAACATTCTGTCAATTCAACAGTATTGTTATACTGTTCATGTGCATATGTATAACATACTATGTAATAATGTATAACATACTGTAAGAGTACTGTGCAATCTACAAAGTGGTTCATTACCAATGGTTTCATACATGTACAGTTTATGGTACATGTACTGTGTATACATGTACATGTACATGTAGATGTTAGTAGGGACACCAAAATATCACAATTTGGACCCCTGATTTATGGCATTACTCACATGCATAAATTTCTAAAACGCTTTACTGCCATTTCATTTTCAGCAATATTCTATACCTATGGCTATAGTACTTTTGATTCCTTCAGTATTAAATGGTACTGTTATACCCCCTGGACCGTTTACCTTGTCATAGATTGTACTGGTAGGCTTTGATCATTGCTGTCCATCAGATACGGTAGCACAGGCAGAGTCTGATCTAGAGGGTGTACTGGTAATGGGAGGAGGCGCCCTAAAAGCATGACAATGGCATTTTAAAACTGTGGACATTTCACACAGACGTGAATGGTTGAAATACGGAATGGTTTCATTCAGTAGGCCTAATTGGTTCTTATTTTTGTTTTATTATTCTCGCATTATATTATACACCTTATACATACTGTACGTATACATGTATCGTGGGAACCCCCGTTTTCAACGCTACATGTTTTCGACGCTAAGCCTTCTAACTCACATCGCACTATGAAAACAACTCCGTATAACGATCTCAGACTTCGTATCTTACAGTTGGTTTCCTGCTCTTGTCCGTCACCGAAAATGTGGAAATTTAAGGCTTTTCCAGTAGGCCAAACTCGTGTTATTCAAAAAGTTGCTCTTTAGGGGTCTATTTTCCTAAGTACAAAATTGGCAGTAGCTTCGAAGTTTCAGTTTTCTTTATTGTTGGTCCTAAAAAAAATCTGAGTGTACCATAACAAACCCCAACATCCGTAGAAAAAATATATATATCACGCAACTTGAGGCAGTCCGTTCAGGGTAAAAACTACGGAGCCTCCTATAGGGCGTCTCGCTTATTTAATTTTTTTAATTTATTTGTTATTATTATTTAAAGGCAAAAAGTAACATGGCCCAATAGGCTTTTATAAAAAATGAAAAAAATAAAAGGGCAGCTAGAGAAAGTACCAAGAAGGAGGAAATGTGTCTCTGGAGTGACATTGGGAAAGTTCATAACTGAAGAAGCAGTGAGAAAGAGGATTGTGGAGTTTTTTTAAACATCACAAAAGAAGACATCAACCAGACCAATACGTTTTAAGCATAAATTATCAATGATTTGAGGAAAGTGTTAGAAGCAGTGTCGAAAAAAGAAAGAAAGATAAAGACACACAAAACATAGAAAGAATTTTACAGTGCCACACAGCATTTTGAGTTATTTTAAGAATTTATTTTGCGTTTGGCTGCACTGGGACACCTTACTAAACACCACCGACGAAAATAGGTGACGATGCTTACTGCGCGGTGCGCCGCGGACTTCAACAAAACCGGGTAATCTTACGAAAGTGACAGGCTTGATCAACCTTCTCTATGATTATTCTAATAGTCTGTGATGTGGAGAAAGTAACTGAGACCTCTTATAGTGTGATACTTTCGTCCACATTGTTCAGTGTGAAGAAAAGTCCTTATATCGTCGAAAAACCGGTTATTGGAGGATACAGTACATGTACACTTGTACATCATCCCTACATGTACAGTATATGCACTGTACATTGTACACATGTACATCCATTACATGCACATTGAATGCATTTATGCAAACATTGTGGATCATAATGCAAGTGTACATGTACATGTATGTAATTACATGTAGTTTAAACCACCTGAACTTCCTGAAGGCAATGAATTTATTTACATGTAGAATGTACACGTAGATCAGTAGCACTGCACATTTACTTGGTACAGTGTAATTGTGGACTGTACGTAGTGTGTAAGGTGCCATACAGGCCATACTAGTAGTACTAGTTACTACTAGAAGCACTGTACACATTTTTTGTAGCACATGTACATGTACCCATTGTACTGGTAGTTGTCCCATAAACAAATTCCGTAAAGCTTTTTGAGGACCCAAACAAAAGCCATTTGAAAGCAGAAAAAGAGGGCATAAATGTAAATGGCTAAGAAAAATCAGGGTGCCATGCAAAAAGTCTGTCTGGTAACTTTCATTTGCACGCGCAGGCGCAGTTTTGCATTATGCTGCGCAATTACCAGTACATGTACAATGTATACATGTACATGTACTGAAATACAGATGAGTTATCATGACATTACATTAAATGTACATCTTACATACACAATGACATTGATTATTACAGGACATGTACTGTACTGCAAATGCGTACTGTATCATTATCCAGAAATAAACTTGGTCGGCACGTGTAGTCCTAAGATCCCGTCTTTGTTCTGATTATACATACATGTACGTACATGTACATGTACATGTACTTGTACATGGCTAACTGCTTGGCTTGTATCTTTTGCTATGCTTAAGAAGCTCAGTCAGTGAAGTTGGGACCTTTAGTCCGTAACAAAAACAGATTACGCCCCCCCCCCCTCCTCCGTAAGCAGTCAGACAGCAGCGGTAGGGCAGCGGGGGTTACCAACGAACCAACCCGCTCGCCCGCCCACCCACTTGCTCATCCGCAATCTAACGAGATTCATGGAGCTGCGGCCATGAATGGTGACGGAAACTGGAGCCGAGTAGATGTAATGCACTGTTGTCATTAGGCGTTTTCCGTGCCACACAGGGGCAAGGTAATAACCGGTATCCACAGGTACCGGCCACCGGCGTGACGTACACTGTACAGAGCACAGCGCACACGGACATGCATAGTACATTGCACACTCACTTCACACACATGATGCATGAGTAGCCCCCTGCCCAGTGACATTATGCGTACAATGAACATTAATTAACCCAACTGACTTATGCCGCCTTCTGTGGTTCAGTTAATAGCCCCTGTACATGCTGTACATGTATAAGTGACAACATCTTAAATATCGCATCGTAAAAACAAAATAGGATGATTGAAAAGAGAGATTTCTGGTGAAGGTTTTATTATTGAGATTGTTGATCATGATGTACATGTACAGGTATACATTTGTAGTGGTATACTAAATTACTACTAATTAATATGCGTACTTTCACCGGGGCTTGAAATTGAACACTAGACAACAGTTTCAGAAATACAGAGCGACCGGTTTCAATCTCAGTCGATTTGATCAAAACCGTCGTAATTGACGATCAATCGCAAGATGATGAGCGATGCTGTTATGCACAGACAGTGAGACACCATACGGCCTATCACAGATTACGATGGGTTATCAATCGTAAGTTGAGCTGCGAT
The DNA here is from genome assembly GCA_949987565.1 of Luidia sarsii. Taxonomy (NCBI): domain Eukaryota; kingdom Metazoa; phylum Echinodermata; class Asteroidea; order Paxillosida; family Luidiidae; genus Luidia; species Luidia sarsii. The sequence goes on along the minus strand of OX465106.1, from coordinate 16,887,489 downwards.
ACAATTATGCATTTGTAATGTTTTGTGAAATCGACTCCTGGAAATTCTCAAACAAATAATACCAGCAGGCTAGTGGTTTTCGACCGAAAAAATCAACGAATCACGTGATAACCCTCTGGTATTCCCTTTTCGAGTGTATTTCTTCCCCTTTCCAATTAATTTGCGGACGTGACTTCTGGGCAGTTCTGGCTTTTTTTTCCTTCCTTTTTTTTTTAGAGGGGGGGTGGGGGGTGGGGGGAGACCTGGGAGGGGAACTCTCGTTTTGAGATGGTGCAATTGCTCGGGGAAGTCGGCGCAAGATTCAACAAAAACGTGGCTGTGAAAATGTTTTTCCCCCTCCTCACGTGCAGCGGGAAAGTTTTGAGGCACAAGCCCGATCGGTCTCGTGGATTTGTCGCCCCCGAATTCAAAAACCCTGTTCTAGTGTGTGCACCGAAGGAGGTGGTCGATTTGTATGGGTGCTTACTTTCATCGCTGACTAACGGACCTATTGATTGCAATCTACCTGCCGGCAGTACGTCAAGCACACATTTTTCTCTGTCGTACATGTACCTCCCCCCCCACGCAGTTTTTGTTTTGTTTTTCTCTTGATTTGTGTTTGTCTTTCAAGGGTGGGTGTGGTCTGTAGGGGCGGGGACAGGGTGGGGCCCCTCTCTGGATGGCCGGTCATGTCGGGGGCTGTTTATCGAGGCGATGCTGCCTGACCGACGAGAAGTCACGAGATTGGGGCGGGGAGGGGGGAAAGGGTGCGACTAACTACACGGGTTGTGAATTGGGACACCACAAAGCATGCGCGTAAAAGGGCGCAGCTGCAGTATGGATTTTGGTGGCTCTGCGTGTACACACATACAGTAATACACAATACATGCACATGTATATTGAGTGGAACTTGAGACATCTATTTGCTTAATACCATCAAGTGGCTATGCTTGTAATACACCAGTGTAGACTCCATTGCTACTCTTAATACCATCAAGTGGCTATGCTTGTGATACACCAGCGTATTGGCTACTCTTTTGGGGTTGTTTTCAATAGAGCTCTCCCATTGTGGATTGTGGACACCAGAACAGAGAAGGAAAATCAGATCATGGAGGCCTACTCCTGCCTCCATGATCAGACTCGTACTTGTACGGTAGCATACAATGTACATGTACATAGTACATACACATACATATACATATGTAGCACATGTAGCACATGTATTGTACATGTACTGGTACATGTAGATGTAGATGACCGGTACATGTACACTGTACATGTACTTGTAATATTATGGTACATGTACATGTACATGTAGCTACACTGTACATGTACATGTACAAATTGTACATGTACATGTACTGTACATGGACAATAATTATGTGCACCTTGAGTGCATTATTATTTATGTACCCTTCCCATTTGATGTTGTACAGTACATGTACACGTACAGTGCATGTCCACCATGTACAGCGTACATTTGCATGCAATTGCTGGTGCTAATATAAATGCTAATATAAATCTAGATGCTAATAAAAAGTGTAAATCTATTGCCATTTTATTTTACATGTACATGTACAGTACATGTACACTGTATAGTGTACATGTACATGTAAGTGTACAGTAGTGCATGTACACATGTATGCACAAATGTACGCGTACAATGTGTACATAATTATTATGTACATTGTACATGTATGTAGGGGGCCTACTGTACATGTACAGTGCCTGTGACCACATAGTTTTACAGACCTGTACACTGTACTGTACATGTACATATGTACAGTACATTATACACTGTACATACCGTACATGTACATATGTACATTGTACAATGTACCGTACATGTACATATGTACATTGTACACTGTACACATGTACATTTGTACATATACACGTACAGTGTACATGTGTACCCGTACATGAACATACACAACCAACCATGAACTAACTGACTGGAAATTGCAAGTTACACCCATGTACATGTACTGTACTGTATGTGTATGACTGTTTGAGGAGATTACCATTGACATCATTGACATCATGTTAGGTGTGGAAATAACTGGTATCCTGCATATTGATGTACAATGTGCACGTGCCCACATGATACATGTATGGTACAAACACGTGTACATGTTTGATATGGGTGCACTTATTATTGATGTTGCCAGATTGCCAGAGGAGCATGGTTCCTTAATGTGGTGCAGTAGATTGTAGCAGTCTGCGTCCAATGTCTGGTAGTGTAGAGTACACTAGACAGCGAGGGGGAAGTGATGTGTCCATGACAGTCCCACCGGTCCTAACCTATATTACGTATGTGGGCTCATACATCATTACATGCATACGTGTACATGTGCGTACATGTAGGCCCCAGTATAGCTCAGGAGGCTCCCTCAGTCCCTCGTGTGTTCTCATCAAAATCTTAAAGGTCATTGGCCCTTACCCGGAGCACCAATAAGGATGCCCTTTTCTTCAGTGTCTGTATACTCACGCACCATATATGTACATGTATATGTACCAGCATGATCAGTATCACTCTGTAGAATTATATCTTACAGGTACTGTACATGTGTACAAACAACTGTACACTGTACATGTAATGTACTTGTACTGGTAATAAACTTGACTCGTACAGTACATGTACAAGTACATGTAGTATACATGTACATGTACATGTACATGTAGACTATTAATTATGTGTACCCGACTACCCGTACATGTACATGTACGGGTACATGTACACGTACAAATGTACGTACATGTACATGGGTTAGGGTAAAAATGTAAAATAATGTACACTGATACACAATACACAACGTTAAATTTGTACCGGTACAGTGTGTACAATGTTCTGTAGGTTTTGTATATGTACAATAACATGTACACTGTACACTGACCAAATTTGCATCCATGGACTAATCTGTGTGCTTTAGCCCATGAACATGCTCATTTTAAATTCGTAATGTGTAATATTGTGTAGTAATGTGTATAAATTGTTGGATTGTACATGTAGGCCTTACTGTACAGTGTACACATGTGCACATACTTATACATAACTATACATATTCACAGTGCACATGGCTAATGTACACATGCATGCATGCATGCATTTACTGTCCAATGGTGACATAGACATGTAAATTATGTACATATGTATACTGTATGCACAGCACATGTACATGTACAGTATGAGTTGAATTGATTGACCCAGTTTACATGCACAGACTACAGTACATGTACACATGTACATGTACATGTACATGAACATGTGCTGTAGTACACTGTACATGTACGTGTACATGTAAATTCTGTAAATTCTTTTTTGTACATTGTGTACATGTACCAAATACCAATGAATCAGCAGAAATGAGAATACAGTACTGTACAAGTGTACTGTACCGGTACACTGTATGTACAGTAGAAAACACAGAACACCACATGTGCACAACAGAGCACGTTACACAGTCAGCATTGGATCATGTGATTTGGTGCTAAGCAGCCAAGCATAATAGTACATGTACCGGTACATGTACATCAATAATATTGATCTCCCCCATTTCCGTCAGAGGTTAGGAACCCGGGGAGGTCAGGTTTTTCTGTGAATTTCTATTCAGGCGATCCTTTTCAACTTCAGGGTTTCTGTCTACTCTGGTCGTCACTGGTCAGCATACAGAGAATTTGTTCAAGTACAGTACTTATGATAAAGGACAGTGTACCGGTATGTACTGTATACCGGTACATCATACCATGATCATACAGTGTGGACTGCATCTCAGTCTGGTTATTTGGCAGCGTTACGCCAAACTCGTTGGTTAGTTGAACATGTTCAGCAGTTCTTGTCCTGGCATTGTGGGTATGCCCTTAATGAGCCTTCATTCCATCAACTTGTGAAAGGTGACTGTGTACTGCTGCATTGTATGAAGTAGGTCAGGCTTGCATGCATTGGTGATTGTATCAGACGCTGTACATGTACATGTTCTAATGTATGTGTAGTGGCTACAATGCACGTATGCAGCCATGCATGGGCTGGCAGCTGTCTGGTTAATTAGCTTAGACTCCATGCTAGCTAATTATTCTTATACATGTGCATGTACAATGTACCGTAGTACTGTACCACATAGTACATGTACATGTACTGTACATGTACATGTACATGTACACTGTACACTGTAGCTCACTAACTCACATACCGGTACGGTAGACACGTGCGTGGATTGTAGGGTACTAGTTGCACGAGGGGAAACCTAAATTTAATATTCTATAGCTAATACTTATAAGTGTGTACAATGTGATGTACTTTACTGTACATGTACATGTAAATGTACCAGTACTGTGCACATGTACATGTACACTGTACATGTACTGTGCAGTATTTACAAATGTAACATCACTGTTGTACATGTACATGTACAGTACAACATGTACTTCACACAATCAATCAATGCTATAGGTATGCATACATATGTAGTTATGTACATGTACGTATGTACATGTACATGTTTATTGTACCACTACTACCAGTGTATTATCATGGAGCTCCATGGTATTATCAAACATTAACATGTCAACATGTGCACGTATGAATCCTATTTTGTTTCAAACATACATTTCTTGTTCATGTACTATACAGTGCGTACATGTACAGGTGTATGTGTGCAGTGCAGTGGTGCACACACATGTACATGTACAGCACATTTACATGCTGATGGTTTCTCATGCTCTCATAGTCATAGCATTCTCATACTCATAACAGACTGTCATACATTGTACATTGGTCATACTGTGTATAGTGCAATGTCCTGTCGTCACGCATCCATGCACACCACAGTGCCTATTAAGAGAAATCTGGTGATAACCTGGAGAGGTCACATACATGTATGTACAGTACTAGTAGTACTTGTTCCCCATGCATTGTTTGTGATCAGACATTACCTACATAATCGTTACAGTACATGTACATGTACATGTACAGTATGTACAGTACTATTAGTACATGAACATGTATGGTAGTACCCCATGCATTGTTTGTGACCAGCCATGCCAGCCATTACCTACATTAATACACATTACATGTACAGTTACAGTACATGTACACTGAATCTAAACATGGAGGGGATCTAAGTAGTCAGGCCTCCAAACCATTGACATTTAGGCCTAGCAATAACAACGTGACATGATCTCAGCTGAAGGCAATGTCTGTCGTTCACAGTCTCTCAAGGAAAGAAGTGGACTTTACAAAATTACATACATGTATACATGTACAAACATGTACATGTAGTGTATGTACACATGTTTGCTTTGTTTTGCGAGGATTGGATTTTTTTTTTTTTTGGGGGGGGTAGGACATACAGGTACATGTATACAGTTAAAGCTTTGCTTTATAGTGCATATTCCTGTTACAATTACATGTACATGTACATTGATTGCATCTTTAGATATTCACATATGATAGTACACTGTAAATCCTGCAAATGATATTCGTTGATAAATGAACCAATTATCTAGCGCACATCTTCGGTCCATTAAGGATCCCTCTGCGGTCGTCCCCAGAGTCTGCATTAATCTTCTGAACGGATTCATTTGGCTTTTACCAGGTCCCTCAGTCACATGTACATGCGCACTGTGCGTATATAATTAGTGCATGTTTGCTTGGCTTTTACCTTAAATAACTGTGTCAACCTAAGGACTTTAGAACACATACACCGAGGATAAATACAGTTGTGGTCCTTTATAATACATGTAGGCCTACCAGGTTTACGGTACATGTAAATCAGGGTTGCGGTTTTAATCACTACAATGACTACATATACCAGTACAGTACATGGCTTACATTTCTTCCCCTTCTTCCTCCCTCTCCCTGCCCCTCTCCCTACCCCTCTCCCTGTCCCTCTCCCTGCCCCTCTCCCTGCCCCTCTCCCTGCCCCTCTCTAGCCCTCTCCCTGCCCCTCTCTAGCCCTCTCCCTGCCCCTCTCCCTGACCCTCTCTAGCCCTCTCCGTGCCCCTCTCCCTGCCCCTCTTCCCTCTCCTTGCCCCTCTCCCCCTCTCCTTGCCCCTCTCCCTACCCCTCTCCCTGCCCCTCTCCCTGCCCCTCTCCCTGCCCCTCTCCCTGCCCCTCTCCCTGCCCCTCTCTTCCCCTCTCCCTGCCCCTCTCTCTTCCCCTCTCCCTGCCCCTCTCTTCCCCTCTCCCTGCCCCTCTCCCTGCCCCTCTCCCCCTCTCCTTCTCTCCCTGCCCCACTCCCTGCCCTTCTCTCTGCCCTTCTCTCTGCCCTTCTCTCTTCCCCTCTCCCTGCCCCTCTCCGCCTCTCCCTGCCCCTCTCCCTGCCCCTATCCCCCCCCCCCCCCGATTGCTTCATTTCATTATGGCACCTTTGAACAGGCGGGAGAGCTGGAATCATGTGGACAGACCTCTGTGATCAGAGGACGACAATTTCCGCTGCCACACTGGCAGCGGACTTTGGACCCTAGAGATGGCAGCACCGCGACGCTGCGCTGGTCCGTTCAGGGAGTGCGCGCATATTGTGCTGTCTGTGCACGATGCAATTCAGTGTGTTTGTGCACGGCCCAGCCAGTGTTTGTCCGGTCAAGGTGTGGTCTCTCTTGAGGTTGCGAGTCAGTATTGGTGAAGATCAGAATAATTTAAGACCGACTTTTTGCTCGAAATTGAAGAGCAAGGTTTTTTGAAATTGTAATGTACGTGACATTGGTGCCCCCTCCCCAGCAAAGACACATGTATACGTACGTACACGTGTACATGATGTGTTGTACAGGCGTGAATCTAGTGCCTTGTGGAGACCTACATGTATGTAAAATGTAGTCCAATAGGTTCAATAGGTCTCCACAGGGAAAGAGTAACGGTGTGTACATGTACATGTAGATCTCCACAAGGTTTTCACGAAACTGGTATTTGGAAAAAAATCAAAAACGGGAAAGAATCAGTCACAAATTGAAGTGTTACATACATGTACATGTATGATATGGGACACATGTTCCTATCTGACGCTGCTCTGCAAATAAGAAAAGATAGATGCATACAATGATACAGTGTATTATAACCAATTTCTGCTCCTTGTGGGAGCCAAATTGTCCTTGGAGGCTGAGAAGGCTGACATGTGTAAGTTCCATTGAAGCACATTTTAATCTGCTGAATTTGTTTTCAGATACATGTGTTGTATGTACATGTACATTGTACATGTACATGTACATGCATGCATGATGAAATTCCCTTGTACATACATGTACTGTAGCTGCCAACATTCCTATTTGGACGAATTATTCCTCTTTTTTGCTAAAGAAATTATCACTTTTTACAAACGGATTCCAAATTTTGGATTGGAATTACACATGTACTCCTATGTACAGAACATGTACAGTAGTTTGCTCTGTGATTCCTCTTTTAGCAGAAGTACATGTATTCCTAATTTCCTTTAATTACCGGGCTAAGAAAGGTTGGCAGCTATGCAAGATGAACATTATTTTTAGTTTACTGGTTACATCACCTCTCACATGGTTACTGTACATGCACATAATGTGTACAGGTGCATGTAAGCATTTGTACATGTTTTAGATGGGTTAGGTCTTCATGTACTGTATTTTTTACTCCTTGGCCAAGTTTGACACTGTCGAAAATCATTGTTCTAATAGTACATTTGCATTGAGGCATGCAGTGCATGTACATGGACAGTATGCAAATCTTCCACACAACCCTATAAATTGCTTGCAAGTACCTGTACGTTGACAAAATTTATCACATACTACATACTTGTGCATAATTTGTATAAATGTACATGGGTACATGTACATTTCTGGCCTCTTAGTAAGCGTAGGATTTTGTGGTTTTCATATCTGAAGGCTCAAAGGCTGGTAATCTTATTTGCTGAAGTTTATACATGTACATGTACATGTATTGTCCTGCAATCTTCCAGCCATAGAGGGTGGATTTAATGTGGGAGATGTGGGGGAGTGGGGCAGTGCACAGTGTACATGTACATATGTATGTGCATGGAGGGAGTATACTGTATACCAGCAAGTAAATACATGAAGGGTACCAGGTGGGCAGCCTCTATGCTCATGTACATATACATGTACATGTACATGGCATTGTACAATGTGCATGAAAACTGCATATATATACTGTACACATGCGATGTACATGTACCCCAGTTCTGGCCAGCAGACGTGCAATTGATAACCACCCCGATCGGCTGAAATTACTTTTTTGGGCTGCCCCTGTCTCCAAGCTAGACATTGGCTGATCTTGATAACATCTGTAACATCTGTGCACTGTACACTTGAGATTGAGAGAAGAGAGAGATGGAGAATGCTAATGTGTAAACATGTACTGTACAGGTTCATGTACATTGTGCGTGGTGTGCTTGGGGGGGGGGGCATACGAGTACATTGTGCATTGGGCATGGCAGTGATTGTATTTCTACAGTACATGTACGTACTGTACATGTAAATGCACTATATTTGTAACTTAATAATTATATTGTCCATGTAACCTTGTAGGCCCTACAGGCTACATTGTACAATACAAAAACTGTCATTACAATGTGTACAGTACATTGTACATGTACCAATAGTATGTATACCGGTATGTACATTATTCATACAGGGTACAATACATGTGTACACCTGTACATAGTGTAAAGAGGGTGAATGTGCACATGTGTACCATGTGCACAATGTACATGTACACATGTAAATGTTTGAATCATAGAGCAAAGAATGTTTGGATGTACATGTACATGTATGGTGTAGGCCTACATGTATATGTTAGGGGTGTAACAAAACTACACGTACATGTACATGTACATTGCACAGTAGTTTTACATTGTGTCAGTGTCACCATGGTGTCACTGAGTGAACATACCGGTATCACTAGAAATGATGAATGATAATTACCGGTACATGTACATGTACATGTGTACATGTATGTAGATTGTATTGTACATACATGTACACTGTACAGTACTGTACACACTAAATCTGCATTGCACAACCACAGCTATTGCCCAATGCTGAGACTCTCATACAATGTGCAATTCCCTGTCCTATAGAGCACGCTGTATGCCTGATCAGGGAGTGCAATAGCCCCTAATGCCCATGATTCACAGAAACCCCCAACAGACTGGTTTGACCTTTGCTCTGGTCACCCCCACCCCCTGTGGCTGATACTGTACATGTAATTTGGCCTGGGGCATGTCTACAGTCTATGCACAAGTCATCAAGGATTCAATCTGGTCATCTGCAGGAATAGATTGATGGAACACATGCTACAGCATATGTGCATGTGTAATGCACAGCTCTCACTGTGATTGTGCATCTGTATTGTCGGTCTTTGCACTGGTGGCCATTTCTGATGGGTCTGTCTTCACATTGGTCATTGTCCAAATGTACACATGTATGCACATGCACATGTACATGTACACCTACAGTACTCTAACAGTTTACAGACAGTACACACACATGCACATGTACATGTATATACTATACATGCACTATATGTACATGTACAACAGATCACCCAAGTTTTGTTTTGTCATTGAACCCTACACTGTACTGTAGATGAAAATAAAAAATGCTTCCCTCACACGATTCCAGGAAAGAAATTTGGCGGAATTCAAACCGAAGAGAAACACTGATTGCAAAAGCACAGTTCATTTTATCTTGTTATTTCGGGGGTAAGAGATTAAAAAAGGAAGGAAAAAAAAAAATATACTCAGTTTTTCTTTGGGTTTCAATTTTCTTTTGGATGATTGGAGCACCCACTCATGTTTTGTTATGTTTTCATTTTTTTTTCTCTGATTCATCATCATCAAGCTCCTGTTTGGTGAATTCCCTCGTGTGACGGAAGCATACTGTAGATTGATTTCTTTCCAAGACACGGACAGGCGTTGTTTTGGGGGGGTTTTGTTTTAGGGTTTTCTCAAGGGCTTTCTTGTTTTCCCTGCGATGAAATGGTAGATTTCCCGACTGAAGAGCATGTTATCTTTACATTTGGAAATGTAGTTAGGGCTGTGGCTGTGGTTACGGCTGTGGCTGTGGCTATGGCTTCAGGTGTGGGTGTAGTTGTAGCTTGTGGTTTGGGGCTAGGGGCTGGGGCTTGTGGGTGGGGCTAGGAGCTGGGGCTTTGGCTGCGGCTGTGGCTATGGCTTCAGGTGTGGCTGTCATTGCAGCTTGTGGCTGGGGCTAGGACTAGGAGATGGGGCTAGGGGCTAGGAGCAGGGGCTTTAGGTGTGACTGTGCCCGCAGCCTTTGGCTAAGGGCTAGGGCTGGGGCTGTGGTTGCAGCTGGAGCTGTGACTGCAGGCTTGCGGTACATGTATATTGTACACACGTACTTGTGGTGTGGTTCACAACTGTGTAAATGCATGGTTTTTTTTCCATTTTGTCTACAGAACATGTATGCTAAAGTGACTTTTCTCACTCTCTCTTCCTTTCGTCTCCTTCTTCTTCTCCTCCTCCCACCTGACAGCCGACGGCCCGTCTCTGCAACCTCACATTGGGCAATCTGAACAAGATGCCTGAAAGTGCCTGGCGCCTGTTTTTCTACCTTACCTCCTGGTCCTACGTGGCCTACGTGGTCTTTCACGCAGAGTTTGATATATTTGGGGACCCGCCGTCCGTCTTCAAAGGTGAGAGCTTTTTCTTTGCTCCATGCTGCCGCACGTGTGTTGTTTTCCGGTGGGTTCGGAGGTTGTGAAGACTACATGTGCTATTCTTTGCACGTACGGTCTGACAGCACCTTTCGTTGATTGTTTGGTTTCTGAGATCAGACGTAGTCGGCTCGGCTGTTTGGCTCTGCTGCCTCTGATTTCTTGATTTGCCCGAATTTGTCATGTAGCTATGACTTTGACTATAATTGCGAGTACGACTGCGGCTATGGCTGTAAGTGCAGTGTCAAAAATGGCTGCAGTCACAAGCCGTGTTCCCTCGGGACTTAATTTTGGCAAAACTACCGAGGCTGAGCGGAAGAATGACCAAATTAAGTCCAGTGGGGACGCTCGGTAAACTGACGTCCCTGTCAAGTTACCGCTACCGTGATGTGAAACTAACAGGGCGAGAGGAGTCGCGGAAGACTTCCGCTCAGCCACGGTAACTTAACAGGGACGCTAAAAAGTCCAGTGGGGACAGCCCTGTCATCTCAGTATGCCAACTGACACTTCAGGGCTTATTACATGTACATGTATGTTGACTGTCGAGCAGGGCAAACCCTCATTGAATTACATTCTCGATGCAAACATCATGTTATATCTATGATACAACGCGTTAGCCGCCGCTTTTCATTATTCGAATCTGCCACATGACCTCGACCGGCTCGGTGGTCAAGTGGTTAAGACGTCTGCACTACAAAGCAGGAGTCGCAGGTTCGAATCCCGCCCGAGCTGCCTGAATATTGTTCATCAGGCATCGGGCAAAGCACTGAGCATTCAGTGCTTATTATGTCGAGCAGGGCAAACCTTCATTGAATAACTGACAGTTTGCATTTGTTCCAAATATGCCTGTTTTCATCTCTGTTCCTTCTTACTACTAACACCCCTCCCCTCCCTCCCTGCCCTATCACTCCTTTCCCTTCTGCAGGATGGCACCCGGCCATGGAGGTGTCCTCGAACGTCTACTGGGCCTATGCAATCCAGTGCAGCTTCTACCTGCACTGCTTCTTTGCCACCATATTCCTGGACGTCTGGCGCTCGGACTCCATCATGCTGGTCCTGCACCACGTCCTCACCCTCAGCCTCATCGGCTTCTCATATGCAACCAGGTGAGAGCGCCCTCGGTGGATTGGGACATGGCTCAGGCCTAGGTTTTGGGATTAGGCCCTGGCCCTGGCTCTGGCTCTGGCTCTGGCTCTGGCTCTGGCTCTGGCTCTGGCTCTGGCTCTGGCTCTGGCTCTGGCTCCGGCTCCGGCTCCGGCTCCGGCTCCGGCTCCGGCTCCGGCTCCGGCTCCGGCTCCGGCTCCGGCTCCGGCTCCGGCTCCGGCTCCGGCTCCGGCTCCGGCTCCGGCTCCGGCTCCGGCTCCGGCTCCGGCTCCGGCTCCGGCTCCGGCTCCGGCTCCGGCTCCGGCTCCGGCTCCGGCTCCGGCTCCGGCTCCGGCTCTGGCTCTGGCCCAGGCTCTGGCTCTGGCTCTGGCTCTGGCTCTGGCTCTGGCTCTGGCTCTGATAAGACTTGAAGGTTTGCATGGTGGAAATACTACAGTGTAAGTGGAAGGTTTGCGGTGACATCATGTAGCCCTTTTAAGAAGAAGTGTGGCTCTTTTTCAGAGCTATCGTCAATTTGTTGTCATTGTGTCAAGTTTTGTGCAAAACCTTATAATTAAGGTCATTTTGTTGTTTTGCTGAGACCTTGTAGTGTCAGTGTGAAGCTCCATCCTACCAGCAAATATTGTCTTTTCCAGACAAAATACTACTGGTCCCTCCAGAAATTCTGCCGTTGAGGGATTTTTTGTGTGACATTACTCGTTCAGATTTTATCGTATCTTTAAAGTACTGGGGTTTTTATAACCTGTATGTGCTTGAGGGCTTGTGTTAGGCTGGTATGCTTTCTGCCTACAAATCAGTCGTGCATAAAATATTTGGAAAAAAATAAGATAAACGATTGCCGTCCAATAGTTGAATAGGACATGTACATGAGCACTCATTGGTGAGGTTTTGAGATGCTTTAGTTGTCATGCATTCTGCCTACAAATCAGTCGTGCATAGCCGAACATTTGAAAAAAATAAGATAAACGATTGCCGTCCAGTAGTTGAATAGGACATGTACATGAGCACTCATCGGTGAGGTTTTGAGATGCTTTTGTTTCAGAAAATGAACTGGACTGGTCCTTGTCTGCTCTTTTCTCAGCATCGGTGCTCCGTTCTCCATTCCTAGCAGGACTCTTTCTCAGAGGCCTTTGAGAAAGGTTCTGCCAGGGTCGAAACGTCAGGCCCTCCTAATCTTTGATATTCGGGGATTTTTTGGGGTCATTTTAGCCAGTGAGTAGTTTGCAACATTACAAGACAGTTTGAGAATCCAAAGCTTCAACTTCAACAAAGAACCCCAATCTGTATTTGTTTTCCAGCTTTGGAATAATGGAGACTAAGCCTAAGCCGTTTTTTTTTGGGGGGGGGGAACAATGGACCTTGGTCTCTCTTGCAATGACCCTGATTGGCCAAAGGGGAAATATGGTTGGTAACGCTTTGCTGCGTATACCAATTGATACCGTCGGGAGTGCATGTTGCAGTTAAAACAGGTCATCGGCCAATTCCACCAAAGCCATCGTAATTTAAATGATCAATCGCAAGTCAATGACCGATGCACAGAAACCATACAGCCTATCACAACTTACAAAGGGTTGTCCGTCGTAAGCTGAGTGACGGTGCATCCCAAGGCTTTGTGAAGTCCACCCCAGGTTTCGAGGCAGAATGGTTTTGAGAAAGGTCCAGCTGGGATCGAAACATCTGGCCCTCCTTATTTGCATTTTTGGTCAGTTTCAGCAGTTTGCAACATTTTTGGATATTCCTTTTTTTTAAAAATACTTTGTTTATTCAATCTAGATGTTAAACATGGCCGCTACTTGCGTGCAGACTGCAGAGTTTTATCCGAAGCCTGATAGTCATTGGCACTGGTCTGTTTGGACTTTAGCACCTTGTGATTTTTGTGTTGATTATAATTTCTCCATCGTATGACTTTGTGGGTCTATGCTGGACGGTTGATGGTATCTCATTCATTCCCCCAACCCCACCCCCCCCCCAAATAAAAAAACCTGATTGAAAACTGAGTTTTATATGTAACATTTTGACATTTTCTTATCTATCAAGAAGTCAAATCACCAACTTTTTAGAACATTTGAAATGAGCCACAATTTGAATGTGATCGTCTTGAAATGAAAAGAATGGGTCTATGGTATGGTCGAGGATTTAATGACATGAAATTGGTAGCAAATTTAAGTCAAATATTTGTCAAAAGATGAAACAAATTTTGAGATTTGATATGATGTAATGCGAAACTGATTTAATCCTTGTACAATGAGTACATGTGACCGTGAAATTTGCTGCCTCACTAAAAGCAGGACTGACTAATTGATGCAAATACATGTAGTTTCTTCTGCAAAATTACCGGGGCAACCCCCTTCCTCCCTCCCTCCCTCCCTCCCTCCCTCCCTCCCTCCCCCCGTCCCTCTTTCTCCTCTGCCTGGGATGTGTCCACGATAGACCGTTGAATAAAGGCTTAGGCTTGGGCTTACACGTAGGCTTCGGTCACATTTATCTCACCCGTTATGATGTCACAGGCATCTAGAAACAAGCGTTTGACCCCACTTTCTTGGTGAATGCTCTTTACTTATATCAACGAAAAAACCTTCAAATTGGCGACTAACCACAACCTGGATTTTTCAGGTTTTTTGTCAGACTGAGACGAAGCCTGAGCCCGAGCCTGATCCACGGACTTGTATTAAAGGGACATAGCATACAGTAATACCAGCCTCACTTGAAGCCAAAGGACACCTGCCTAACTCCCAGCCAGACGCACAATCCAGTAGGGGCCCACGTGTAGGGTCAGATCAAATCCTCGAACGTGCCGAAAAAATATGCCTGGGAGGCTGGATGGTTGCTTTTGTTGCTGAGAGAGACAGAAGGGCCGTTCCCACTACGAAAATAATTGCAATTAAGTATTTGAATTGCGATTCAAAAAAACGTTTTTGGTTTTGTTTTTTGGTCACGTCCACACCTAGGCCAAAAAATTGCCAAAGAAAATGTAGTTAGCAGTTGTGGTCAAATGGTGGGTGTGTCCTTGAGGGTGGCCCACGTAGGGAGACATATAAATAAGCATGGCACTTCCTGTCAATCATAGCGTGAGCGGTGCATTGTGGGATTTAAAAAACAAAAACGGTGCGATTCAGTGGAGCGATCCCACACACACCTCGTTGCAAATTAATGCAATTTTTGAAAAAAGTCTCACTTATCTTATGGAGCCCGAATCACACTAATAATCGCGTCTATTGTGTCCATACAAAAAAGGGGGAGTTTGAATCGTGATTCAAATCGCAATCCAAATAATCACATTTGTTTGGTGCAGTGGAAGCGGCCCTAGTGAAAGATAACGACCAAATCTCCCGCCTTTACGTTCTCTCTCCAGTCTCCCCCTCCCCCCGTAGGAAGATCATCTGCACAGGATTTGTTTGGGATTATAGTAACAAGAGACTCAGAGAGTGTAGTGCAGGGCTTATTCTTAACTTGGGAATTATTTTTTTCATGGGTGACCAGCCAGGACGCCATTGAAGCAAGATGTTCTTGCAGCCAAATGGATCTTCTGATTGCCGAGGCTTTATATATCTATTCAATTCGAAAGAATAAAGGATAATATTAATTAATTATTGATTTATTTATGCATTCATTTATTCCCCTTCAACTCCCCTGATGATTATGGGGGTGGCTAGCCAGGAGCACTTGTGATGCTCATTTATTTATTTATTTGTTGGCAGTTTGCATCAGGCATAATCTAAATGAAGCTTCAATTTCCTTCGGTAAATCAGCAATGCAAATTCTCGGATTGAAATCCGACAGATTGTTTTCGCCAACGATTCGTTGCTTTCTGTTAGGTTGGGCACAAAGTCCTTCAATGCTGACAAAAAAAAAAAAAAGTGCATTTAAACATTTCAAGTGGAAAAGAATTTGCACTTCGTTTTGTTCCTTTTTCACATCGTCGTTCACCTCCGTATTCAAATCTTTTGCCGCTTCAGGTACCACAACCTCGGCATACTGGTCATCTTCTGCCACGACTTCTGCGACATCTGCCTGGAGTTCTCCAAGA
The DNA here is from genome assembly GCA_949987565.1 of Luidia sarsii. Taxonomy (NCBI): domain Eukaryota; kingdom Metazoa; phylum Echinodermata; class Asteroidea; order Paxillosida; family Luidiidae; genus Luidia; species Luidia sarsii. The sequence continues at coordinate 16,871,722 of OX465106.1, read as the reverse complement.
TCAACATCTACTTCAAGATACGGAAAGACGGGTCGTTCCACAAAGTCCACGAGATCTTGGCCAATATCGGCTTTGTCTTCTTCTCGTCGTCCTGGTAAGGGAACTAAGGGAGGCAATCGGAAAGATTTTTTTTGTCAACGCGCCCGAGGGGGTGGCTTTGCCGAGCAGATAATACACCGACCGAGTTGTGGCTCTGCTTACTACTGTAAGCGTAGAATCAACGCTCACGGAAGCGTATTTCACAGCCAATATTAATTTCTCGCTTCCATGAGCAAAAAAAATGATTCACCGCGCGCATGCGTGAATTGCTTCCCTTGCCTGGAATGTAAAAGAAATCTTTGCGTTGTCTGTCTGCTAATTGCCCTGGGTTTTTTTCAAATTCTTTTCGGCAAAGGAGGTAAAGCAACACTGTTAGGGGTTGAAAACTGTACCTGGCCCAAACCTGCGTCGGTGAAGATATTTCTAGGGATTTTGTCCGAATTCACAGTCGCCGTTGAAATTAAGGTCATCAAATTCAACGGACGACCGCCATTTTCCTCTGTTGTTGTGTATGCAAAGTCCCCGTTAAGCGCAGAAATTCTGCGCTAGCTCTTCGAGGTGCCTGAAATATTTTTATCAGGCATTGGGCAAGGCAATGAGTACTGTGTTTATCACGTCAAGCAGGGCAAACCCTCATTGAATTACATTCACGTCGAACAGCAAACATTCATGTTATATCTTTGATGCAACGCGGTACCCGCCGCTATACATTATTTGAATCCACCACACGACCTCGACCAGCTCGGTGGTCAAGTGGTTACAATGTCCGTACTAGAAAGCGGGAGTCGTGGCTTCGAATCCCGCCCGAGCTGCCTGAAATTTTTTCATCAGGCATCGGGCAAAGCCTTTGGTATATTGCGTCGAGCAGGACAAATTCTCATTGAACAACTGACATTTGCTTTGCATCTCTTCCCAAAATTTATGCCTGTTTCACCTTCTTATTCTATACCTTTTTTATCAGGCATCAGGGATGGCACTGAGCACTTATTGTTGATCAAGTCGAGAAGGGCAAAACCCCTCATTGAATTAATGCATTCACCTCGTCGCAAACATCCTGTTATATCTATGACCTCTTTGTCCCTTTCCTCCCCGTGGTTTGTCCTTCTTCAGGTTCGTTCTGCGCATGTACTGGTTCCCCCTGAAGGTCCTCTACTCCATTCTGCCCTCCACCGCCAAGGTCTACTACAAGGACCACCTCCCGTTTGGCGTGGAGTTCAACTTCATGCTCTGGCTGCTTCTAGGAATGGACATCTACTGGTTCTCGGTAAGCGCAGGGCGGCAACTTGCTGTCTGTCAGAGCTGCGGCCTTGGGCCCCCCCGGTTTGGGCCATCACTTTTGACTGTGTGCTTTGCCTCGGCCAGGACTGCAGCTTTTCGGCTGCGGTCTACACCGAGAGCTGTGGCTATGGATGCAGCTTCGGCTATGGCTTTTGCTGAAAGCTACAGCTAGTAGCCCAGCTGACCGCTGTCGGAGGCAAAACCTGACATTTGAAGGCGTCATCTAATTTGAAGGCGTCATCTAATTTGAAGGCGTCATCTAATATTAGCGTATCCTTCTTTTATCTTCCCTGTGCCTCTCCCTGCCTCCCTGCCTGCCTCCCTGCTTCCCTCCCTCCCTCCCTCCATCCCTTCCCTCCATTCCTTACCTCCTTCTTCCCCCTCTTTCCCACACAGTTCATCCTGCTGTTCCTGGTGCGGATCGTGACGGGCACCATGAAGGAGCTGGAGGACATCCGAGAGGAGGAGGATGAAGAGGTGGTGAAGTTGCGCCAGAAGACGGACCATGACCATTTAACGACGGACGATGATGGTAGCACGGAGCAAGTCAGCAATGGGTGAGTCATTCAGATCAGATAAGGATTCATATGAGGATTCTCAGGACTGGATGGCAAAAGTCATTCACTGTTTTGGACAGTCTGAAGTATCATTCAGCCAGTCATGGCCATAGGCACCGTCAATATATCAGGATTTTCAAATATCGATATAACAGCACTAAAATATCCATCAACTTTCTCGAGTGAAAAGTAGATTTAAAGTGATAAACAAGAATGTTGCAAACTGCTTACTGACTAAAATTACCAAAATGCAAATCTCAAAATTTAGAGGGCCTGACGTTTCCATCCTAGCAGGACCTTTCTCTTTGAGAAAGGTCCTGCTAGGATCGAAAGGTCAGGACCACTAAACTTTGTAAAGTAGATTACTAAATAATCTCATTACAGGGAACTAATAAGGTGGTTGATAGAAAGCGTCAAAGTCAAAGAACATCGTTCTTATGTTGCTTTATTATCACCATATTAACACATGCCATGGAATCTAATGACTACAAAATGTTGAATCAATGCTGCTTGGGTGTTGTGGTCGTCAAAGAACCCTAGGAAAACCCCAAGTGAAGGTTTTTATGACCGATGTCACCGATTTTATCATCAATATCATTCCTGTATATGGAATATTTTGATATATCTATTTATCAAAAGTTGCATATGGGCCAGGGCTGGACCTTGGCAGGAGCCCGCTGTCATTGTCTAGTCAAAACAGCCGCGGGCTAGTTAAATGACCCACTTTACTAGCCCGGCGGACTGGTAAAAAGTAGACAGCGGTGTGGCGGCAAAAAATGATGCGAGCGGGAATGAGAATGTAGAAACTAATAATTTGTTTTACTTGACCTAATAACCTTGTGTTAAATTCAATATTAATTATACAGGGCTAGTCAAACTTGCTGCGGGCTAGCAATAAAACTCAATTTACTAGCCCGGTGGGCTAGTTTTACAAAACCGAGACTTGGTATCGGCAATGTCGATATCGAACTACAGATAAATAGAAAATATTTATATACCGACGGTACCTACATGTACAATGAACCCTATTTCTTGTTCTTTTATCAAACTTAAACAGTCATTAAACACGTTTTGATTTTTCATGTTTTGGCAGTGTCGTTGACGGTGCGGTCAAGAACGGTGACAGCCTGAAGCAACGCCGTCCCCGTTCCGACAAGGAGAATGGCAAAGATGGCCACTAGAGGGCAGCATTCTTACACGAAACATTAGCGTCAGGTGCAACTATTGAAAAGTTAAATGAAAAACACAATCCGTGGTGCACAAGATCCTCTGTGAAGTGTTTTTCTTTCTTAGTTTTGTTTTTTCGAGTTGATTTTTTTTTTGGGGGGGGTGGGGTTATGTAGGTGAATTATGCCCAAAAGCATTGAAAGATGACCGGAGCATTTACAATACCAACAAAACTCTAATGCCCCTATTGCAAATAATGAAATTGGTGACAATTTACCCCAAAATGGAAAGAGGTTTTTCACCATTAATTGTGCAAGCGGTGTGTTTTGTGTGTGCACAGAGGCACACACACTCTTATCGACGACGATAACGATAAGATTTCACGAATCATTTTGTTGCCAAGTAGTGGGTGGATGGATGGGCCTAATTTAAAAAAAAAAATTTTTTTAGGGGGTAGCATTGAGAGGTCATGGGTCTAATGTGATGGGTCATGGGTCATTTTGGAGAGGTCGCGCTTCCGCACAAGCCCTGTCCAGGGGCTGTTGCCTAGTCCAGCTTTAGGTGATGAGGTTTTTGGTTGTATCAAGCTCGGGAAAAAAGCTTTGTGATTTATACTGCATTGGCAGACAAGGTGACCTTTTTTTATTCTACGTGTAACTTGACGGGTGTACGGCTTTCGGGCCTTCAATTGTGGCAGCCTGGTTTCATCGAGTTTGACGAGTGACTTGGGAATATCTGGTTGTTGTTTTTTGGGTAGGGGGCCAGTGGTACCGACATGGTTTGCCCGAGTGTCATGAATGCTTTTAAGAATCGACAACATGATGGAATGACAAAGATATGATTTGGTTTGAAAGAGCTGAGATGGTGAGGGAGGAGGAGCAGTCATTAGTTTTCCCCCTTGATGTTGCACTGAATGATTTTTTTGGGGGGGGGAATGTACAAAAGGGAAACTGGGTTGTGACCTGCAGCCGATTTCAAGAAAACGTACGCAGTACGAAGTTTTCATGAAATCAGTTGCAGGCATTTTATACACCATTTGAGGAAAGCAGGCATCCCAATCATTGGCGTGTACAAAAAAAAAGGAGGTAGAAAGTTGGCGTTCCTTTTTTTTGGGGGGGGGGGTAGGAGAATGGCATCTCGGTGGTGTGATACACGTATAAACGTAAATTCTGGCATTTTTAATTTTTCCTTTTTCCTGCCGCAAAGTGCAATTAATGAATATGATTCGGATGCCGAATGATTGATCCCGACTAGTTGGGTGGTGGGGTTTTTTTTTTCGGGGGGGGGGGGGGGGGGGGGAGAGGGATTTGGGATCGCATCCATGACTTGGTGGTCTTGCTATTTTTGCCAGCTCGTAGAGTCGACTTTGTGGAGTACCCTTGGAATGACATCGACCGCAAATTCCCTGTTGTCTAGAATTTTATACATATTTATGTCCGTAGATTTGAGAGTGAATTAAAAAGACCACAACCAAATTGTAATCTAAGTAAACATAACGATGTGTATATGATGACGAGGGAGAGGCGGAAATTGTTTTGTAGAGCAGGCTTTTGGTGGGACAATGAGAGGCGCCAGAATTGCGCTTTTGGTTTTTGGGGTGTTTTTTTTGGGCCCAGGGGGATGAGTTCTCGTGGTCAATTTATTCCGACCCTCAATCCTGTAGGTTTTGAAACCTTTTTACCCCTCACCAGCATCTGTGATGATTGAAAGAAGTGATATTTGATCGACGGCAATGGGTTTAGATTAAGAGCTTCAACTTCGGTTTGGGTTCTGTAAAATTGTCGGATGGTTTGAAACCATTGAATATCCAGATCAGCAGGGCTCGACCTTAGCACTAGCCCGGCGGTCATTGTCTAGTAAAAACAGCTGTGGGCTAGTAAAATGACCCACTTTGCTAGCCCGGCGGACTAGTAAAAAGTAGACAGCTGTATGGTGCCAAAACAACCTATGTGGGCGGAGATGAGAAAGTAGAAACTAATCATTTGTTTTACTTGACCTCCTAATAACCTTGTGTTAAATTCAATATTAATTTTACAGGGCTAGTAAAACTTGCTGCGGGCTAGCAAAAAACTCAATTTACTAGCCCGGTGGGCTAGTAAAAAAAAACCTTAAGCGCGAGGCTTGAAATGTTTCCTTGGAGCTGAAGGGATCAAATTTTGTTTGGTGATGTAAACTCGGGGGCCATTCTCAGATGCCTCTTCAAGAACATGCACCCCATTGCCAAACCTCGGACCACTGAAAAAAAGTGATTATTATGATTTGTGTGCTTGTGTGTGTGTGGGGAGGGTGTGGGATGTCATTTATAAACTATAGAAGTCGATTTCAGCGACCCCATCAATCACTTGCACGATGATGAGCAGTGCACAGAAACTATACAGTGTATCACAACTTACGATGGGTTATCCATCGTAAGTTGGGTTACGACTCGTAAGGCTTTGTGAAATCCAGCCCTGCAGTCCATTTCATCAAACTCATCGTAACTTACGATCAATCGCATGGCGACGGGCGATGTAAGGAAACCATAGGGCCTATCACAACTTATGATGGGTCATCCATCGTAGGTTGAGTTACGATGCGCCACAAGGCTTTGTGAAATCCACCCCGGGTACCCGCATATATAAGCAGTTTAAGAATTCATCATTTTTTGCAAAAGGGCGTCCGTATTTGGCAACACAGAGAGGTTAAAAACAGTCCCGTAAGCGCTTAAAGATGAAAATGGGAAATGTTCTAATCCATTGAATTTTGATTTGTACATATTAGTCAATGATAGGGTCTTAGTTTCACCCCCATAAGATGATGGTGATTTTAACAATTAATAATTACGGTAGTATTCTTTTTTTCTCATTCTTGGTCACGGTATTTGAATATACTTTCATGCCTGTTGAAGTTCACCTGCAGTGTGTCAGTGATGAAACAGTGGGTGGGTTAATTTTTTTCAGGGGGGGGGGATTTTTTTTTGTACTGGTTTGAAAATTTTGTTGATTGAATGATTTAATCTGTGGCTTTTTGTTTTAGGGATGATTGGAAATGTCTTTAGCTTTTTGGCTTTTCCCCCTGAAAGACTACACTTGACCGAAACATTTAAGCTGCACGCCTCCCAAAACAAATTTAATAAGATGTGAATATTAAGATTAATAGCAGTTAAGACAGAGATTACTGATATAAGGGATTAACCCTATTTACTTCCCCTGTCAGCATTAGCTGAAATTCTTGATTATTTGGATAAGATGATGAAGATTGTTTTTCCTTGGGGGGGGGGGAGATATATTGAAAAACGATTTTGCTCCATTATTTTTCCGAAACTTTGTTTGCCTTTCATGAATTTCTTTCATATACCCTGCCATAAAACGGGTAAGCGTTTTTTTACCCCACAAATCCTACACTACAGTGGAACGTCACTATAACGAACAATACCCTTTGGGTCCTGATGTATACGTCCGTGTATACCGGTGTGCGGCAGCAACTCCTATAACGAATGACCGCTATACCAAACAATTTTCATGAATCCCGGGATGTTCGTTATAGCGATGTTCCACTCTACCTGGTAAATGGCTATGGATTGATTCACAGCATTGCATCATGGAATTCTTTGTAATTAAACGGGAAAGGGAATCATAATCAGTTTGAATCAGGTATATAATCAAATCAACTCTTATACTTTGTTGTGATTTGTTGCTTTAAGCATTTTGCATAGTCATGTGTGTGTATTCTTTACTCATTATGCAGAATTAGAAATAAAATAAAAAATAGGAAATGGTTCATCCTCTTTAACCTTTATAAAAAGAAGAAACCTATTTCTGTATTTTTTTTTAAGGAAATATTAATTTTTTGCCATTTTGTTTAGACTTTGTTCTTGAGTTACCGGTTTAGAATAATGCACACTGAATTCAATTGTTGTACATACATGATGCAGGGGTTTAATATGCCAACTGACATTTCAATGAATCAATGTAAGCTATCTTAAGGTTCCTGCGGAGATATGGTGAAAAACCGCTTCATTTGTTTCGCGAAAATGCAGAAAATGTTACAGGTCTTAAAATTTAGTGGGCCTGACGTTTCGATCCTAGCAGGACCTTTCTCAAAGGCAGTGCCTTTTCACACTGCCTTTGAGAAAGGTCCTGCTAGGATCGAAACGTCAGGCCCACTAAATTTTAAGATTTGCATTTTGGTAATTTTAGTCAGTAAGCAGTTTGCAACATTTTGGATATCACCTTAAAATGTTACAGGACTATATTATATCCTTGTTTTAAACAATGTTCATTTCCGCAAATTAATAAATGCGACGAGGGACTTTGAGCTGGCTCTTTGTCGCGTCTTTGCTACTGTAGCCGGCCGCCAATTTCTCGAAGCCGCTTAACTGCCCGCGAAAACCCAGCCGGGGGCGCCCTTTCAAAAGGAAAAACACCTGCGTAATATATTTGGATAACCATCCACCATGCATAGCCTAAAGTCTTACACATCAGGGTTTGTAATAAATTAGACAACCCTAAACCACCCCCCCCAAAAAAAAAAAAAAAAAAAAAAAGAATAATAAAATTTCTCATGTTTTTTTTTTTCATATTTAAAGGGATAACACAACATTGGTCGAGGTCAAAGAAGAGCATCCAAAGGTTGTCTGATCCAGCAAATGCATGAAATAGCACACCTGTGACAATTTCAGCTCAATGTGCCAACAGTCTCGAGAAAATAGTGAAAAACCGCCTTATTTTTTTTCGCGAAAATGCAGCATTCAACTAATTGTTCCGGAAAAAACGCTAGGATCTCGGTGATTTCTTTTACTCTTTTCTCCAAAAATAAAACATTTTAGGCAGAAATATTTCAGTGCAAGGTTTCTACTATGACCATCTTCAAACTGTATAAATCTGTGAACATTTCCGTTTTTCGATCTTACCAATGTTGTGTAGGAGCTTTAAGGGGGTCAAGTCCATCTTCTGTCCTGTTTTGTACTTTAGTTTTTTTTTTATGTTAGTACCTCCATCCCTTTTTCTGAGACTCTTGGAACAGTAAGAGGATCAGTGGAGAGTCGCGGAACTCACTGTCTCCTTACACCAAGGGGCCGCGGCATTGATCGGGGAGTCCCACAAAAACCACGTTTGCAATCGCGGCTCTTCAGAGCACATTTTGCAGTGCCAGTGTGACCACGCATCTTTATTTATTTATTTATTTTTTATTTTTATTTTTTTATTTATTTAATTTTTTTTTGGGGGGGGGGCGGGAGTTTTTCTTCTTTTCGTGTAGCATTTAATAGAAGAATGTGTTCAATTATTGTGAGGAATATTCACGATTTGGTGGATGAAGCGTTGAAAGAGGGGGGGGGTGGGTACCGGTACTGGTCCTGTAAAAGACATGCTCGATTCTTTTCCCCTTTTATCTTTCTTTGGAATTGTTCAAATCTAATCAGACAGCTCATATCTGGCCGCTTTTCTTTCTCTGTTATAAGATGTATATCGGTCCACCCTCTTTCAGTAAATTTTCTTGAGGTTTATCAGCTGTGGAGAGGATTACAGAGCAGTCGGGGATTATCCCTTAATCTGTGGGCTGACCCCACAGTGGTTCACACCCATCAGTCGCTTCCTACCTACTGTCATCCACTCACTTGGGATTAAGAGAGGGGGATTTGTTGTTGTATAATAATCCCCACCCAGGGCCTTAATCCTTCTTTTAGCTCCGACACTTTGTATTCGTCTCTCTTTTCATCTCTCAAGCCTGCAATGAAACTCTCTAAACATGACGAGCTAGTTTAAGTCTCGCTCTGTATTTTGACTAGAGCACAATCGGTCATAATTATGTCCGTTAGCCATTGAATGCATTTCAGTTTTCGGAGGCTTTAGAGATGGGTTTTGGGTTGTTGTTTTGTTCGTGGGGAGGGGGATTAACATCTGGTCGACTGTAATTTCCTCGCTGGAGTGAAGAATTTTCTGCTGTCGATGGCAGATATAATATTAGCATTTTTTGACGGTTGTGTCATTGGCAGTCGCTGGACTTTAAAGCCAAGGGTACCAGTGGCAAGAGGAACGAGGTGAAATGAGACCGTCCAGTTTGGACACGGAGCTCGTTTTCTTGGAACTCGCCAATCTGTCTTACACCAACTTCAGGATAGACAGCCAATTATTGCTCTGCTCCGTCACTGCATAGGATTCTGTCATTAATTATGCATAAAAAAAAGGAAATTGGACCATTGGTGATGTTGCCCACTGTGATTTTGAAAAAAAAGTCCTCTTCGGCGAAACCCTTCTTGCGTTCTTTCTTTTCTTCCTCAGCTTTTCTTTCTTCCATTTTGGGTCTGCACCTTTTCTTGTTGTGATCTCACAGGATCTGCGGATACACATTTGCGGAAAGGGGTTAAACGAAGGTGCTTTACTAAAGACAAGGGATTTTAATGTAGTGTAGGAGCAGACTAGAATAATAGTGTACTTGCTTTGTAAATTTGTGATTCGAAATCAAGTAAAATTCTGGATAATTTTTTGCATGAGTAGAGTGTAACCTTTGAGTATATTGTAGTGTTGTGTTTTTTTCGTTTGTTTTTTAAAGTGTATACCTGGTAAATTATTTTTTTCCCCTGAGGTTGTGTATAATATAAAGGGTTGTCTTCCTAAACCTAGGCCTGTATATAAATTTATAAACTCCAATGGAATTTTGATTTTTGTGGTCTTTGGTTGAATATTACACAGCTTGTTGATATGCAGAAATAAAATGATGTTTTTGATTTTTCCAATTTGGTCACCAAATTGCACAATAGTGATAGTACTGGCCGTCACAGATTTCGAATGCGCTAAAAAGTCTCTCTTTTTTAGATTCAAAAGATGAGTAATTCTTTCAAGAAATTTTAAGCTACCACTTCCAAAAAAACAAAAAAACAAAAACAAATAAAAAACCAAAAAATGGTGTGAAATAACGAGTGTATGAACATTTGCAATTATATTTTTGGGAAGAGACTCGATAAGCTGTCAAATTTGCTCCGAAAAGTGCCCCGTCAACTTGTTTTATAGTGATGTGGTCAAGATGTTCAGATAAAAACACAGATAGAGCAACACAACCTTTCTTTTTTTAGATGTAATCTGTATGCATAAATAGTTGTTTAATTTGGCTGTAATAATTTCTACTAGAGTGTTTCCGTGTAATTGTGTATTATATGGTAATAAATTAATGGGCAATACAATGTATCGTGACTGTTTTTGACTGCGTGATTATTTTGTTGTGTGCTGAGCAAAAGGTTTAGACAAGTCCATTTTCAAATTAAAGTAAAAAAAGTTGACAATCTTGATACAAATGAATTAACGTTGTTGGTATGCCTTCTCATTTTGTTTTAACATACCGTAGGGAATAAAAAATGATCTTGAAGACAGAAAATGTAACAAAAACAACATACAAATGCTTCAGTGATGGCTTACAACATCCAAAGCAGTTTTTATTTTACCTTTAGGGGGCCACTCAAAATTGTCAATGTTTTTAAATTTCCCTTTGCCTTTGAGAAAGGCCCTGCTAGGATCGAAACGTCAGGCCCACTAAATTTTAAGATTTGCATTTTGGTAATTTTAGTCAGTAAGCAGTTTGCAACATTTTGGATATCACCTTAAAATGTTACAGGACTATATTATATCCTTGTTTTAAACAATGTTCATTTCCGCAAATTAATAAATGCGACGAGGGACTTTGAGCTGGCTCTTTGTCGCGTCTTTGCTACTGTAGCCGGCCGCCAATTTCTCGGTTTTCGTTTTTTAAATTTCAACTTTTTTTCTTCATTTTTTGGGGATCAACCCACCCACCCCTAATTTTGCTTTAAAAAGTTTTTGTTTTTTTTCCTTTAGGAATTTGTACATGCAATACATGTACGGTATTGATTTTTGGGAAGCTGGCGTGGTGTGCATGGTATGTAAAAAGGAAAGCCAGAAAGATAATATTTTTCCTGATTTTTATATGGAAAGTGATTTTAGATTGAACATTGGGAAGATCGGAAAACATCTCCACAGTTTTCTTTCTAATTCATACAGTTTGTAGATGGTCATGATAGAATCCTCATGTTGAAATCTTACGGTCTGGGATGCTGTACTTTTCGAGAAATCTTCACTCAAACATCGACAAATAGTTTATTACTCACGAGTAATAAACTATTTCTTAAACTACAGAACGTTGCGAAAACTGTGACGGTTTGTTTTTTGCCTTTTTGTGCTTTCTCAGATTACCATTTGAGATAAAATCTTCGCAGGGATGTTGGGATGTTTAATGGTTTAACACACAAACTGGGGAAATCTTTGGACCTTTAACAAGGTTGTACAGGGCTTGTCCAGATATACTCTTGATGTATCATCAACTCTCTTACCTGACGCCTCCCCACCGAACCAACAATTTGACGATTCTTCCTGAAGGTATGTGACGCAGGCGTTTTATTGTTATTCTGCCCCCCACCCCTTCCCGGCCCGACACCTGTTCGAGCCGTACGAATTAACCGCGCCGCCGACGACCGCGTCTCATTGGCCCGAGCCCGAAAAAGTTTGGACCAATAGCGGCCGGCAGATAGTTGACCCATCTCAACCGGCCAATCAGATTCCGGCACGGGGTCAAAGTTCGCTGAGCCGACCACGTGCTCAATGTTTTGTGTTCCTGGCAAGTTGGCCGCCAGTCGTGCACTTTGTTGTATGTAGCGTGCTTGCTGTGCATGCGCTGCTATGCTACGAGCCAAGGTACATGTAGTACACGGAGGTTCGCCGTACATGTGTGTGTGTGTGTGTGTACATATCGAATGCACGGAATTCACTTCATTACTTTATCGGATCTATCTTTTTGTCCACGCCAGCCGAGAACCGAGTCATTCCTCGGCCTGAGCTTCTCCCACAACTCACATGAACACCCGGGATTTGGAGGAAATGGGTACGTACATTTATAGCCGAGTATCAGCTGCTCGACTTCTCCACGTTTTAAGTTATGAAGCGCTGAGCTTTGCAAGTTTCCACTTGTAGTTGTACTACTACTTCTTCTACTTCTTTAGTGGTTGGGCAGTGTGGGATCCGGATGCGTGGGAAACTGTAGCCCATGCTGTAGCTTAGTGTAGGTCTTCAGAAAACGGGGGCCAAGGCTTATCCCATTCGACCTCCCATGTCGAGTTCTTTTGGGTACGAAACCACCCCTTTGGGGTATAAGTGGCCAAGGCTCTGGGTACAGTGGAATACTTGTTCCGAGCTGCTAAGGCTTCGGGGACGAAAAAAACTCAGCAGCCACGCTAGTAGTAGTAGTACTAGTACTAGTACTAGTAGTACTAACTTAGTATAAGTAGTACTAGTAAAGTACTAATAATTTTAGTAACAATTCCATGGGGTTATATTAATCTTGGCGTGTTCCTCCTAACAAATGGAACCTCGCCGTCGGTCATGGTTGCACATGGTCGGCGTTGTTCACGTAATTTCGGCCATTAATCGAAAAAGGTCCTTGTTGCAAAGATGATGAATCGTACGGTATAGTCTAACTCATCGGGAAGGAATTCACGAGGTCAGGTCTGGAGTGCCCTGTGTTGTCACTGTGAGTGTGAATAGTACTTTAGAAAAATTAGTAGCCCTATGGAGGTAGTGTTAGTAGTACTACTACTACTAGTACTAGTACTAAAGTACTAGTTAGTACTACAACTATTTTAGTACTACTACTACTTAGTGAGTAGTACAGTACTACTACTAGTACTAGTAGTAGTACTAGTACTACTACTCTAGTACTAAGTACTAGCTACTATACTTACTAGTACCATAGAGGTACTGACTAGTACAGTAGTAGTAGTACTAGTACTAATAGTATAAGTTTAGTAGGAGTTCTTTGAACAATGTTTAGTCGTTTTAACAGCAATTCTTAACTACAGGCGACCTTAAATGCAAAGAATTTCCTTCCAATTAATTAAGAAAACAGAACCGAAAAACAAATGAGGGCCATAAGTTGTTTTTTTGCACAGTGTGCATACTGGAATTAATACTTTGATCGCTTGAACTCCAACCATGTTGGATTCCATTTAGCCATTTAGACATCCACACATCATCCCACTGATGATTGATTTCCAGAGATTTTCATGTTTGCGACATACTGTGGTCAGTTTCCCAATTTCAGCTGATGCAGCACTTTAGACAAATTCACTTTGCAGGTTTTCTTCCTTGAGTTAAAGTTACACAGAATTCTGGCGACAAACTGACAGATTGCAAGAATTTTTTTTCATTAAAACCAAGCAAATCGAAATGATTAATTTGTGTGATTCTAGCGGCTAAAGCTGTCTGGTGCCAAACTGAAATAAATTGTGTTTTTCATTCAAACCCAACAAAAGGAAACGATTTCTGGGAAAATGCCCCCCCCCCCAAAAAAAAGCCACTTACAGCAAAGGGCTTCAAAAGGCATTAGGGAGACAAACCAGAGATGGAAATAAACTTGTCCTCTTGAAAAAAAGACAGGGCAGAGGATTGAGCTAAAAAAAAATCCCTCAGAAAAAGGATCCCACTGAATCAGTTACCACAGGGCTCTGGTAAAAAGCTGCTCATAAATACACAAAGCATCACCGCCTGCAGGCTTTTTGTTTTAAAATCATAAAGAATGTTCTTTCCCAAAGCATTTCGAAGCAGCATTGATTTTGAAACCAAACCAAATGAAGTATGATTGTATGAAAGATTTTCTGACTACCTTAGGCCTACTTAATAAATGAGCAGAAAGCAAATCTCTAAAATGACTAGAGGGACTGACATTTCGATCCCAGAAGGACCTTTTATCAAAGGCAGAGTCCTTTGCTCATTTCTTTGAAAGAAGTATTCCTTCTCACTGTCCAATTCACTGAACATTGCCATTACTAGTTCAATCGATAACCTTTCTCCAATCATGGGGCAAGAGTTTCCCCGGCAGGCACACAGACACCTCTTTCTTCTTTTACAGTTTGCCCTCGAGAATGGCCTTGCCGGGATCGAAACATCGGGACCATCTACATTTTTTGTCGAGATTTTGAAACTGCTTCATTTGTGCATTACCAAGTGCACACGCAGCTGTGCAGGTATCACTCTATCTGCTGCAGTGGCTCGGTGCCTCGGTGTAACAATTGCAGAAGGAAAAGTTCACATTCTGTATCAGCATGCGCTTGCACATGTGCTTCCATTCAACTGCGCCAACACAAAAGACCAAATTTAACTACTTCCACCCGTCTAGTGTGTCTCACATTCGTACGTAAATTCAAACGTAAACCTGGTCCCTTTGTTACTGCACGCATCAGCTGTTCTCCAAAATGTGCATTAGACCTCAGTAGACCTCGTTCTTTGATCATTGAAATATGCCATTCATCAAACTTGTGAAGGTTGTACTTAAATATCTGGATAGCACTTTTTAATGGGGGGAATTCTTTTGTAACGAGAGGCGAATGTGAAAACATTACATTATCTCATGCTACTTGATTTGAAATGACTTGCAAGCTAGTGGAATTTGTGGGGAAAGATTTACCCTGTATTGTGTACATTCTCCAACACCCCAAAGCATTTGATTAGGCCTAAACAGTACACATTCTTCAGCAATCTAGTGACTATGCCATTGTAAAGAAGGCTTTGGTACTTTATATGAATAACTTTGGGGATTCTTACTTTTCAGTTTCTTTGTACTTTAGATTGCTACAAAATGTCAACACAGTGCTATAGATTTCAGGTACATGTACATGTAGTGTACATTGTGATATTCTATAGGCAGGGGCAGAAGAGTGTACAAAAGCCACTTCGCACCGGGCCACTTTTCAGTTCCAATGACTGTCACACATATTTTTTTTTGTAGTGTACAGTCATTTTCAAAACCGAATTAATTGGGAACAATAAATACCAGTGAAATAAACCAATGCGAGTACACTATGCGTACCAGCAAGTCAAAACCTGGCACAATCAGACCTCTGTGTGGCTTTTGTTGCGCTACATGTTGTTGTGGTAGGCTGATAGAAAGTCTTTGTTTAAAACTTGGACAATAGTGCTGGCCGAATTCGGAGGGCCCCGTGCGCAGTAATACCACCGGTGCTCTGAATTCGGAGGTCTCGGCCTGAAAATAATGGTCAACATGACATACCCCTTACAGGCTCTCAATATAGGCAAGCTTATTTCTAAAAGTTGAGCTTATTTTGTTTTGCTTTATGATATGAATGTTGTCGTGAGACATGAGTTATCACCAATTCACCATTATGATTTGGGGAGTGGAGGGTGGAATGTACTTTGAACACTATTCAGCGTGTTCCTCTGAAATCATTTCCTTATTATAAGTGGACTATATCTACCCTACCCTCTTTGTCTGGTGTGAAATGTGCAAATGTGACAACTGTCTGATTTTTAGGTTCATTGTTTATTCAGGAAAACTAAATATGGCGGTGCGCATGAAAGTGCAGGAACTTGCTGAGATTTTTGTCTGTTTCGTTCATGGAAGAAATCTAATGAAGTTTGCCACAAATTTGTTTGTTTGTTCGTTTGTTTTTTTGTTTTTTTGGGGGAGAGAATACATCATATACTGTAGTGCATATATTGGAACAAAGTCTATTATTCAGCTGGCCTTCAATTTAGGATATCTGCTATTGAGGGGGCCAGGTACCGGTACTTGTACTGCCAAAGCTTGCTGCACATCAACGTACATTAGACGTACCAATGTGCTTGCCATCGGCACACAATAAGCAGCCTAGTTGTAAATGCCACAGCACACATTATCAGCCTCACAAAGTAAACTTGTCATTCCAAAGGGCACAGACTAGTGCAATGCTTCCAAGTGTAGTCTATACGTGTACATGCCTTGGTTCCAGCCCTTTTTCGATTCGATCCTTGAACCCTGCAACTTTGAGCGTGGGAGCAGAACTTTCCCACCATTTGAGATCATTATGTGCATGTATCATGCTTGGGTTCTTGGGGTTCCCAGCTGTGTGTACGTGTACATGGTGTGCCCCTGAAAAACCAATGGAGCACTGCCTTTACAATAAACTTAGCTCACCTTTTTCTCTTTTTTTGTCAGGTCGGATTTTCAGTGAATGCAAAGTTCAGACCTTTACACATGGCAACACCAGTTGTGTGAATGGGTCAAAATTTAATTGTGTCGCTCCAGAAAGTGATTAAACGAAGGGCCAAAATCCGGCCCATATTGTAAAAAAATAGCACATCATTTCTTCAGTAGGCCTAGAATTGTGATAATGTTCATGTGCATACTGTTTATAGGCATAATCCTTGCTTCCAATCTATAATGGAGCTAAAACATACAGACTTTTGGAAATATCATGTAAATAGTCTTTCATCTGTGTAATAATGCAACCCACACTTTTCTGTAGTGTAGACCATAACGAAATGTAGAGTACTGTAGAAAGAAGCCTTGTTTGGTGTTGCTGTCTAAATTGTTAAGATATTTCTGATCATTTGATTTCATTTTCAATGTGCATCTTACTTGTACTGTTTTTCAGGGTTCGATGCTCTCAATGAGAAAAAAATATGCCTGTTTGCTTTAGATTATAAATGTCTGCCAACCCAAACTTCTGTTAAGCAGATAGTCTGAGGATAATATAAGCTGCATACAATAGTACCTGTCCATTTTGACTACAATAGCCTTATTTTTTTGGATTGTGCGTGTCCATGGTGTTATGTGGTTAACACAACTTTCTTAAAACCCCTGCTTCTTTTAACCCTAACTCCCCACACCTTTTTTGTAGCTTATGACCCAAATCCTACAGGATCCTACAATCCTTCAGTGTTAAAAGCCCCATATGACCCAAATCCTACACAATCCTACAATACTGTTGGCGGTGCGCCACTGCCCAAATCCTGCAAATTCCTACACTGAATTTTTTGGCCAGTGTTATGTCAAATGTTTTTTTTTGTGGCTCAGGAGCTTGATCGTTACAACTTCTCGTTGCTGTGACCTTCATCATTGCCACTGGTTTATTTTGGTGTGTTTTGTGTTTTTTTTTGTTTTTTAAATGTTTTTTATTTGTATTTTGGAGATTTTTTTGTCTCCTCTCATTTCCTTGTTCTTTTTCTTCTTTTCTTTGTCTCATATACTTTTCCTATTCTTCGTCAAGATCTGTTTCTTTGTTTTCTTGTTCTTTTGTATCTTTGTTTGGTCTATGGGTCAGAGTCGGGGTCAGAGGATGATGGCTCAGGGATGGATGACTCTTCAGTAGTGGTTGTGGTTGTGGCAAATTGGATGGAGTCTTGTCTTGCTGCTGCTTGGTGGAACTTTATGAAGCAAGGCCCAGAACAGAGGTTCACCATGCAAACTGCACATCCATTCCGGGTTGTCTTTATCCACCCTGACTTGGTGACACCGTTGTTGTGAAGACACCACTGGCATCTTTTGGGGTAGAGACCAGGCATCCGAGTGCTGTAATGTCCCATAATATTGTGGGCAGGGACTGCTCTGGGGGTGTTGCTCTGTGGATTGGTAGATCCTCTCGCATAGCCATTGATGAGCTCCATTGCGAGTTGCAGGATGAAGTCGCTGTGACTCAGGTGCTTGGTAGTGGTGTGACCTGCATCTTCATCAGCGCTGCTGTCTGATTGCTCAGCTTGAACTTCTTGGTGCCGGTGCTTCTTGTATGCAATGTACGCATTGACTCTGCATATATCTACCAAGAAGTAGAGGATCTTCTTCCACCAATATTGTGATTTGCGTGAGCAAGAGTAATACGCTCGAAGCTGGTCGCTCCTGTCGACCCCACCCATGTTGGAGATGTAGGCAATGGTCTGAGGAGGGGCTGGGACAGTGGTGGTTTTCCTTTTGCCATTTTCATCAGGGACCTTTCGGGTGACATTGTGAAGACCAGGATCACGCCATCCTTGGTGGGCGGTAGAAAGCGTCATCATGGCCTTACTGTCCCTCCATAGTGTTGCTACTAGCTGCCCGTTCTGTCTCGAGTAGAACGCACCCCTCTTTACTCGTCTCATAGCCCGGACTCTTGCAGTCAGATCTTTGGGCAGGCCACGGCTGTTTGCCTTCACAGCTCCAGTCAGATATGTTTTCTGGGCAAGGAGGGCTCTGGCTAATGGTATGGATGTGTAGAGCCGGTCTGTAAATATATGATGAAAGCGGCCCCGGTGGTGCTTGGCCAACTTTGTTGCTATGCCCGTCATGGTGGTCTTCTTCCAGGGATGAACACAGAAATTGAGGACAGCCCCTGTCGCTGACTCTGCTAAAACATAGATTTTGAATCCAACCCTTATGGGCTTGAACGGCATAAAGAATTTCTTTACGCTTGCCTTGTACCCTCTGTATCGTATCATAGCCTCGTCTATGGAGAGCTCTCGAAGAGCATGGTACCGCTCCAGGCAACGACGTCTGACTTTATCCCAGATTGGTTGAAGGGGATACAGGGGGTGTTTCTTCTTGAAGTTGTATTGGTGTTTCTTACTTCGGAGAAGTGCCGGGTCTTTGTCTGGGTCAGAGCAAGATACAAAGGTGTTGATTGTATCAAATCTATGTCGGGGCATGGTTTGAGATATTACGGCATTACGAAGTGCAGGATGCTTACTCCAATAGTTCCTATAGTTAGGAAGCTTGATGATGCCCATCAGCATGTGTATGCCAAACCAGGCCCGAATCTCATGCAGGGTGGTCTTGAACTTCCTTGCCTCACACAGCTTGATATTTGTCCACTGGACAATAGACATCAATAATGAAAGGGGGAAGAACTGGACAAAGTAATGGAGTGGAGACTCACTCCTTTGAAACTTTGGCCCTGCTGGTTTCTTGCCCTTGAATGGTCGGACAAATACATCCGTCAGGCTGCGTGTCCACCCATGCCCATCAGACGGGTAGTCAGGCTGGAGTGCTGATGGTGGATCTGGATCGTTATCTGAATCTGGATCTACCAGAGACCGCTTCTTGACTCTTTCAGTCGGCTTTGAAGATGGTTGACGCTGTCGTCTTCCTACACGAGGCTCAGGAATGTCACTCCCTGTCTCCTCCTCTTCCTCCTCATCTTCCTGGTAATCCTCATCTCCCTGGTATTCCTCATCTTCCTGGTATTCCTCATCTTCCTGGTCATCCTCATCTTCCCGGTCATCCTCATCTTCCTGGTCATTGCCATCATCATCATCCTCATCCTCCTCCCTATATTCAAGGTGTCCTCTTGCTTCACTCCAACTCTCATCAGGTGAGCTGCTCTGACAGGCTTCTGCTAGGAACTCTTCCTCAGAACTTTCTGATGTTTCTGCTACGGCACGGTATTTTTTGCCCATTCGGACACCTGCCTGGATGGCACTTAGGCGGATTGCCTGCTGCAGCTCCTCCTTTTTGGCAGCGTTGACTCGCTCTCTGTGGCCATCGGTTTTCTTTGGTGGCCACTTCTTTCCACCCTTCTTCTTTCCAGGCTGTCCTCCCTGGCTGGGCCCTGCCACAAACTCCTCCTCTCTCTTCTTCATCCTCGTTTTTCTTCCTTGACTTCCATACATAACTGAAGTGCAGAAATATCCAGACTCAGCTACGGTGAGAGAATGCTGCAAACGTGTAGCTTCTCGAGCCGTCATGGTTGCAATGAGGTGTATCAGTCATTTTCATCCTTTTTATAGCTAAAAATTGTGGCGTTTTTGCATAAATTACATAATAGTACATAATCAGACCTTACTTTCATTCTCATGCTCCTTTTGAAGTTCACTGACACGTATAATTATACAACAAAACAATGACCAACAGACAGATTTACCCTCTAAAAATGGATTTGTCCAAGACTGGCCTTCATGAATCTATATTACACTGTATCAAAAGTGCTATGAAAACAGACCCCAGACCACTGACCCTCTGACCAGTCTGCACTACATTTTTGCAGGGTGTGTACTAAGAAATGTGACACCTGTCCACTGAACCTCTGACCACTACCATACATTGTAAGCAGAGTGTTATGTAATCCGACACCAGACCACTGACTGTCCCCAGCGACCATACATTGTATGCAGAGTGCTACATACAACTCCAGACAGACAACTCTATTACCCAATCTCCACATGACCTTCAATATGACCACCTGCTTTTCATGTGTCCACAGTAACTTACAGTCTGAAATGCTAATGAGTGATCAAATAAACAAACCCTGCCCATAGGCACACCAAAGTGATCAAAATAAACAAGTCCCAGTGTGGTCTCACCAGTACTGATTACCCAGTAACCCCCCTTCCCCATTCATGCCTCCACTTGACATTGGGTGAACTCAACCATGAACCTCAGCACACTGCCATACACTCCAACAATTGACCAGAACATGACCAAAAGCTCATGGGTGAATGCACCCACGAAAACACTGTCAGCGCACTGCAACACACTCCAACAACTGACCAGAAAATGACCAACCGCTCGTGGGTGAACTTGACCAGAACATACCCAAGAGCTCGTGGGTAAACTCGCCCACGAAAGCAGTCTCAGTGCACTGCCCGAGACACTCCAACACATCACCAGAAAATGAGCAAGAGCTCGTGGGTGAACGCACCCACGGAAACACTGTCAGTTCACTGGAATACACTCCCAACAACTGACCAGAAAATGACCAAGATCTCGTGGGTAAACTTACCCACGAAAGCAGTCTCAGTGAACTGCCCGAGACACTCCAACACCTCACCAGAAAATGAGCAAGAGCTCGTGGGTAAACTTACCCACGAAAGCAGTGTCCGTACAATGCCACACACTCCACACTTGACCAGAAAATGACTTAGACCCGGTGGGTAAACCCACCCACGAATACAGGCGAGCGCAACCCCAAACCAACAGCATCTCCCTGGACCATTGGTACATATCCCCTTTTGTGATAATGTATATTTTTACTTCCAAGTGCCCTAAATCCTAAAATTTCATCCTCAATCACATTGTGCCTTGTAACCCAGATCCTACATTTTCCTCAATTGACCAAAACTCCACATGCCCCCAATCCTACAGAATCCTCCTCCATCACATTGGGCCTTGTAGCCCAGATCCTACATTTTCCTACAGTGACAAAACTCCACATGCCCCAAATCCTGCAAATTCCTACAATGCATCAACTGCCACATGCCCCAAATCCTACGAATTCCTACAATTGGACAATAGGATTCTGTAGGATTTGGGAGGGTTAGGGCTAAGCATGGTTTCAAGCATCCATCGCAGGAATTGGTTTTTTGGAGTTTTTTTCCCAGGCACTGAAGAAGTTTGGTGGCGGTGTTGTTTTCCTTCTGTCTTTCAGCAAACTGGCAAGCTCAAGCAAAAAAGATAATGGCCGGCCCTCCCGCATTCTTCAAATACCTGAACTTTGCTTGAGACCCCACCAAAGTTGACCCGGGACTGTGTTTTCGTGAGAAGAAAAAACAGTTGGAACGTGGAGGAACCATGAACACATCGCCCACCCTGGTTGTCTAACACTGATTTCCTCAATCCCACTCCCATTTTTTTTTTTTAAGAAAATTTGCTCGTGCTCTACATGCATCCAAAAACCTGTTGTTGTCTTGACTTGAGAAGTGTCTCTCACAAGTATAGCCCCTAAGTAAGAAGCAATCAAAACTCATTGCAAAAGAAAGAAACGCAGTCCATTGGTGTTGGCGGTTGAGATGGTCATTGTGAAGGATGAGGCCAAATCTACTTCAAACTGACTCGCAGCTCTCTCATGAAAATCAAGCAAATGCTCAAACTTCTGCTGGATTATATTTATAACCTCTCACTGTCTCAGCGCATAATCCTATTTACAGGGGATTAAAACAATCCACCCCTCATCACCCCCAACATACCCCCCCCAAGAAAAACCCAAATGGAAGTCAATGCAGAGAACAGCAATTACTCTGTGATAGCTGAGGTCGGAACTGGGGCCTATGGCACTGTCTACAAGGCCCGGGACAAGGAGACGGGGAAGGTGGTCGCCCTCAAGAAAGTCCGACTGCACACTGGAGAGGAGGGGATGCCCATGTCGACGCTGAGGGAGATCGGGCTGCTCAAGCACCTTGGAAAACTGGAACCGCAGAATATCGTCAAGTAAGTAGTCTGGGTTTTTTGGAGGTGTCTTGTTTGAAGAGATTCACCGCTTTGATTTCTAGTCGCTAGACAGGTGATTATTTGTTCGTTTGCTCGTTTGAATTATAATTTTTTTTTTTTTTTTGTTGCGTTCATCTGTCCGTCTGTTTATTGGTTTGCTGGTTCATTGGTTTGTTTGTTTGTTGGATTCTTGGTTGGTTCATTCGTTTATTCGTTGGTTTATTGTTTCATTGGTTTGTTCGTTCGTTTGGTTCGTTTGGTTCATTCGTTCATTGGTTCATTGGTTCATTGGTTCATTGGTTCATTGGTTCATTGGTTCATTGGTTCATTGGTTCATTGGTTCATTGGTTGGTAAGTTCATTGGTTGGTAAGTTCGTTAGTTCATTAGTTTATTTGTTTGTTGGTTGGGTCATTGGTTTGTTGGTTCATTGGTTCATTGGTTCATTGGTTGGTAAGTTCGTTAGTTCATTAGTTCATTTGTTTGTTGGTTGGTTCATTGGTTCATTGATTCATTGGTTCATTGGTTCGTTGGTTGGTAAGTTCGTTAGTTCATTAGTTCATTTGTTCGTTGGTTGGTTCATTGGTTCATTGGTTCATTGGTCCATTGGTTCGTTGGTTGGTAAGTTCTTTGGTTCATTAGTTCATTTGTTCGTTGGTTGGTTCATTTGTTCGTTGGTTGGTTCATTTGTTCGTTGGTTGGTTCATTGGTTTGTTGGTTATTGGTTTGTTTGGTTGTTGGTTTGTTTGTTGGTTCGTTAGTTGGTTCGTTTTTTCGTTGGTTGGTTCTTTGTTCATTGGTTGGTTTGTTGGTTTGTTGGTTGGTTTGTTAGTTGGTTCGTCGGTTGATTCGTTGTTTCGTTGGTTGGTTTTTTGTTCATTGGTTGGTTCTTTGGTTCGTTTGTTGGTTCATTCATTGGTTCGTTGGTTCGTTGACAGGAGCAGGACCCAGGACAGTCAAAATTTTCTTTCCCATTTTTCAAAATTATTTATTTAAAAAGTTCTGTAAGTTTTTCCTTTATTTGTTTGAATTTACATTGTAGTTATACATGCACAAATATGTTGAAACATTTCTGCAAAATTTGAAAGGAGATGAAAACAGCCTTTGGAGATTCCTGGATAATTGAGGATTTATGGAACAGTTATGGCAGACAAGATCATGCTTTTGGTAAATTTTTGGAGCTTGTTTGGATGTGATAACTGAATGATGATGAATGGTTTATACATACAGGGGGCTGTCTGTCTATAACTACGAGTAGTAAGAGTGTTACATGTACCGGTACATGCATACGTTGTATGCAGCTTGGGAAACTGGCCACTCGCAAGTCATATATTATAAGCATTAAACTCAGTGAAATTGTCCTTTTAATCTTAAAAAAAAAAGAGCCTTGAACTTTGACCCTAAAAGATTTATGTGGGAATCCCAACATTAGTCGAGGAAAATGACACTGAGTTTTTGCAGTGGAAATTGAGAAGGTTCCCCCTCTGAGTCTGAGAAGGAACAATAGGCTCCCATTCACAAGACAGCAACATTGGCTGCCTCAGTGTGCAAGTGTGGCAGGTCTGTCTGGGTGCTGGCATCTGGGGCTAGGCCATTGTTCTTGGATTACAATTCCAATGCATCTCGGTCCTGTAATGTTTGTCCATTGATTGTTGGCCCCCCTCCCCCTTGCCTTTAGCTCAGGCTTTGTCCTCAGCATTCCTGGCCAGAGGTATTCTAAAGGCATGCAAATGTCTGAGAGTTTAAATGGCCTAGCCGAGAGAGGGCTGGAGAAGATTGAATTACCTGTACATGTGTGTGGGGGTGGGTAGGAATGTTTCAGTATGAGAGGTGTGATGGAACAGGTTAAGTGTTGATTTTGTGTGTGTGTGGGGGGAGCCCTAAGGGGAGGGTAACATTTGTACCATGAGTTGGTGATGCTTTACAGGACTTCAATTCCCAAAAAATTGCACACTGATTACTGACAAGAATGACCGGAAATGAATTTATTTTCATAAAGTTGGAGGGTCTGACCATTTTTTACTAATGGACTTTTCTGAAAGGTTCATGTAGAATTCTGCCCTCGCATGGAAATACAATGTGTCAGGCCCACTGTTTCTTTTGAATTTCTTTGGAAAAATGGCAATGAAAATTTTGAGTGGGGACTTGAACCTGAGACCTCTGGTTTTGCGTACCAGTGCTCTTCCATCTGAGCTATCCAGCGCTTCGATGGCAGCCCTCCCAAATAGTCAACTAATCTTTGCCAGGGTGGGGGCGCCAGCCAGAAGCAATTCAACCTCAACCATTATTTGCCGTATATCTCCAGGGATCACACCCACACTTTCATTCAGATGCAAACAACTCATTGTTGTAAACCTGGCCACAGCAGCTCGGGGATCACACAAAGAATCGATTTGTAGAATTTTACTGGACAGGGACTTGAACCCAGGCCTCCGATTTTAATGTCCAGTGACACACATGTGGATTCTGACATTCCCAAATAGTCAACCACGCGAATCTTTGCCGGGTGTAGGGGCACAAGTCAGAAGAATTTAATGATTAAAAACTAACTTAGTGCTTCGGCCATCACACCCACAGACGGATTTGGATAAAATGCAAGCAACAATTAGTCATAAACCTGGCTGTGGCATTTCAGGGATGACACCAAGTGGATGCAACTTTTGAAGCATGTTTTTTTTTTTTTTTTAAATAAAGGATGGGAAAACATACTGGGAAAATAATATAATTGAAATAAAAATAAAACAAAATGAGTCAAGTGTTTGTTGATCTATAATGGTTGACCGTTATACATGATTTATATATTTCCCCCTACTATTTCCTTTCCAATGCTGTTGGCATCAGAAAATCATGATTTGATATCCAATCTCCTCTTCTCGTTCCTGGCTGTTTTCCGGGGACCCAGGCTGCTTGATGTCTGCTACGGAGGTCTGTCGGGCAACAACGAGATGAACTTGACCCTTGTCTTTGAGTACGTGGACATGGATCTGGCCACTTACCTGGAACGATGTCCGCCGCCTGGTCTGGAGGCCTCCAAAATTAAGGTAAAACTCCCTCACTTTTCACTATAAGTGATACATATACTATGCTCAAAGTGCCCATGGATTTGCATATGTCGCGCTGGGACCTCCAAATCGGTGCGCTGCTAGTAGTATCTAATGTACGTTTTAAACAAAGACTCTTTTCAGCCTTCCAGAAAACATTGT
This sequence comes from Luidia sarsii, assembly GCA_949987565.1. NCBI lineage: Eukaryota > Metazoa > Echinodermata > Asteroidea > Paxillosida > Luidiidae > Luidia > Luidia sarsii. The sequence goes on along the minus strand of OX465106.1, from coordinate 16,846,550 downwards.
GCACAGTAGCATGACAAAAAACACACAGACATGCGATTGTGCCTTGCTTGTATTTTTATAGTGTACTTGTTGCCATTTTTTCAACATGAAAATTTTGTTTTAAAAAACCCCAGAAGAAATTCAAAAGAAATAAAAAAATGGAGACTGTGCTATAGCAATGGTTTGTTCACTGCTTGGTGGCTGTTTTCTGTTTTTTAAATCTTGCCTTTGAGAAACATCCTGCCAAGATTGAAGCATCAGAAAGGAAGAATCTGCTTTTTGAGAAAGGTCCTCCTGGGATGCAAATAAAATTGATAACGTTTATGTGTTGTATACTGCAAACTGGGTTTCAGATGAAGGTGACCTGGGGTGGATTTCACAAAGTCTTACGCTGCATCGCATCACACTCTGGTGATGGATAACCCTCCGTAGTCTTCATAGGTCATGTGGTTCTTGTGCAGCTCCCTTGGTCTTGCGATTGATTGTAAGTCACGATGAGTGACCGCTGGTCAGTGAGATTTGTCTTGACTGGACTCGGCACGTTGCCTCGGGGTGGGTGTTTCTTTGCAGGAGCTGGGCCTGCAGTTGGTCAGCGGAGTGGACTTCCTGCACTCCCACCGCATCATCCACAGAGACCTCAAGCCCCAGAACATCCTGGTCACCTGCGACGGTCACCTAAAGCTGGCCGACTTTGGCCTGGCCCGAGTCTACGGCTTCCAGATGGCTCTGACCTCGGTGGTGAGTAGGATTTATTTGATTGTCTCAGAAAACACAACTTTTTGCAGATCGGAGGAGATTGTAGATTTGAATGTAGGGTGTATACTCAGTGAGTTAACAACTTTGAAAATGTAAGTCAAAAATATAAAGGAAAGGCAAAGAGTAGTTGACTTTGTGAAGGCTGCCATCTAAAGGCTGGATAGCTCAGGTGGTAAGTGTAGAGCGCTGGTACACATGTACATGTATATAAAACTAGAGGTCTTGGGTTGAAGACCTGGTCCAGTCAAAGTATTCTTCTTCGCGTATTTTCACAATTGAAAAAAAAAAAAAAAAAAAAAAGTACAGTGCTTTGAAGAATTCTCCACTGCTTGCCTCTTTTCTGATGTTATTTTTTTTTTTTGGGCCCTGTACTGTAAATCCTAACGTGTTATTTCTTTTGGTCCTTACTTTTTGCCTCCTAGGTGGTAACACTGTGGTACCGAGCCCCTGAGGTCTTGCTTCAGTCCACCTATGCCACTCCCATCGACCTCTGGAGTGTTGGCTGCATCATTGCAGAGCTGTTCAGGAGAAAGTAAGAATACTTCTCCTCTCTTTTGCCGCACAGTTACAGTGCTAATCCCTTTCAGTATTGGCTCCGGTTTGCTTTCTGTGTAGGCACCAAGGTGTCCTTTTTGGGCGCACGAGATCCCGTTTTCATTACAGAGGAGCTTCCGAGATAGTATCAGTAGCAGCCTCTCTCCTTTATCACCTGGCACTTTGTCTCACCACTCATCACCCCTGTCTCACCCGCTTCCAACCTGTACCCCCGTTCCCTACAATCCTAAATCCACCCCCCCCCTCCCAAACCACATTGCACCCTTGGCCTCTTCAGCTTAGATCTACCTGAGGTGTTCAGACTAACCCTAACTGAGAGAGTTTAAGAATTCAAGTTAGAATCAGATTAAGATTCAGATTCAGATTTAGATTAGGATTAAGAATAGTCTCCCTGCTCCGAGCAGGGAAGTCTTAAGAGGATCGTCCAAAAACAGTGACGTCTGATAAATGCAATGTCAAGTGAGGGCGCTATTCACTACAACGTGATCCAAAATAAAGATAGTGAAGTGTTGTTATTCTTGAGCGTGGTGTTGACATCACAAATTGGCAAAGGTCGGCACTGGGGGTTTGCAGTGCCAAAGACAAGTCGTGGACGGTTCAAACCAAATCGGGCCTGATGTGTCCTGTAAGTCCTCCTCAGCCTATGCTACGTATTCGAAGGTAACATTTAAAAAAAAATTGCAAAGCGCTTACTGACTAAAGTAACCAAAATTTGATTCTTAAAAAGCTGAGCCTGATGTTTTGATACTAGCTTGACCTTTCTGGGAGGCATGTGCGCACGTGAGTGCCATGCTCATTTGGAACTCTTTTTTCCCACGATTGGATAAGATTGTTGAAAACCTGATGACAACAGTTATTAAAATGGACGAAAGTGTGAGAGGAATACTTGTTTCAAAGTGATACAAAAATGAATGAAGGAAATGAAAAAAGTGACGGGGCAGGAGCTTATGACGGGGGGAAATTCCCTGGTCTGTAGCTCTTCCTTTTGTAAGCTGCATCTACTTTGTGGGATTCCCGAACAGCTGTAGCTGGCTAGCCAGATAAGCCGGTACATGTACAACTTGTTTGTTTGCATCTGAATGAAAATGGGGATGTGATTCTTGGAGACATACGGCAGTGAAATGGTTAAGGGCTTCTGACAGGCACCCACACCCAAGTATCAAAAGTTGACCATTTGGGAAGGCATCTACCTAGGAGCTGGGGGGCTCGTACAATGAAGAAACGGATCTCAGGTTTCAAATTCTGGTCAAGTCGAAAGTTGTCTTTGCAAGTTTATAAATTTGTTCAGACATTCCCTGACAGTTTTTTTCATGTATAAAAAAGCAGGATCCACTTTGTGTGATCCCCGAGCTGCTGTAGCCAGGTTTACAGCAATTGGTTGTGTGCATCTGAATGAAAGCGGTGATGTGATCCATGGAGATGTAGGGCAGTTAATGGTTGAATTGCTTCTGACTGGCACCCCCACCCGGGCAAAAACGAGTTGACTATTTGTGAAGGCCACCATGTAAGGGCTGGATAGCTCAGATGGAAGAGCACTGGTACGTTAATCCAGAGGTCTCGGGTTCAAGTCCCGGTCCAGTCAAAGTTTACTTTGCCAATTTGTTAATTTGGAAATATTCAAGTTATAAAACTATAATCCAAGCAGAATCTTTAAAGGCTTTGGTGAAGATTCTGACAGGATCTTTTGTGCATTTCTTTCCATTTTTATACTTGATATTTTGAAAATGGTATTGATTTGTGATTGCCTTTCAGACCATTATTTTGTGGGAATTCTGACGTAGATCAACTGTATAAGATATTCGAGTGAGTAGATAGAGCCTGTTCCTCATAGATAATAAATTATTATAAAACCCCAAGAATAGGTCGGGAAACGAGAGGCTTAAATTATATTTATCTTCATGAAAATTATCATAATCATAAAAAATAAAATTATTTGACAAATTTTGATGGAAAGCATGATTTGGCTTTGGATTTATAAGCTGTGACAAATTTTCCCTAATCTCTTAAAAAAAATCACTTGGTTTCTCAGTAGTTTGCTGCATTGGACACGTTCCTTGCAGTGGGATTGATAGTCTCGGTTTTTGACTACAGCAGTATGCAAAAATGTTGCAAACACCTTACTGACTAAAATAACCCAAACACGAATTGTTTGAAAATTAGGAGGGCCCTGACGTGACGTTTCAATCCTTTCTCAATGGCCTCTGAAACAGTCCTGCCAGGATCGAAACGTCAGGCCTGTAACATATCCGCTCGTCACCTGATGGCGCTCTCCATGTTCGCACATTATATTTATACGCCTGAGGCTCCTTGAAAGAAGACTAGATGTCCTATGCCGACCCGTTTATTCTCAGTTGCGTTCCCACACACTTTAGAAGACCGTCCTAATTTTTGATACCAATAGCCTTGGTTTTTGTCAAAGGCGTATGGAGCCTGACTGTTTGATCCGAGCTGGACCTTTTCTATGGGGGAGTGAATTACACTACCATTTGGGGAGATTCTGCCAGGATCGAAATATCAGGCCCCCTCCCCTTTCACTACTTGAGATTGACAACTTTGGGTCAACTTTAGGTAATATAAAGCGGCAATAAGTTGGCGACACGACGTTGTCACTGCGTTTTTTCTGTTGCCCTGAATTGCCTCAGTGTGATCGGTTTGCCGCCGGAGGAGGACTGGCCGGAGGTGTCCCTGCCCTGGACCTCGTTCCACCCATCGCCGCCCCGTCCCCTGCAATCCTACCTCAACGGCATATGCCCACAGGGGCTGGACCTGCTCAAGGTAACACCCATCCGCTCTCGATCAAAAGACGTGGCATGATTTACGCCGGTGCGAATGTACTCGGCTAATCAATCCTCGTTGATTTTCACGCTTCACCCGATACAAACCATATGATATTGATGTATTCATGAGGAGCCGAATCGCTTTAGAAACTGATCCCTCAGTATTTTTCGAGTGCCTCGAGGTCTAAGCGAGCGTTTCCGCTCTCCCATCCCCCCTCCTCTCCACAGAGATTGCTCTGCTTCAGCCCGGAGGATCGCCTGACGGCCACAGAGTCGCTCGCCCACGGTTACTTCCAGGACGACGCCCGGCAACAGGACAGCCAGGGCTCGTCCTCCTCCGATGCTGGCAGCAGCAGCAGCAGCGGCGGTGGTAGCGGCGGCAGTTCCCAGTCGCCCAGCGAGGGAGACAGCCAAGGCTCCAACCCCGAAGTGGTGTGCCGATAGCACGAGCTTGTCGCCGTCTGTCGTCGCCTGATCTTTTTAAGGTGTGGGGGGGGGGGGGGGGGCTTGGGCTGTGCTTTCTACACAAACACTTTGGCCAGGCATGTGCAAGGCCGGGCAGGCAAGGGAGGGGGGAATGACAGCCAGCCCTGGCAGGTGTATCCATTTGATATAAGGTGTCTCTTCCATTTCCTAATTGATTGATGGCAGGTGCTACATTGGCATTGAACACCCCCCCCCCCCCCCCCCCCGTCCTGATCGTTGAGAAATCCAATTTTTATGCTATCTTTCCTGACATCCCAAAGAGCCTCCTGAAAGCCCCCAAAAAGCAATCTTTGTAAGACAAAAACACAGAGAAACCAATATTTTTTTACAATCTACTTGCGAAAGAATATAATTTTGTAGATTGCAAGGTACATATTTTTGGTATCCAAAGTCAAGAACGGTACAAGTTCTTACCAGCTACAACGATTTCTATTTGTGTCTGAGAGATGTGTCTGAGAGATGTATTCAGAGTTAACATCGGTGCTCCTAAATGTGGTTTATCATTATGATATATGCTTGTGTGCACAATATTTTATTTTTCGTGAAACTGTCCTGCGATGCAAAGCCATCCCTGTGTATTGAGCAGCCCAAAGATGAGGGGTTTAATTAGTTGTAAAATTGCAAGAGCCTATTTTTAATAAGGGAGAAGGGAAGAAAATGGAGTCGGTTGTAATGTGAAAGCAAATGTTTTGTAAGGTGTTATCACATTTTCTAGTTTTCAGAAACTTTGTGGGCCTGACGTTTCAAATCGGGAAGGACCTTCTTCAAAGGCTAAATTAAAAAGATATGGACACCCCTGTTGGGTATCACTTCAATCTCCCTGATCATTCGACATCAGATATAAGTGTACTGGGCATAGAATCCCTTGGTCACTGTATTAATGCTGTCCGTCTTAGCCGTGAGAAAATGTGGATGAAGCGTCTTCGGACTATTCAACCACATGGTCTCAAAATCCATGAGGGTAATGACTAACACCATGCAGCTTTCTGATAATCCTTCTTTTGTGTTCACTCCTCCACACTTCTCTCTTTGATCTTTCCCCCTCTTCTCACTAATCCCTACCCTACTCCTTTCATCTCACCCTACCAGCTTTACTCTTTGTCCTTTGTTTCTCATCCGTGTCCTATTCACTCTCTTCCCCTTTGTGTTCATGTATCTGTGTTGTCCAAGGTCCTGCTTGGATCGAAACGTCAAGCCCACTAAATTTTAAGATTAAAAAAATATTATGCACTTTGTAAGATGAAGCTCAACCCCTTGAGGTTGAGTGTGTACAGGAATACAGTAATTCAGGATTTATGAATGCCCTTCTGGAAGACAGACTCGGTGAAAGGATGTATTCCAGATTTCTACCTGCAAGTTTCAGTGCAATTTTATTTTCTGATAATCTTCAATTCAGAGTAAAACATCTCCACATACAAACAGTTTTTGTGTGTGTTTGTGTGAGCGGGGAAATTCTGGATAATTTTCACAATGTCCTTCAAGGCTTGACTGTACACGAGGGTCAGTAGTCAATTACTATCGTAATGTACGATCACTTGCAAGACGATGAGTGAAGCACAGAAACCATAAGTTGTATCACAACTTACGATGGGTTATCCATGGTAAGTTGACTTACGATGCGTCGTAAGGCTTTGTGAAGTCTGCCTCAAACTTCAAAGTGGAAGGTTTATCAAGTTAGAAATCAGGCTATGGGGAAAAAAACCACAACATGAATATTTTTTTGGGGAACAAAAATCAACATAACGTAAATTTGCTGCTGAATCTGTTTGAACCAGGCAGGGCTCGGGGTACTGAGCACATGTCCAGGGTGTGTGCCCAGGGAACTGTAGGAAATGTGCCCCAGGGTCATCGCACTCTTTTGAATGCCATTATTGAGTCTGATGAGATGGAGAGAGAGAGAGAGAGAGAGATAGAGAGAGAGAGAGAGAGAGAGAGAGAGAGAGAGGTAGCGGTGCAGGATCTCAGCGGCGTTTGGTGGCGGCCTTAGAAGGCTTTCCGCTAAGGCCTCTAATCTCCCGCTATAAGCGCTTAATGTATGCCTTGGCTGGTACACGTTAGGCAGGCTGCGGCAGCATTGCTTGTGTTCTGTTCAGTAATGAGATTTTTCTATGGTGAAAGTCCGCCTAAGATGGATTGTTTTCCCCCGGCACCCCCCCCCCATTATCTTTAGTAATGGAGAAATGGCACAAAGTACTTACCGTACTCTCTAGAATGACCCCCTTTATCTTTAGAAGTGGAGAAATGGCACAAAGTACTTACTCACTAGAATGACCCCTTTATCTGTAGTAATGGAGAAATGGCACAAAGTACTTACTCACTAGAATGACCCCTTTATCTGTAGTAATGGAGAAATGGCACAAAGTACTTACTCACTAGAATGACCCCTTTATCTGTAGTAATGGAGAAATGGCACAAAGTACTTACTCACTAGAATGACCCCTTTATCTTTAGTAATGGAGAAATGGCACAAAGTACTTACTCACTAGAATGACCCCTTTATCTGTAGTAATGGAGAAATGGCACAAAGTACTTACTCACTAGAATGACCCCTTTATCTTTAGTAATGGAGAAATGGCACAAAGTACTTACTCACTAGAATGACCCCTTTATCTTTAGTAATGGAGAAATGGCACAAAGTACTTACTCACTAGAATGACCCCTTTATCTTTAGTAATGGAGAAATGGCACAAAGTACTTACTCACTAGAATGACCCGAACTGTGCAAATACAAGTGGGAGAGACTGGCGTTTCAATCCCAGCTGGTCCAGTAGGATTAGAACCGCCAGTGGTCGATTTTGACAAACCCGTCGTAGCTCACGATCAAGTACTAGACACGGCCCATTTCAACGTACGATGGGTTATCCGTCGTAGGGTGAGTTACGATACATCCGTCACTATTTGGTGAGATCAGTCCCTGGACATCTACCCTTTTTTCTTTCTTTTTTCATTATTTTTTCCTTTTTTTAGATAAGATGAGACTTTAATTTTTTTTTTTATTGAACTAGTTTCCACTTCAGTGTCAATTGTTTACCATGAATACTTGTTCAAAGCACTTTGGCTGTGCTTATCTTGGCTGCGATGTGCGTTATTTACTCAGTGACTACTGGTCAATGACACTGGTGGATAGCTGGTTCTGTCGTGAACATCAAAGCTCAAAGTCATTCTGATAAAATGGATCGAGCACCCTTTATGGGTCACCGTTGCTTTACAAATTGAAAACCTGTGATCGAGTATTCTAGATACGTGCACCTTTGTACACATTTGGTTCATGAAGGAGAGTTTACACCTTGCACCGCAAACTAGGCCTTGTCACTGGTGTGCAACATTTTGTATGATTCCGTGGGATGGCTGATTTTTGCCGTCAACAGCCGGAATGGATGGAAGGATGCAGTGGTTTCTTGTGCCCACAAGCTAGGCAGTAATGGCTGGGGAAATTGACAGGGCACCAGTGGTATTTGGGCGATAGCTGTGGTATCGTAATTCAAGAGGCCTGTGCTGATTCTGGTTACCAGTTACGAATAGACCGAGCAGAGTATGCCCGAGAGATGGGAACCCAGAAACTCAACAAGGTTCCTTGCAAAGCCAGGAATACTGTCGTTAAAACAGATTGAACAATTGATGAGAGCTGTGCGCCCATCGACAAAGACAGATCGATGCTTTCACTGGGCTTGATTCAGGGGCATTTTGTACATCCGACATGCCATAACCGAGGATGAAGGCAGAGATAAGCTCATCTAAAAGAGAAATAATAATGGCAAAATCACAATCCCCATGGCTCAAAGTAAGATACTCAAGGTGATGGCTAAGAGGGGGAAGGGGAAAAACTCAGAGGAGAGCAAAGGCCAGATGCTGATTTCAAGAAACTTCAAATGTTGTGTACGTAACATTTTGTTGCGTAGCTTACGCCATATGTTTTGCCTAGTTGCTAAATATTGCTTAAAGCCCCTACACAACATTGGTCGAGGTCAAAGAATAGCATCCATTCGTTGTCTGATCCAACATATGCATGAAATTGCACACCTGTGAACATTTCAGCTCAATCCGCCAACCGAGTCTCGAGAAAATCGTGAAAAACGCTTCATTTGTTTCGCGAAAATGCAGCATTCAACGCCGTACTGTTCCGAAAAATAGTTTAGATCTCGGTGAGACATAAAGTATTTCTTTTACTCATTTCCCCCAAAATACAACATTTTAGGCAGAAATATTTCAGTGAGAGGTTTCTACTATAACCATCTTCAAACTGTATAAGTTTCATGTAAATCTGTGAACATTTCTGATTTTCGATCTTACCCATGTTGTGTAGGGGCTTTAAAAGAGTCTTTGTGGCGGAAGACTCACGCAACATTTGTAAGTTGAGTAAGTTACGCAACTTTTCTTGAAATCGGCTACAGAATGTTACGCTTTTATTGGGACAGGCTGTCAGTGGGAGGGAAGCAGGATGCGGGGAGCGAATTTTGCCAAGGAGTGGGACAGTTGCGCAGATTCCCGGAAATCTTGGGGAACAGTCCTCGGGCATTGTGGCGACACCCACCACCCCCCCCCCCGGTTCCCCGGGTCAACCGCATGATCCTGGGTCTAATCAGTGTCCCACCCACCTATCCCCCCCCACTCCCCCTCGCGGAGCGATGAGTTCTGATCCTCTTAAGGCGCTCCCTGCACGCCCCAGTGCCTTAGCCCAGCTGTCGGCAGGCCGGCATCGCTCTTGGGCATTGCCATCGGGCCTTTCAAGAAGGGCTCTTAATGAAAGATAAGTCAATTTGTTTCCCCCCCCCCTCCCCCCAGAGGGGGGAGAGTGAAATGAGGCACTTGTTCCATGGACAAGACTCCATGCAAGTATGTATACCTCAGGGTTTTGATTTTTTTTTTTTTTTTTTTTTCTCCGCAGCTTAAGTATCTTTGCCTTGTTGCGCTCGATTTGAAAGCACAGTGGAGATGGGGGACCTGTTTTCATGGATTGATGTAAAAGATATGTCAAAATATGATAGCAAGAATTGAATGACAAGAAGTTACTCTATAGGCCTGTGGACAGTTTTGGCCAACCGATTTGTAAGATTTAAAGGTTTGCATGGTGGAAGTACCAGGGGGAAGGTTTGCAAGGACACATCTCTTTGGAGACAGAGTGTGGCTCTGAAAAAAACCAACAGGAACTTAACAGTGTATAGAGATGTGTGACAAAGAAAGTGATGCAAATGGATTGCAGAGATCAGTTATTGCCAAATACTATCACTTTGTACCACCAAGCCTCTTGAAAAACACCAAGGACTACTGATCAGTACTACTCATCGACTGCCTGGTATTTTTTGTGGCCCTTGAACTTGGGCTTTGTCATTGTGGAACTCGTCAAACTTGATACCGTGATAGGTATTTAAAAGCAGAAGAAACTCTGTTTTGAACTAATTATTAAGAATTGCCCATTACCGGGTATTATGTATTGCAATTATTAAGGTTTGACGCACAAGAGACACCTTTGTGAAACCTGGTATGTGAAACCAGAGAACAGTGTTCAAATCTTGGTGCTGTCCAATTTATTTTGATGTATTGTTTAAACATTTGCAGTGAGTTTACCTTTACTTTTTTTAAACAGAGAAAACAAATCCTCAATGTTGGTGCTTCTTGTGTTTCTCTGCAATGTGGGACCAATTCAGAGCCTGAGCCAGAGCCAGAACCTGAGCCTGGGCCAGGGCCAGGGCCAGAATCCGAGCCTGAGTCAGAGCCTAAGCCAGAGCCTGTGCTAGAATCCGAGCCTGAGTCAGAGCCTAAGCCAGAGCCTGTGCTAGAACCTGAGCCTGAGCCAGAGCCTGAGCCAGATCCAGAGCAAGTATTTTTGGACCTGATGTATGTTTCCAATCGAGCAGGACTTCAATGGGGGAAAAAAATATTTGAAATCTAAAAAGATTGAATTGTATGGATTGTTTTGTACATTCCTCAACTGGATTTCAGAGCAAAAATGTACTTCACGATCCAGTTGAGGGATCCTCCGAAAATGTTTTGAAAGAAGACTTTTGTCTTTGTATATCAAAGACAAACTGTGCAGGTAAAGGCCGAATTTCACCAATTGGCTACGCTCCTGTGCAGGTACCGTTACTTGCTGCAGCACCTGTGACCGTAGCCAATGGACGCAGGCCTTGCCTTACCTGTGCCGGTAAGACACTGGGGCGCCACTAAAAACAGTACATGTGTGTAGGCCCTTGGAAGCTGCAGTTGTAGTCCAAGCTACAGTCTGGCGCTGTGTGGCATTTGATTCCTCACAATGTGCAGTTGTGTGGGGGAAAAAGGCATGTGGTGCCGGAGCAGACTTCCGGGCACCAGACATCTTATGTTGATTTGTAGATTATAATTTTCTTTCTTTTTTTCCTTTTTTTTCCCCTTCTCTTCTTTTGATTAAATTGTAGTTGGATACACGTGTAGGTCAGGACTGCCGATGGTATTATTTGCCTGATCACCAATTTGTCCATATTTTAGCTCTCTTTTCTTATACACATAGATAATGTCGAGATTCTTTAGAGCTATTACAAAGCAAAATGTTTATGTACATGTATATATAGGTCTATGCAGAAAATGAGAAGTGCCTTGATAATTGTTCAGAATGAGATGCTGGGTTTTTCTTTTTTAGGTTTTTTGTTGTTGTTGAATGCGTGATAGCCAGGGTTGACTGCACGGCAGCTGTGCGGGCTATAAAACCAAACCTTTAGCATTCTGAAAAAAATCAATGCGGCCGTGACAAATTGCCGTCAATTATAGCCACATCGGGCCGTCGCGGTCGTGCCAATTTCCGATTTTTTTTTTTTTATCAGCGCTGCAATTCCTGCTCGGCGACCGTTTCCTGAGACCTCGCGCAGCGGTGCTGCAGCAGGGTCTTCCTCGCAGTCTTGAATTTCTTGAATTGGCACGCACTAGAGACAAGGAACCGAACAGTGTCTCTTTATACTCCAATGAAACCTTTGTCCAGATGGCAAGAAGTCTATTTTTTCTGTTCATACCCAAGCTAACAAAGTCTATTTTCTGAGGACGAGTCGAGCTGTGAATCCATCCCAATCGCAAGACACAATTTAAAACTGCTTCTAACCGTTTATGATTGTCAAGGAGGAGTCAAGGAATCTTTAATGTATCTGGAGCTCACTATTGTGCGGTTGATTTCTTATTTTTTTTGTTTTTTGTTTTCGGTAGTTTTATTTTGGTCTGCCAAAATTCATTAACAGAATACCTATTTTCATATTTTGTACGAGAGACATTTTTGATACTGACGTTTGTACCCAAATTGAACAGAATGTATTTTGAATAAAATTTTTGTATGTTTCAAAGACAAAAAAAAAGGTGAATTGATTGGGTTTTTTTGGTCAATGACCTTGTATCATCATGTGTTTGTTTGTTGAGTAATTAATTGTTGCAAACAGTTTGCTGACTGAAATGACACACGTAGATGATGTGACTTTGGGGAAAACAAATTCAGAGAGACGGATCACTTGATCCTAGGCGGATCTTTTTCATAGATAGCACATGATGTTTGCGTCAAGGAGAGAGGGTTTGCCCCTGACATCCAGCAGTGCAAACCCTCGTTGATTTTACAGGACCTTTTTGTGTCGTCCAGTGTCGTATAGATCGTACATTTCCTGGTATTTGGATGACTGGATGTTCACATGACTTGTCAGATGTTGCAGACAGGGATGCGGTATCTTGCTGTTAATGGGTTATTTATAGTTATTTCCTTGCTCTACTCCGGTTCCCCCCCCCCCCAGCATTCGCACATTTCCTTATTGTTGACCATCAGATTCACGTGAATTCTTCGGGAGAGAAGAACAGCTTTCCCCCCTGCCCGGCCTTTCCCCCTCCCCGACCGCCTCTCATTTCTATTTCCTGTTTTTTTTTTGCGTTTGGGCCATTACCGTGGCAACATCTCCAGGTCACTTTAGTCAGTCAGCAGTTTGCAACATTTTTTTTAGGGGTATTTACTTCATTTTTTTTTAAAGAGCCGTAGCTTTGGATACCATAGGTTATTGTGGAATGGGTAAGCAGGCGGGCCACACTTGCTCTTGACCTGGATGGAAATGCACTCCCGTCATGTGACCCTTGGCCTTCACCATTAGTAGATACTGCAGTTACCGTATACGTTCTGCCCAGGCGCACTTCCAGAATTTTTTTTTTAATTAATCAATTATTTTTTTTTTTTTTTTTTTGGGGGGGGGGGGGTCTAAAGATGTTTCAAACAAGCAACCAACAATTTTTTTTTTTTTTTTTTTTTTTTTTGGGGGGGGGGGGGGCTTGGATGAATTTTAGGGGGACTTAAGCCCCCCCAAAGGCCCCCCTTCTCTCTGTGGAACCACACCTGGCTCTTCCCACAGTTTTCCCATCCTGCCTCTATCATGCCATTTGCTGATTGCTGATGAGGTGAGTGGTCTTCTTCCTTTGTCCGTTGACCCACTAAATAAATCTGAAAAGTTAGAGGGCCTGACTTTTTATTCCTAGCAGGACCTTTCTCTTCAACACAAAAGCTTCCCTTCTGTGTAGAAGGATTCAACCGAAGATCTATAACAAACTAACAAAGGGCATGTTATCAAGTAGGGTACGGAATATTGGGTGCGAATGAGAACCGTACAAATTTTCAATAAATTTTTCTCAAAGGACCTTCGAGAAAGGTCCTGCTAGGATCAAAACGTCAGGCCCTCATCTTTTGAGATTTATGTATTGCAGGTCATTTTAGTCAGTTTTTTTTTATTTATTCCTTCCCTTTACAAATATCCCCCCTCACTACATGGCTCTCAAGGACAGTGTTTTTTGTTTAATTATACCTTCAGTGCACTTTCATTTCTCAGTTATTTTTTATGTTTTTTCAAGCATTCCCGCTCATCTAGGAAATAAGAAACAAAACCGGAAAAACAACATTAATTTCCTTTTTCTTTTTCCTGTCGAGGGGGAAAAAGTCAGAGAACATTTAACACGCAAGCATTGCCATTATCCTTGAACACCCCGAAAAGATATTTCCAGAAAATTCACAATTCCTAGTGCATTTCTCTATAAGGTAGATTGAGCGAAAAAAGAAAAAAAAATAGGTCTCAAAGGGTGACCTCACAGTCACAGTCCTCGTTCACTATCTCATGATTTCCTGTTTGTCAAAAAAATAAGAGCCATCAAACCAGCCTGATGATCTTGCAGCCGAAAAGAGGGTTGGTTATCACGTCCTGACAAATTGCGGTGTCTCGAAAGAAACCCCCATCCCCCAAAAACAGAAAGGCACAAGGGCATAATGAAACTCATGAAAGTAAATGACTCAATCAATCTTTTCCCCACTGTTTATAGCTAATTTATTCATAGAACTAGCCATCCGAGGTAATATGGAGACTCCCCTCCCCTCTCCCTTTCTCTGGTCGATTCATCATTTTTGTGGTTTGTTTTCCTCCTTTTCTCCAGCAATATTTTATTGATCGGCGCGCGCGTGTCAGCGATAATTTATGTAGACAACACCCTGGCGTCTTTAGCTGAAAGCGCGGGCAGGGTGAGAGATGGCCTATCGAGGAACAGACTGTTTTGGCTTTGGCGTGTCGGCAGTCAGGCCACTAAAAAAAAGAAGGGGGGGACGGCAGTTCACAGGTGAGAGAGTCCGGAACCAGACTGCACACACACACACACACACACACACACTCACAGCCTGTGCACCGAGCATGCAAGCAAGCTAGTGCAGAGGGCCACCTCTACCCCCAAAACCCAAACAACACAACACTCTAGCCGCATCCGACTATCATTGGCTGCAGCTAGAAGTAACACACAACCCTATGGGCCTACTGGCTGCAGCCGCTTGTTGGCGACTTCCATAGGCTTGTGCGTACTTTCCAGCCGTAGCCAATGAATTCGGATGCAGCCTCTCCCATTGACTGCAAGACACTCTCAAAATTGAAACTGACACTGGTGGCTAGCCATTATGCAAATTCTGTCGTCTTCATTTTGTTTTATTAGATTGTTTCTTTCATCCGACGAATTCGTTCCATGATTTGGGATGCGGCGGAACCGGAATGTGCCCTGCCGCAAACAATGACAACCTCATTTGTCCAAAGAGTCACCAGGTAAACTATTAAATGAGCTATAAAAAAAGGTACATATACATTGTGTACACCACAACACTAAATAAACTACCAAAGAGCACATCTTACTGGCAGTGTTAGAAAACTGAGTTTCATTGCACAAAATGATAAATGATTTTAACCCCCTCTGTATTACGTTGAACGACAAAAACAAACCCTAAATGATCAAAGTTCATGTCCAAAGCTGCCTAACCTAATGACTTGCCAATTCAAGGTACATGTACAATATGACAAGTACAGGTACAGCCCACTAAATTATGTAAACGCACGCACTGAAGATTATGAAAGGAAAAAAATATCCAGTGACAGTCGAATTAGTCAGATCGCCTTTGGTCGAGAACTACACCTGACCATCTCTTGGCTCGGGCATTATTGGGCATGCCTGTAATTTTTTAAGGAAGAAAAGTTGGCATCAGGGATGTGGGTATGTTCATGTGCATGCCGTGTGTACACAATGAGCACAGTTGACTCCCCTGGCCATGTGCATAATGTATGCCCAGTGCCGACTGACTACTGCGGAACTCTTTAGCATCTCATGCACACGGTGCTCAACTGATGTGCATGGCCGCAGTACGGTAGTTGGATGCCCCGCAAAGTGGCTGGCGAAATAGAGCATTTGTCAATTCTAATGAGGGCTGCCCCTTGCTGAGGCACGTTGACAGAAAATTTGAGGAAGTGAAGACTGATCCGAATAACACGTGCATTTTCATATCAAATCTCGGCGGCGCCTATAAATCAGTCTCGATGGTCGAAAATATCCGCTCGACACAAAATGCTGTGACATTTTGGAACAAAAAAAAAATAACAACCAAAAACCCCAATTTTTGACAAAATGCCCACAAATTACCAAAAATGGATTAGTCAATCTCTGCCTTTTCAGCTCCGATTGCCGACGAGTAAATTATCTCCATTTTAGAGTTGGCCGGAAAACTGCAAGCGTCAAATTATGTGAATATTCGGGGAATATGATGCATTATAATCAAAGGAACGCCCCCCCCCCCCGAACAAAAACCCATCACATCAGTGCAATCAAACAAATTGCAAGACATGTAAAACAATAATACATAATGATGATATTTTTGAGTATGGGGTTGGCCAATATTGTGGACGAGAGTGATGAGTTCGGTGCGGTAAAGTGACCTTGTCAGGTGAATTCGTAGACACAGGAAGGTACAAGCATGTACATGGAAAAAAAAAGTGAATCCTGTAGACATTTACGATTACACAAACTGGTATAGATAGGCACTATGTATATATATATATATATACACTATATTGAGTCAAAATCCTGTAACCATTCAAGATGATTTGTGATAGGCTCTGCGAAAATGAGTCGCATTGAGGTAAAATCATGATCAGGGATTTATACCACAAAACCTCCTTTCATTTCAAGTTTTCCATTAAAACAATGAGTTTCCCCATCAGCAAATATGAAAATGTAGACCCTTATGAAGTAATATGAACCAAACCCAGGATTTTTTTTTGGGGGGTAATACACTGTAGATAATTTTTTCAACACCTCCACAGCATTTAGTCACCCTGTCCACGGAAAAGACAACTCGAACAGTGAGTGAGTGACTCATTTTCACGGAGCGCGTCACCTTTGTATTATTTCCATTCAGGAATACGGTGATCTTGACCAAAACACTAAACATTTTGTGCTACACATATAAAAAATGATACTGCAAATTCGATGTGGTTAACTAGTACCGGTATTTACATTCTCGTCGACGCAAAGTCAAATCTGGGATTGATCATGGACTGCCCCACTGTGTGGATTCGAATCCACCCAATGATCTCAACCAGCTCAGTGAGGTACGTGTTCAAATCCTGCTTCCCCCTCTCCCCAAGCTGCCTATTTTAGGGTTTCTTTTTCAAAATCAAAATTTAGCGAAACTGAAATTTGAATATTGATCGTGAGTTTAATTATGGAGAGCGAGCGGGTTAGCACACAATTAAAGACATGTATTGCCTTCTTTTTAATCATTATAAATTTATAACAATTCTTTATGAAAAAATAAAAAATCATGGTTACATTCATTCTTTTCTTTTTTTAAACTAAAAGTGTAAAAACACAAAACAAAATTGTTGCACTCCTTGTAGAATAAACAGTTTTTAATCTCTTTGGCTATTTTGTTTTTTAAAGCAAAATCGTTGGGAATTTCTTTCTGTTCAATGAGGGACGCAAAATACCGTAAGAACGGGAGAAACAAGAGGTCGAGATCATGTTTGCATCTGAATGAAAGCAAGGGGAATGATCCCTGGAGATATACAGCAGTGAATGGTTGAATTGCTTCTGTTTTGCGCCCCATCCCGGCAAAGACTAGTTGACTATTAAGGAAGGCCACCATCTAAGATGGGAAGAGCACTGGTATGCAGAACCCAAGTTCTCAGGATCAAATCCCGGTCCAGTCAAAGTTTTCTTTGCCCCCCCCCCTTTTTCTTCCAATTTGTTCTAAAGTAGACTCCTGAAACACTGCCGTTGCTCCAACTTGCATGTACTGTACCCAAAGAACAGGTTTACTTGTCTGCCCAGCATGATCCCAGAAAAAAAACGACCCAACAATTTGCTGAAACATTTTGGGCGTAGCTAGGACTAACAGAAGGTAGTAATTTAAATCAGTACTTGTAACTCAGAGTCAGATACCACTTTTTCCATTGGGTTGCATGGAAAATGCACTAACCCCATCCACCTCCCCTACCCAACCCCCCCCCCCCAACTATCTAACCTCACATATTACATATTACAACTCAACAATGCCCTGGAATGTGAGATTAAAAATGAGATCAGATTTGAAGGTTTGCATGGTGAAAATACCAAGTACTGTAGGTTTGCGGTGACACCATGTAGGCCTACATCATCTCCTAAGAGATGGAGTGTGGCTCTGAAAAGAGCCGGTAACTCAATGTTTCCGGTAATGTGTGCTCGTATTAAGATCAAGAATTAAGATTAAAATGAATATTCACTGATACAAAAATAATATATAAAACAGCCCCCCACCCCACCCCCAAAAATTAATTAATTGAAGTGGTATATGAACCCAGAACCACTGGATCAACGCACCACTTGGAGCCTGGTATGTTAAACCAGAATTCTAGGGGGGCTTCAAAGCTTGGTTTGGTCCAATGTTCTTTTCCATTTTTATTTTTTTACAAAAGATTTCCTAAAAATTCAGTTTTTCCTTTCCACTGTGCGTTTAAACTAAATATACACAAAATTACTTTGCTCCTTAAGTCTTGCATGAAAAAAAAAAAAAAAAAAAAAAAGACAGAATAACATAAATTCCAACCCCAAATAAATTCCAACCCTTCCCCTCCTCCTTTGCTCTTCAGGGAATGGAGACGTACTTTGTGATGTAGAATCGCCGATAACTTCTGGCGTACCAGAAGAGAGCAAAGGACCATTTCCATGTCATGAAGATCCAGACGGCGGTCACATAGTAGCCGGTGTGTGGGCCGTTCAACGGCATCACAGCTGCAATAAGAAACCAGTGAAAAAAAAATATATTGAAAATTGGAAAATAAATTTAGGCACATCCCAAACAGTTAACTCTATAAACCTTACTTTGCAAAGGTCAACAAATCGCTTCCATACTACAAAATCAACTTTAAAAAAAAAAAAAAAAAAAAACACCTGCATAAGTTTCAATTTAATCCATTAACCATGTCATGAGGAAAACTGTGGAAACGAAATTAAATGCTCATTTTTTTTCAGACAGAGGGCGGTATTTGTAAGAGGAACTCTTTGTTCCAACGATCGCTCTGGGGAGTGATCGTTGGAAATTCAATAAATGTGATCTTTTCCTCTTTGACTCTGCCTTTGAAAAAAGGTCCTGCTAGGATCAAAATGCCAGGCCCTTCTAATTCTGTGAAGTTTCTTCTTTTCCCGAAAACGGCAGATTTTGGAGCGCTAAAACCTCACGAAATATCTGATTATGCCATTGCTAACATCCTGATGAGTAAGCAATTTTCTCAAATTTAGAATGTCTGGGAATTGGGGCGCTTGGGGTACCTTCCCTTGGACCCACTATGAATGACTATTTGGGAAGGGCACCAACCAAGGGCTGGATAGCATCGGGTGGATAGAGCACCGGTACTTGAGGCCTGGGTCATAATCCAGATTCAGCCAATTCTGCTCTGCTTTCTCCATGGACCACATTGCGATAGAAGAAAAAAAGGAGAGGTACATTTGTCCCGGGGGGGGGGGGGGGGGGGCTGTGTACTTAGAATGCAGCCCTGCAGTGTCAGTTTCGGCTGGGAATTGTTCAGGTTCATTCACGGAAAGGGCAAAGCCACAATGGAATGCTGAAGAACTCGAAGGAAAAATGCCCCCAAGGCCCTGATAGGAATGGAATCGATTGATGTACATACATGTACATGTACTCATCAAACTTCAACTGTCAGTTGGCAAGATTTGTGAGTCTTTGCATTCATTGCGGTCGATGAACAGTTCAGTGAATAGTGATCAGATCTGAAAGGTTTGCACAAAGTGGAGTGTGGCTCTGAAAGGAGACGGGAACTCCGCGTTTCGGGCCGCGTGTACTCTGGCCCGCCGTCAGGAGACTGCTGGACTCCGACTGTAATCGGCGCTTTATATTATCATGTGTTGCGGAGAGCGCTGGAGCGTGGAGAATCTTTCCCATCCTGCGTGACCGCTGGATCGTGAAGAGCGGTGTAAGCTCGCTGGAGCGTGTCAGTGTGTGTGAGTGGATGACGAGGGATGTAGAGGAGAGCCAGGAGACAGACTAGGTGATGGATGAAGGGGAGTGGTCAGTGGATATACAGTAGAAGACCCATCAGACAGACGAGGTTGCCATTACATGTAACTGTCAATGATCAGTCAATGGCACAAAGTCAAAACACTTGACCTTTGATCCCCGACTCGCGGAGGGGGTGGGTGGGGGGGGGGGGGCGCGATGGTGCACTATCTACGATTATAATGCACTCAACATCGTTATCTTGTGTCGTGACTCGTGTTCACTTTGATCTGCATAGCACTGCAATTCCAATTATAAACAACCCTTTCTTTCGTAATCAGCAGCATGAGCTCATATGGAATTATTCAGAGGAGTCTGAGTCCGAGTGAGAGAGGTAAATTTTTGGTTGGCCACAAAGTCGGTCAGATTCTGGCATCCAAATTTGAGAAACCCGGCTCCCTTGAATGCCATCTCTTCTGTTTAGATGAGGGGTCTGGTTTCTAGAGGTATAAATGAGGTCGTACAGGGTTTTCCATGGGTTTCATGGCCCAATTGTTTCTTTCTTTCTCAGAACCATATATAAACATTCACGGACAGACACATAGGCCCTGCATTCTGAAGAGAATGAAGAACACCAAAGAATGGTGTATAATTATTATTATAAGTTTATCATTTTATTGAATATTGTCACTTGGCAATGTGAAATACATTTTGTTATTGCATGCTAAAAAGTACATTATACCGGTATTTACCAGGCTTTTGCAACTCACAAATTCAATTAAAAAGATTTATACCCAAACATGTAGGCCTACTGAGTACTGACTATTAAGAAATTAGACAAATGTTAATAATAATAATTATAAATAAAAATTGGATATTAAAATTCTTTAATTAAACTTTCTCAAGTCCTTCAGAATCCTATTTCCCTACTGTAGGAATTTGCAGGATTG
The DNA here is from genome assembly GCA_949987565.1 of Luidia sarsii. Lineage (NCBI taxonomy): Eukaryota > Metazoa > Echinodermata > Asteroidea > Paxillosida > Luidiidae > Luidia > Luidia sarsii. The sequence continues at coordinate 16,826,277 of OX465106.1, read as the reverse complement.
AGGGCATTTGGTGTTTTTGTCACTGTAGGAAAATGTAGGATCCAGGTTACTAGGCCCAAGGTGATGGGTGTGGATTTTGTAGGATTGAGGCTCCATAGGACAAACACCAAAAATAATAGGATTTTAGATTTTGAAGGATTCAGGTCATTTGGTAATCAAAATTAAGAATACACAAGAGTTTGAGCCACAAGTAAGGATGCAGATTGCCGAGGGGTAGAAACTCTAGGTAGTGAGCGATTAGATCCTGAGTTTATTGAATGGTAGGGGGCCTACCTATTACCTGATCACATAGGGTGGAAGATGTCACAAGCTGGATGAAACATATCACCAATAATGGACTGAGCTCTCTTCCATGCTATAGAATAGTTCAGACATTACAGATTGGTGGAGGGGAGGGGGTGGCTACTGGCTACTCACATTGCTTCTGGATTATGGCTAGGGCTAGGTAGGTGACAAACGCAGCCAGCGAGCCCAGCTGCACCACAAAGCCCACTATGATGGGCAGCTTGAGTCGGTTCAGCCACAGGTCACGGTTGCCCTTCAGGTGCTGAGCGTGGACGGCCAAGGTGAGCGCCGCAAATATTGCTGGAAGCGGACAGACAGACTTTAAAACCAGTTTCACGCCACAATCTTTGATCTCAAAAGTTAGAGGGCCTGACGTTTCGATCCTAGCACGACCTTTCTCAAAGGTCCTGCTAGGATTGCAACGTCAGGCCCTCTAACTTTTTGAGATTCATGTTTTGCAGGTCATTTTATTTTTAGTCAGTGAGCAGTTTGTAAACAGTTTAATTTGATTAACTTCAGGCCCAATCTTTGCATAGGATTTCAAGGATTCTTCACAGGTATAATTACTGATTTCATTATCACATTAATTTTGTTAATAATGTGGAGTCCTTCAAAATTACTTATCAAATAATCTAGGTCAAACTCAACGTCATTTGTGCAATGTGAGTATGTGCCCACTCCACTCTGCAAAAAAGGTACTAAAGTCGCAATTTCTCAAAATTTAGCTTCACACGTGGATGGAAAGGCAATTTAATAAACCAGTTTAATTTGATGTATATTTGAAGCCTGCAGCATATTGCAGTTTCAAGTTTTCGTCAGTAAACATTTTGAAGCATTTTTGTTCACACCTCAAAGTAAAAGATCTTTAATAATATAGTATTAGTAATAATAATATTATAAATAGTAGTATTAGTAAGTATTAATAATATTTAATTTTAACTATAACTTATAAGTATAACTATAACTAAGTAATTAATTGCAGTCTACCGTAGCTATTTCCCCCCAAAAAATAATATCGAGAGGGTAGCACTGATTTTCTTTAGAACTAAGGTTCGGAGAGCTCACCGCTAACCAGTCCCCAGCTCGAGATGTGGTAATTCCTGAAGTCGGGCACGGCCAGGAAGACGAGGAAGACGAGGAGACCGAGCCCCGTGCCGCTGATCGCCAGGCCGACGCGGCACCTCATGGCCGTGGGGGAGGGCTCCATCGCGGCCCCTTGCTTCAGCGCTGGCCCGCTGCTCAGCTTCGCCGGACTCGCAGCACCTTGGACGATCACTTCGGTCGAACTCGCAGCTGATGTGCGGCTGTCGATCTCCTCTCTACTGGCCGGTGGTGATGATGCTGCACCATCGTCGCCGTCATCAGCGACCGTAGAAATATGACTCATCTTCTTATTTATGAATGAGAGAGAGAGAGGAGATGGAGGCAGGAAAATGAGATGTTCGGGGGGAAAGGTCTTACGCAAGAATTTATTATGATAAAGACGGGGTTATGTATTATGGCGATCGGCATGTATACGGATTTGTACGAATTCATTGGCTACGACCTCGATTTGTGCACGATTCAATTGAAAGCCGTTGGCTGGGAGCTGCAAGGAAAATCCCGTAGACTTGTATGTTATTCTCAGCCATAGCCAATTCTTTCGTACACGGCATTGGTTGGCATTAATTTGACGAGCGCCCTCTTTCCTTTTTTTTTTTTTTATAGAGGGCGCTTCTAATACCACGCGTTGTTGATTGAGGAAGAACTCATGCGAAGAGGTTTGCCATGTAAGTTTGGGGCGTCGATATTCGTCCCTTTTTCACGTTTTATCGGTGTTAAATTTCTAAACCAAGGTAAAGCTTGCATCGGTTGATGAATGGGTGTTGATTGAGTGAGGAAATTCGGTTTTTTTTTGTGGTGGTTAGGGTAATAATTGGGTTTGAAATTCCAGTCCCCAATTAGCTGTGATTGTGAATAAAACAGGGTGACGCTTGTTATGCTTTATGGCGTGGGGTTTGCGTTTGAAACTTTGATCGCACGAGATTCTGTTCTCTGACGGTGGTGGTCGAAAGCGAGCAACATTTTTACGGCAAGATTTTAGTTTGATCCCTACACCGTAAAGGTGTGGGTTTAAAAAAGAAATCAATCCACAATAGACCACCTATTATTATGTAGAAAATATACATTGTCTGGCACAACCACTAGCCCAAAAAATGAAGTTTTCTCACAAATCTGAAATCGTGATTTTGCGTTTTGTAATTATACACCATGATTTTCGGCAATACTGTAAGTCCAATTTTTTGCCAAGTGGTTGTGCCAGACAGTGTCACTCAGTTTTCTACACAGGTGGTCTATTGTGGATTTGTCATTTAGGGTTTTCCTCACATTTACAGTGTGTTTTACAGGCAGTAGGCATTTCGGAAATGCTGGCCCACATCTGGTTGTAGTCCGAGTAACTTGGACCCGACAAGTCACCCTTTTTTTATCGAATTTTGAAATTTTGAGTTTCGGGTGACTGTAGGGTCCAAGAAAATCAGTGTCCTAAACCTGATTATATGTACACACCGCCAAAAAACATTTCGACCGGCCGACATGGACGCAACGATACATTCAGGAAACAGTCGTGGGCTCAACGGTTGCAGACCCACTGCGCACACGGAACTGTCAGAATGCTATTTATAGAAAAAAGATGGCCGCCTCCTTGTTTTGGCTGTCGCACGGGCGAAACGAAACACCTTCTCGATCAACTGATGGTATTTTTTGCCTTTTTTCAAAAACGTGAGTAAAGCAAATGACCAGTATTAGAATCCTTGATTCTCACTGAATCCAAAAATGGGCACGTAGGACGGTGATACGGGTGTTTTCGGCGGTAAATCTGGGGGTTTGTGTCGGCCGGTCGAAATGGTTTTTGGCGGTGTGTACATATAATCAGGTTTAGGACACTGATTTTCTTGGACCCTACAGTCACCCGAAACTCAAAATTCGATAAAAAAAGGGTCACTTGTCGGGTCCAAGTTACTCGGACTAATCTGGTTGTAAACATAAAAAAAACTTGTAGATATGCATCTGGCCAAATTCACAGCCTAAAGCTTGACTTCATTTTGGGGGGTTTAATCGGATTTTTTTTGGCCCCGTTTCCCAACAGAATCTCTTTTGAAGATGGTGGCTTCCTCGGCAAAGCATCGGCCGCGATGTTTCTTCGACATTGCCATCAACGGAACTCTGGGTAAGCCTCCCATCCACCCCCCCCCCCCCCCCGACGTGCAGCAGAGGCCAAGCCTGTCACTGCCGCTACGTTGAATTTAGTGTTGCAACATCCCGGTTATTTTCAAAACCGGGAACCGGTGTCGCTGAACCGGTCGGGAACCGGTGTCCCGACTTTCGTACGACATTTATGAGCAGTTGAATTTTATATGATGGAGGGACTTTTGAAAACCTTGACTTTAACATACTTTTTGATGTTTTATTTTTTCTTTGGATTGACTTTGATTGACTTTAAAACTACTATGGGAAAACCAGCAACCATAGCTTTGATGCACACTGCTATCAATTATATACTACCCTATTTGTTAACAATTATAACTTCTACCCACTTCGCCGTATTTTCTTATGTGTTTTATTATTTTATCGGGACACCGGTTTTGGAAAACCGGAACCGGGTCCCGATCGGGACGGTCGGGAACCGGTGTGACCGACCGAACGGACCCAGCCTTAGTTGAATTGTTGTTGTTGTAAAAGTTGACCCCTGTAGAGGAGAGTGTCTGTCAGTCATTCGTTTCCTCCCTTCCGTGGATGGTTTGCTCAACCTTGTTGTCTGCAGATGAGGAATTCTCGGGAGCCCCTGCTATTTTTGTCGCCCCGTATTGATTGTACACGGTCACAACCAGAGAACCCCGAAACAAATTTCAACAACTTGATTCCAAGTGCTTGGTCCTTACATGCAAGTTATCCACAAGGAAACACAAATCATGTGCGTCCAACTTTATTGGAAATGGCCAATCACAAAGGTCGAGGTTATGGCCAAAGACCTTCAAAGTCTTGTTTACGAATTACCGCACTATGCCTCCGATAACCCCAAATAGCAAAATTAAGTTTTGGTTGAGATTTGTTGTTATAACTTTGGCCGAAAAAAAAAATTGTTCTGCTTCCAGTTACCCGACCTACCCTATTTCTAGCCTGCGACCCTAATTTTTTTTAACAGGAAATAATGATGAAACAAAATTTGATGTGTAATTTGATCATACAGGCTTGACCACATGCAGATGCCTCCATAAAAAGACAATTGGCCAAAAAAATCTGACCTACCTACCCTATTTTGAAATGCCATGTAATTAGAAGCAGAACTGTTTTTGTTTTACCTCATTCTCCCCCTCTCACCCAAGCCCACTTATTCCATTAATCAAAACCTCTTTCATCCCATTAGTGTTTGCCCTGCTTAAAGTAATAAGCACTGAGTGCTCGGTGCAATGCCCGATGAAAAAATATCAGGCAGCTCGGGCAGGATTCGAACCCGTGACTCCCGCTTTCTAGTGCAGACGTCTTTAACCACTTGACCACCGAGCAGGTCGAGGTTGAGCAGGGCAAACCCTCATTGACTTCCGTTCTCCTCGATGCAAACATCGTGTTATATCCGTGATCTCTTTCGTCTCCCCCATTTTCCTGCAGCTGGACGCGTGACCTTTGAGCTCTACACCGACATCTGCCCCCTGACCAGCGAAAACTTCCGAGCCTTGTGCACAGGTGAGTGGCCCCCCCCCCCCCACTGTCGGGGGAAAAAGTCTGAAAAAGTCTAGAATGGCCCTCGGATCGGAGTCAAAGTCCTGGGCCAGCTTCATGCAGCCACTGAAGCAACACCAATTTGGGCAAATAAAAGTCTACAAAAAAAGTTGCAAACTGCTTACTGACTGAAATTACCAAAATGCAAATCTCAGAATTTAGTGGGCCTGACGTTTCGATCCTAGCAGGACCTTTCTCAAAGGCAGAGTGACCCCCCCCCAAAAAAAAAGTCAGTGGGCAAAAAATTCACGATTCATAGAATTAGCTTGCCATCCAGAATGTTGTGGGTTCGAATCCAGCCTGGGACTGCCAGAACGCCAGACTGCCAGGACGATCGAGCAGAGCGATGAACAAGCATATAGTGTTTAATTACACGTCAAGAAGGGCAAATTCCTCTTTTGATGAACAAATTAGGTCCTCAGATTTGTGATACTTTTTGTTTGAAGTCAGTCAGCAATTTTGTAACATTTTGTAAAAAAAGATGGAAAATCTGACTTGACAGAAACTTGAACTCAAGAACTCTGCCCTAATGTGGCTGCACTCATAGCATCTGAGCTATTCAGCCCTTATGTGGCAGTCTTCCCCAAAAATCAAGTATCTTTGCTAGGTTGTGGGCGCCAGTGAGAAGCCTTTAACCATTAACTACTCAATGGTCTCCTGACGACGAGCAGAGCACACACTGTCCAAAGCGTCAATTACCGACCCTTTTTTTTTTCCACAATCCCATCTCGACAGAGATGGCATACATGGTGGTGTCACCACATACTTTCCACTTTATGCTTCAGCCGTGCAAACCTTCAAATACATAGACTGGGCACTAGCTTCTATGTTTGCAAAGACCCTAGCAGTGTTGGGAGGCCTCGGGTTAATCGTCGCGTGATTTGTTTTGTTTTCATCCACCGCAGGTGAGAAGGGCTTGGGCAAGACGACGGGGAAGCCCTTGCACTATAAAGGCACTCCGGTCCATCGTGTGGTCAAAGATTTCATCATCCAGGGAGGTGACTTCAGTGCAGGTACGATGTCCGTCTCTCAGCCGAAGATGGATGAGATCACTAGAATCAGTGATGAGATCCCCCCCATGTCCACTCACAGAAAAAGACTTTGACTCCGATTAAGTACATGTAGATGAACCAGAATCAATCACCTACCTCAGTAACTGCCAATTTTGACTGCTGTGATAAGTGTGATTGACAGACTAGAGAAGAAGACTAGTATCAGTCGAATGGGGTTAACTTGATCCCTTTCCCGCTACCCATCCAAGTCCAACCAGGGGTTAACCCTTGGTGCTGGGTACGTGGTACTAGAATTGTCGTGATCAAGGTGCCCGCTCAGAGTCGCAGCTGTGGAGGCAATGACTCCATTCACAATGTGTCATTTAGTGCACACATTCACAGTCTGAGCGTTGGCTACAATGAACCTATTCAGCTGGCTCACCAATGGTCCAAACATTGTGCCCATTCACAGCCACAGCTATGGATGCAATGACCCTGTTCAGCTTGTTTGTAATTGGGCTATTCAGCTTAAATGGGCAACTCAGCACGCCCATACACAGTCGCAGCCATGCAGGTTCATATAAGTGCACTATCATTCGCTCCCCAAGATGGTATACCAAAGATTTCAGGGTTTTTTTCATCGGCCTTAAAAAAAAATCCGTAAAAAAATAAAATAAATAAAAATAAAAATAAAAAATAAAATAAAAAAATGTTTCTTCTCCCCTAACTATTATTTAATACACATGCTGAGATCAGGTTAAAAACTTTGATGTTAACTTTTTGTTTTGTGTAAACAAAAATTCAATTTTCTGGGTGTATGCCTTGAAAAAGGTTCAAATCTGTCACTCAGCTTAAAGTCATAAGTGGTCCAAAACTGCTCAGAATGCACCACAGAGCATCTAGAATCCAAAGGACCAAACCCCACGCCGTAAGGGCTTCGTGCTTCACGCTCGCAGTTTCATTCGGACATTTTCCTCTTTTTTGTACAATTCAAGAGTTGCATGCCTGTGTATTAGGGACACCCCAAAATCAACCGAATGTCTCATTATTTTATACTTTTTGTTTTATTGTACAGGAAATGGCACAGGGGGAGAGTCTATCTATGGCGGGACGTTTAGTGGTAAGTGTTGTTCGCCGTTGCATGTTTCTTTCAGTCACATATAGACCGCTTCTCAGTATCGGAGTGGAATTTCCAGTCTCTATATTCAGTTGAAATTCTCATTGAATTCAATGCACGTTGTATTAGAATTTTCACCTAAATCTTCTTGATTTTTCTCTCCATTTGTGTGCGTTTTTGTACACGAGTTTGTGTAGTCTGTACAAATTTGGTTCATAGGTTTGTTACCCTTTAACTATCGGGAAGTTTTTCAAAATTAAGAAATAAGATTTTTTTTTCAGACTGCAAATCGTTGTGTGCCTTGCAGAAAGGCATAAGGGCAAAAGAAGGTCACTGAGGCCATTTTGTTTTTCATTAGCCATTATTTTCTATTTTGTCAATCCTATCTATATGTTCACATATTATGTTATGATGACGTAAAAACTAATTGTAAAAAAACCATAAAAACGGACCTGACAGTTCTTTGTTCCCAGCAGAAGGGCATGAAGTGATTTTAGCGTCTGAATGGCACTTATGGCCTTTCGTCGGGCACCGGGCGAATTACAGTAGAACATTTCTTACCGTGTAATTTCTTTACCTCGGCAATTCCTTTGGATTTTGCCATCCTAGTTTGGAAGCTGTCATGAGAGCTCTTTTCATGGAGTTATGAATATTGCCCTTGAAGAGGTGCCATCCAATAGTGCCACTGTGTGTGTGGTTGCCAAATGACAGCTGACATTGTCTCAGGGCAAGTTGGCCTTGTTGGTACAATATAGCCGATGACACGCGTGGTTTGTTAGTGGACACAGTGGCTTGATGTCTCGTGTAAAAAGAGGCTATGACTCCATACCTGTGTAATATGTGCACATTTAATCCGGAGAAGGGAAAAAAAACCCATCACAACACTTTTCACATGCTGTTAAAGAACTATCGCTTCTGTGTTGCACTTTTCTACCATTTTTTGTGACTCCTGAGGTGGCAATTTGTACCGACGATTACCAGAGGTGGCCAGTCAGAGTAGTGAAGTGGGCCACCTTGCAGTTTCAATGTCTATAAGTAGCGGAAACTCTTGATTTGAACCCTAGACCTCTGAGGTCGGTTTCATCCAGCTCGTCGTTAACCTACGATCAGACGCGGGACGACGAGCAATGCGCAAAATCCATACGGCCTATCACAGCTTACGATCGGCTGCGCATCGTAAGCTACATTGCGGCGCAGCGTAAGGCTTCGTGAAATCCGGCCCCGACTTCAGTTTAATACGGACTAGCGATTCATCTTTGAATTAACAGCGTTTCTGTTCTCTTTTTTTTCCTCGGTGCCTCAGATGAAAATTTTGACCTGAAGCACGACAAGTCGTTTTTGTTATCCATGGCCAATCGTGGCAAGGATACCAACGGATCCCAGTTTTTCATGTGAGTATCTACGAAAGATGGCTGGCACCACGGCCGTTATGTATGTTTGCATTTTTTGGGGCAGTATTTATTATTATTTTTTTCTGTGTGTGTGTTTGTGGAAGTGAACAGGAGCGAGGTTACGTGCTAGACTGAGAGAGAGAAAGAGAGAGGGAGAGAGGGAGAGAGGGACAAACGGACTGATTCCAGTTTGCCGCACTTGGAGAGTGACACGGGCCACGCTATTAGTTGCTGATTTTTTGGGATGAAAACGACTGCTTGCTGGCGAGATAGAAGAAGTGAATATATACAAAAATGTGGCAAGCTGCTTTACTGAATTGACGGACCCAAATGTAACTCTCAAAGATGAATGGGGCCTTGGCGGTTTGATCCCTTCAGGATTTTGTTTGCCAAAGGCAGAATTGGCGTTAGGATTTGATCTGAGCAGGACAAAATCCCAACGGCGGGCGCTGGTACACTTGCAAGATGCCGCAGTGGAGGTGGTTTAACGGGACAGCCTCGGGGTGTGTGGGAATGAGCCGCAATTGGGCTGGAAGAAGCTCGAGAGAAAATGCAGAGGGAGAGAGGGGAGGCAGGGAGAGGAGAGGGGAAGAAGGGGAAGGGAAGATGAGAAGGGGAGAAGGAGAGGGGGGAAAGGGAGAGAAATGAGGAGCAACTTGGATTGATGAGTGTTTGAAGGCTTGGTCGATGTTTTTTTGTGTGTTCATGGTCGGATGCAGTGATTGAAGAAAACGTATAGAAATATCCTAGGAAATGTGTGGTTGCGTGTTTATGATTAGTTGTAGATAAGTAGAAAGCAAAGAGTAAAGATCAGTCTCTTAACTTTTAATCTCTTTTTTTTTCTAAGTTAAACTCCATAGGGCTCTGCCTTTAGGAACAAACCAACTCCTTACACCAAGCAACTTGGTTGGACATTGCTCACACGTAGCTCTTCATTTCTGCTTGTAACTATGCCCTGTTCACTCCAACCAAGTGACTGTTTCTATTTTTGCTGTTTTTGTGTTGAATTACTGTTTTGCAGACAAATACTTCTATTCCAGCCGCCTTTGAAGGTAATTTGGTCTGTAACCTCTGGTGCGTCCGTCCCCTAAGGACGCAACAGGGGGACCCCCCTTGTGTACTTTCTCGGTTTCTCGTAATCTTTTTCCCTCCAATTTGTTTTTCCGAAAACAAAAAAAATGCCACTCAAAATTGAAAGTTCATTTGCGGAACATTTCTCCCCCCTTGTGTACTTTCTCGGTTTCTTGTAATTTGTTTCCCTCCAATTTTTTTTTTCCGAAAAAATAAAACAAATAAAAAATTGAAAGTTCATTTCCGGAACATTTCTGGAACGGTGTCCATTAGCAAATTAGGACATGACATTACTTTGGTGGTTTTAATATGTTCACTGTCACTAATAAGTCATACAGAGCCAAGGAAAACACAACTTTTGCCAAGTCTGAGGCAGAAATTTTACTGATCCCTTTTTGGGGGGGGGGGATAATCCTTCACTTCACATGGGAAAAGTTGTTGTTGAAGTCTACATAAGTTTGCATAGTTTATATCATAGTGTAAAAGGTCTCTTCAAATTGAAATGATGTACTTCCTAATTGAGGTCATCTCTTATATGATTCATATGAAAAGGTGCTGAGAAAATACCTCTGGAGGACTGTTTGCGTTCTTGAGAAATTTGATAAATGTTGCCACTTTCTGATGAGTAGTCATCTGTTCAGTGTATCTATCCACAGTGATGGCCTTGTGATTTTTCTGTTACACCAGTAGAGGGCGCTATTCCCTAGTTACGGGATCAGCACTGGCAGCTTCTCTGCAACTTCAACTTGCTTCTTCTGAAGCAGTTTCCTCATCTTTTTTTATAATTTTTTTAATTTCAATTTAGATTGATCACAGCGTTGCCCTGATATCTACCTACTTTGATGTCTTGATATTTTACAAGAAAAAAATAGCAACGAAAATTGGATGAGAGCAGGGTATTTGGGCCTAGTCCTCTCGTTTATCCTTTTACGGTGCGTCAAACCAGATTCAAAATTCTGTCCAAATTCTGTTGGCTGTCATCGTGGGTAGGCGTGAAAAAAGGTGAAAAAAACCCCTCCAAAGTGTACATTGAGTTTCGGTGTAATGACCTGGTAGTAGTGACCGGCAGTCGTGCGTGCACTGAGTGTGCAGTGGAATCTGGGTTCCAGACCCCCTGCTGAAACCCCTGCCAATGAAAGCCAGTGGGCCGTATCACTCTAGGGCTTGGATGTGTATGCGTCATTTGAATTGTAAGTCGTAAGGCAGTCTTCTTTTTCTTTTGTCGGTGCGTATTTTCAGGGTTGCGAATAAACTCGCCGGATACTGATTGCGTTGAATGTACTAATTGCCTGTTTGTTTTTCAGAAGCCCCAACGTGTCTGCCCATGATGCTCCCTTTTCTAATCGTGGTTTTTTTGTTTTGTTTTTTAACCCCCTCTCCGTTTTTCTGATTCCTCGCCCGTGTTCGGCCCTGCTGCGTTACCGTGGTGATATAGCACGACCAAGCCCGCACCTCACCTTGATGGGTAAAGCAATCTTCGTTTTTTGGGGGGGTGTTATTTGATTACTTCAATCTGTTGGGATTTTCTTCTTTTTGTTCTGCTTTCCATACACGACAAGTGTCGCTCGGTCTGTCTTGTCCATCGGAGAACAACTTTGAATTCCAGTGACCATTATATTAATACCAAATGTTTAGACATTCACTGATTGTCCTCCTGGAGACCCTAGTTGCACGCCTGCCCTTTCGACATTCTCTTTTTGACGAGTGGAATTTTAATTTTTTTTCCCCGCTCGCCAGGATACACACGGTCTTTGGCCAGCTCCTGCAGGGGTCGGAGGTCGTGCAGGAGGTGGAGAACCAGCGGGTGGACAACAAGAGTCGGCCCGTCGCCGAGGTGCGAGTGGTCAACTGCGGGGAGCTGGTCCTGAAGATGAAGACCAAAGGTACGAGTCGCATCACACTCTCGGCTCTGTTTACTTCTACCGATTGCAAAAACCCAATTTATTTAGATTTAGTTAGTTTAACCTCTTTGTTACCCAATTGGGACACAGGGCTGCAGTGAGTTCCTTCCATCTAGTCCTAATCCTTGGCTATGTACTGTGCCTGGTTAGTTTAGTTTCTTCATCCCTGTTGGGACATAAGGCCGCAGTGAGTTCCTTCCATCTAGTCCTAATCCTTGGGTATGTACTGTGCCTGGTTAGTTTAGTTTCTTCATCCCTGTTGGGACATAAGGCTGCAGTGAGTTCCTTCCATCTAGTCCTAATCCTTGGCTATGTACTGTGCCTGGTTAGTTTAGTTTCTTCATCCCTGTTGGGACATAAGGCTGCAGTGAGTTCCTTCCATCTAGTCCTAATCCTTGGCTATGTACTGTGCCTGGTTAGTTTAGTTTCTTCATCCCTGTTGGGACATAAGGCCGCAGTGAGTTCCTTCCATCTAGTCCTAATCCTTGGCTATGTACTGTGCCTGGTTAGTTTAGTTTCTTCATCCCTGTTGGGACATAAGGCTGCAGTGAGTTCCTTCTATCTAGTCCTAATCCTTGGCTATGTACTTTGCCTGGTTAGTTTAGTTTCTTCATCCCTGTTGGGACATAAGGCTGCAGTGAGTTCCTTCTATCTAGTCCTAATCCTTGGCTATGTACTTTGCCTGGTTAGTTTAGTTTCTTCATCCCTGTTGGGACATAAGGCAGCAGTGAGTTCCTTCTATCTAGTCCTAATCCTTGGCTATGTACTGTGCCTGGTTAGTTTAGTTTCTTCATCCCTGTTGGGACATAAGGCCGCAGTGAGTTCCTTCCATCTAGTCCTAATCCTTGGCTATGTACTTTGCCTGGTTAGTTTAGTTTCTTCATCCCTGTTGGGACATAAGGCTGCAGTGAGTTCCTTCCATCTAGTCCTAATCCTTGGCTATGTACTGTGCCTGGTTAGTTTAGTTTCTTCATCCCTGTTGGGACATAAGGCCGCAGTGAGTTCCTTCCATCTAGTCCTAATCCTTGGCTATGTACTGTGCCTGATTAGTTTAGTTTCTTCATCCCTGTTGGGACATAAGGCCGCAGTGAGTTCCTTCCATCTAGTCCTAATCCTTGGCTATGTACTGTGCCTGGTTAGTTTAGTTTCTTCATCCCTGTTGGGACATAAGGCCGCAGTGAGTTCCTTCCATCTAGTCCTAATCCTTGGCTATGTACTGTGCCTGGTTAGTTTAGTTTCTTCATCCCTGTTGGGACATAAGGCCGCAGTGAGTTCCTTCCATCTAGTCCTAATCCTTGGCTATGTACTGTGCCTGATTAGTTTAGTTTCTTCATCCCTGTTGGGACATAAGGACGCAGTGAGTTCCTTCCATCTAGTCCTAATCCTTGGCTATGTACTGTGCCTGGTTAGTTTAGTTTCTTCATCCCTGTTGGGACATAAGGCCGCAGTGAGTTCCTTCCATCTAGTCCTAATCCTTGGCTATGTACTGTGCCTGGTTAGTTTAGTTTCTTCATCCCTGTTGGGACATAAGGCCGCAGTGAGTTCCTTCCATCTAGTCCTAATCCTTGGCTATGTACTGTGCCTGGTTAGTTTAGTTTCTTCATCCCTGTTGGGACATAAGGCCGCAGTGAGTTCCTTCCATCTAGTCCTAATCCTTGGCTATGTACTTTGCCTGGTTAGTTTAGTTTCTTCATCCCTGTTGGGACATAAGGCTGCAGTGAGTTCCTTCCATCTAGTCCTAATCCTTGGCTATGTACTGTGCCTGGTTAGTTTAGTTTCTTCATCCCTGTTGGGGCATAAGGCAGCAGTGAGTCCCTTCTATCTAGTCCTAATTCTTGGCTATGTACTGTGCCTGGTTAGTTAAGTTTCTTCATCCCTGTTGGGACATAAGGCTGCAGTGAGTTCCTTCCATCTAGTCCTAATCCTTGGCTATGTACTTTGCCTGGTTAGTTTAGTTTCTTCATCCCTGTTGGGGCATAAGGCAGCAGTGAGTTCCTTCTATCTAGTCCTAATTCTTGGCTATGTACTGTGCCTGGTTAGTTAAGTTTCTTCATCCCTGTTGGGACATAAGGCTGCAGTGAGTTCCTTCCATCTAGTCCTAATCCTTGGCTATGTACTTTGCCTGGTTAGTTTAGTTTCTTCATCCCTGTTGGGGCATAAGGCAGCAGTGAGTTCCTTCTATCTAGTCCTAATTCTTGGCTATGTACTGTGCCTGGTTAGTTAAGTTTCTTCATCCCTGTTGGGACATAAGGCTGCAGTGAGTTCCTTCCATCTAGTCCTAATCCTTGGCTATGTACTGTGCCTGGTTAGTTTAGTTTCTTCATCCCTGTTGGGACATAAGGCAGCAGTGAGTTCCTTCCATCTAGTCCTAATCCTTGGCTATGTACTTTGCCTGGTTAGTTTAGTTTCTTCATCCCTGTTGGGACATAAGGCCGCAGTGAGTTCCTTCCATCTAGTCCTAATCCTTGGCTATGTACTTTGCCTGGTTAGTTTAGTTTCTTCATCCCTGTTGGGACATAAGGCCGCAGTGAGTTCCTTCCATCTAGTCCTAATCCTTGGCTATGTACTGTGCCTGGTTAGTTTAGTTTCTTCATCCCTGTTGGGACATAAGGCCGCAGTGAGTTCCTTCCATCTAGTCCTAATCCTTGGCTATGTACTGTGCCTGGTTAGTTTAGTTTCTTCATTCCTGTTGGGACATAAGGCTGCAGTGAGTTCCTTCCATCTAGTCCTAATCCTTGGCTATGTACTGTGCCTGGTTAGTTTAGTTTCTCCATCCCTGTTGGGACATAAGGCTGCAGTGAGTTCCTTCTATCTAGTCCTAATCCTTGGCTATGTACTGTGCCTGGTTAGTTTAGTTTCTTCATCCCTGTTGGGACATAAGGCTGCAGTGAGTTCCTTCCATCTAGTCCTAATCCTTGGCTATGTACTGTGCCTGGTTAGTTTAGTTTCTTCATCCCTGTTGGGACATAAGGCCGCAGTGAGTTCCTTCCATCTAGTCCTAATCCTTGGCTATGTACTGTGCCTGGTTAGTTTAGTTTCTTCATCCCTGTTGGGACATAAGGCCGCAGTGAGTTCCTTCCATCTAGTCCTAATCCTTGGCTATGTACTGTGCCTGGTTAGTTTAGTTTCTTCATCTCTGTTGGGACATAAGGCTGCAGTGAGTTCCTTCCATCTAGTCCTAATCCTTGGCTATGTACTGTGCCTGGTTAGTTTAGTTTCTTCATCCCTGTTGGGACATAAGGCAGCAGTGAGTTCCTTCCATCTAGTCCTAATCCTTGGCTATGTACTGTGCCTGGTTAGTTTAGTTTCTTCATCCATGTTGGGACATAAGGCTGCAGTGAGTTCCTTCCATCTAGTCCTAATCCTTGGCTATGTACTGTGCCTGGTTAGTTTAGTTTCTTCATCCCTGTTGGGACATAAGGCTGCAGTGAGTTCCTTCCATCTAGTCCTAATCCTTGGCTGTGTACTGTGCCTGGTTAGTTTAGTTTCTTCATCCCTGTTGGGACATAAGGCAGCAGTGAGTTCCTTCCATCTAGTCCTAATTCTTGGCTATGTACTGTGCCTGGTTAGTTAAGTTTCTTCATTCCTGTTGGGGCATAAGGCAGCAGTGAGTTCCTTCTATCTAGTCCTAATTCTTGGCTATGTACTGTGCCTGGTTAGTTAAGTTTCTTCATTCCTGTTGGGGCATAAGGCAGCAGTGAGTTCCTTCTATCTAGTCCTAATTCTTGGCTATGTACTGTGCCTGGTTAGTTAAGTTTCTTCATTCCTGTTGGGGCATAAGGCAGCAGTGAGTTCCTTCCATCTAGTCCTAATCCTTGGCTATGTACTGTGCATGGCTGAGATAAGGTTTCATCCCAGAAAGCTCTGCCCCCACAGTTGATCGTGGTCATCCATGCTTTCAATCCCTCTTCGAATTACCTGATCACCAATGCAAAACCACAATGTATCTATGAGGGGCAGATGGTTTGATCCTCGCAGGACCTTTTCCCCAAAAAAGACCCCGGCAAAAAAACCCCCCCAAAAATCAGCGGAGTTTGTATCTTAGCACCGTGCCATTGCTCAGTTGACCATCAACCCAAGAAAATGGGATTGGAATAAAGAAAGAAAATGGCTCCCGATAAAGTGTCCGTGTGATGTCTGCCGACCTCCCTGCATGCAGAGCCCAAACGCAAGAAGAAGCCAGTGGAGTCGGACCAATCCTCCTCCTCCTCGGACGAGAGCTCAGAGGAGTCGCCGTCCGAGAGCGAGGACGAGAAGAGACGGAAGAAGAAGAAGAAGGCCAAGAAGAAGAAGCGGGAGAAGGAGACGGAGAAGGAGGCCAGGAAGGAGAGGAGAGCGGAGAGGTAAGCGGGCGGGTCTGCCATGGATGCGGTTTCAACATCTTGATCGGGGCTCTCTCGACTTGAAAGTTTACTCTCTCACTTCCCTCGACCCGTTCTGAGCTCTGCTGAACACCTAACGGTAGGTGCGCTCCTCAGGGGATATTGTCTTTGATCGGGAAAGCCTAAATTGATCCGACGCAGACACAGACAATCAAAGTCCGGGCTAAGTTACCAGTCGGGGACCTGGTGTGTTTTTGTGGACTCATCATGAGATACCAAATGCCTTACCCAATTAATAAAGGGATGTAAGACTTCCGGAAACTTCTGGATTTCCGGAAATGGTGGGATTTTATTTTATTTAGGTTTTTTTTTTGTGTGTTGCCGCTAATCTTGCTATTCATGTCGCAACTTTTGTCAAAAGTCAAAACTGGTCTTTGTCATGCTTCGTATCTATTTGTTCTAGGTTGAAAGGAGCCTTCGTTTAAAATATTGGCTGATAGTGGTGCCCGGATTTGGAGGGCCTGTCTAGCTAGGGTATTTTTTAGTGGTGGTTCAAATTTCACCAACAAGAAGTCGCTCTCGTGAACGGAGCCGACCGGCGTAGCTATAACACTGCTGTCACATAGTAAAACCAGAGCGGACCCGGGGTGTCCCCGGCGCAAAGTGGTTAAACAGCCCTGTATTTTGGGGTTTTCTGAGATGGGGATGAAGCCTTTGCCCCAGTCTCAACCGAGTGTTATGAAAAAAAAAAGAAAAAAAAAGCTACAGGTATCAAAGTGGTAGACTCTAGGTGCCCAAGTGATTTCCTTTCAGAATCTCAAACCTCTCCCCGGTTCCCCTCTCCCCCCCCCAAAAAAAACCCCCCACAGCGTTGAGGAGAAGCCCCCCGAGGTCTACCAGAGTGAGCTGGCCAGCAATGTGCTCATCGATCCCCAACAGATTCCAGACGTGCCCACCAACATGTTTCTGCTGCGCCGGAGTCCCATCAACGAAACCGGGTGAGTGTTTGCCCCCTCCCTGCCTCCCTCCCCTCTCGGGCGTGGATTCCACGACGCCTTTGCCGCTTATCGCGACTCGACTTATAATGAATTACCCGTCGTGGTTGCAACAGGCTGTATGATTTTTTTGTGTGAAGCGCTCATCATCGTCTTACAATTTGTTGTAAGTTATGAAAGGTTGTTCATCGCGGTGGTGTAGACAATTAGAAGGGTGATCAAAGTCAGCTTCTAGCAACGACACATCGCGTGACTTTGATCACCCTTCTAATTGTTGTAAGTTACGACGAGTTTGATGAAATGGACTGCTGGTCTCTCTCTCTCTCTCTCCACTCTTTAAAAAAAAAATATCTAGATAAAACTGTTGTCCTGCCTTAAATGCTATTGTCGTCATTCATTATTATCAAGGTGGTCAAGGTTTTCGTAAAAGTGCCTTTTAAAAATATGGGAATTATCCCAAAATTGAAAGGATATGATGTTTTGTTCCTTGCTGGACCTTTCTCAAAGGAGTTGTTAGTTTCTTATTATAAATTTTTCTTTGTCCTCAGTCAATCATCTTATGTGATTAGAGTAGTGCCTTGATATTGAAGTGATTATATGAACAGTTGATTTGCTAAGCAGATGACCCATGAACATTTTCATTTATCATGAAATTGCGTTTCTAATCCGAGTTTGAAAAAACAACCAGCAGTATAATGAAACACAGGCAAATTTATGGGGTTATTTAACACAGAAAAAAAAAAATTCAAAGAAAAGATATTTGAAAGCTGAACTTGAAATGCAAATGTTAGGCCAAAAGCACAACTGTTTTTGCAACTGAACTCCCTCGTATTATGTCATGTTGTGTTTAATGATTCGGGTTATCTTTTGAACGCTTTGACTCGCTGCAGGAACCCTCGGTTCCGGCGAAGGAACATTCCCCGCACCAAGTCGGGCCGGAAGGTGAAAGGGAGGGGCGTCATTGTAAGTATTGACAACTGATGCAAACCGCTCACTGACTGAACTGACTGAAATACGGATATCAAAAATTAGGAGGGCCTGACGTTTTGATCCTAGGACCCTTCCTCAAAGGCAGTTTGTTTGACTTGACTTGTCCGTCTCCATCGCTCTCCCTCTCTGTCTATCTCTCTCCCCCCTCTTTCTCCCCCTCTCTCCCCCTCTCTCTCCCTCTCTCTCCCTCTCTCTCTCCCTCTCCCTCTCTCCCTATCTCTTTCTCCCTCTCTCTCTATATCTCTCTCACACTCTATCTCTGTCCCTCTCTCACACACTATCTCTCTCACACACTCTCGCTATCTCTCACACTCTCTCTCCCCCTCCCTCCCCCTCTCTCACACACACTGTCTATCTCACTCTCTCCCTCTCTCCCTCTCTCCATCTTTCCATCTTTCTGTCTCACACACACACTCTCTCTCTCTCTCCCTCCCTCCCTCCCTCCCTCTCCCTCTCTCCCTCTCTCCCTCTCTCCCTCTCTCCCTCTCTCCCTCTCTCTCACACACATACACTCTCTCTCTCCCTCTCTCTCTCACACACACTCTCTCTCTCCCTCTCCCTCTCTCTCACACACACTCTCTCTCTCCCTCTCCCTCTCCCTCTCCCTCTCCCTCTCCCTCTCCCTCTCCCTCTCCCTCTCCCTCTCCCTCTCCCTCTCCCTCTCCCTCTCCCTCTCCCTCTCCCTCTGCCTCTGCCTCTCCCTCTCCCTCTCCCTCTCCCTCTCCCTCTCCCTCTCCCTCTCCCTCTCCCTCTCCCTCTCCCTCTCCCTCTCTCTCTCCCTCTCCCTCTCCCTCTCCCTCTCCCTCTCCCTCTCCCTCTCCCTCTCCCTCTCCCTCTCCCTCTCCCTCTGCCTCTCCCTCTGCCTCTCCCTCTCCCTCTCCCTCTCCCTCTCCCTCTCCCTCTCCCTCTCCCTCTCCCTCTCCCTCTCCCTCTCTCCCTTTCTCCCTCTCTCTCACACACATTCTCTTTCCATCACCCTACCAGCGCTACCGTACGCTGTCTCGTTCCCGCTCGCGCAGCACCACGCCCCCGCACTGGAGGGCGGAGGAGGATCGCCGGATGGGCAGGGCGGGGCCCGAGGGCTGGCAGGGCCGCCCCGCCCGCCCCAACTTTGGCCCGCCCGGCCCCGGGAACCCAGAGGAGCGCTGGGAGAGGGGCGCAGATCTGCAGGCCGCCGGGACCAAGCCCGAGAACAGGTATGTTCCTCTTTACCAAATGGGAGTGGGGGGAGGGGAAAGGGCTCACGCATAGTAGAACGTCTTGCATTTGGCAGTATGATGACATTTTACTCATCACTCAGCCCTACAGGTGTAAATTCAGCTGTGAGGCAGTGCACCTCACACTTCTTGATGGACCCCCACCTCAGGTGTTTGTCTCGGGTGTTGTGTGGGTGCTGAACTTACTGACCTGATGGCTGGATTGCAATAGCCAGGATGCTTTGGAATAGTTAATAATAAAAACTGTTGCCAACTGCTCACTGACTAAAATGACCTGCAATGCGTAAATCTCAAAAGTTAGATGACCTGACGTTTTGATCCTTGTAAGGACCTTTCTCATAGGCAAAGTGACAAGGACATACACAGACAGTCGGGGGAAGGGAAGCCCGACACACACGTGACAGAGGACAAAATGGAAGGGAGTTGGATGCAGATGTACACCAAGGGAGGGGAAAAAGGGTTTTGAGAAAGATTCTGAGAATAGTTTCCTCTTAGTTTCCCATATATTGTAATTTCCCCCCCCCCCCCTTTATCAGGGAGGACAGGCACGCTGGTGGGGAGCAGAGGCAGCGGCCAGACCTCGACGCCGACCGTCGGGGGCCGACCCGAGACCGGGACAACGGCTTCGGACAACGGCAGCCGCGAGGCCGCCTGACCGGCCGGCTGGGCGAGAGGGAGGAGCGAGGCGAGAGGGAAGAGCGAGGCGGGAGGGGACGGGAGGCGGCAGCGGCGGAGTCGTCATCGTCGAGGAAACCGGACGGCCGGGGGAAGGAGAAGGAGAAGATGGAGGAGCGAGAGAAGAAGAGAGAGAAGGAGAGGGAGAAGAAAGCCAAGAAGGACAAAGACAAGTAAGACTCGTGGGAACGGGCAGTTGACACTGGCTGACAGTCGGGTTGATGAATTACTCCCTCATACATCTAACAATGCACTAACTGACTCATTCACTTATGCACTCATTGATGGTATTCACTTATTAGATTTGATCTTAGTGGAAGGTTTGCAGTGACACCATTTATATCTCATGAAGTATATTTCAAGAGGTATATTTCAAGAAGTATGGCTCTGAAAAGAGCCGGTAACTCAATGTTTCGGGTAGTGTGTACTCTGCCCGTCATCAGGAGACTGCTGGATTCCAACTATCATTGGTGTATAAGAAGCCTGGTGGAAGCGCTGAGGTGTGGAGAATCTTTCCTGCCCAGTGTGGCCACTGGAGCATGCAGGATCTTCCCGCCCAGTACGGGAGTTGATCTATCATGGAGCCTCTTAAGAGACATGGCAAAATGATTTTAAATCTTGTGGTCACTTTGTGATATCTGGGTCACACAAGATGGATATCTTGGGCGCATTTCTTAATTTTACTTTTGTTTGGAGGAGGGGGTGTCTCTTTAGAGCCACCATAAGTCATTCTATTGTTCATGGTCTTGTCTTTCCAGGTCCCACAAGAAGCACAAGAAGCATAAGAAGCACGCGGACAAGGACAAGCACCAGGAGCAGAGCGAGGAGACTGGAGACAAGAGGGCGCCCTCTGCCAGACCGCGCTCCCGCTCTCGCTCTCGCTCCCCGAAGGCGCGACGAGACCGAGCCAGGTCCCCGGCCCGGGGCGGGGGCCGATCTCCGCCGCCGAGGGGCAGGGCACGGTCGCCGCCCAGGGACGGGGCCGGTCATCACCGGCGTCGAGAGTCCAGCCTCTCCCCGCGGGATCCCAAGCGGGCCACCTCGGCCAGGGAGGCTGAGGTGAAGACTAACAACAGGTATTCATGTGCTTCAAAAATGTACATTGTGACTTTGAAAAAAAAAAAAAAAAAAAAAAGGATTCCTTTTTAGTCAAAGACAATATATTTATTTTTATTTTATTTATTTGTTATTGATACTGGGGAACCCATTCAGTTAAAAAAAATTCTCCCATGAGTCCCAGTGAACAATTAAAATTAAACGAATATACATAAAACCATCAAAATATATGAAAATCAAACACATAAAGAATACAGATGGATTACAGATGAATTAGAAAAGGGATGAAAATACCAAGAGAAAACTCACAAAATAAAAAAATCTATAGGAAAAAACGAGACCAAGATTGCAGAGCCTGCAACCATTGACACAGCCACTTTGGCTATTGGCTATAGCTAAGGCTACGACTTTGGATTATGGCGATGGCTACGGCTACAGCTAAGGCTTTGACTTTGGATTATGGCTATGGCTATAGCTAAGGCTTTGACTTTGGATTATGGCGATGGCTACGGCTATAGCTAAGGCTTTGACTTTGGATTATGGCAATGGCTATGGCTATAGCTAAGGCTTTGACTTTGGATTATGGCGATGGCTACGGCTATAGCTAAGGCTTTGACTTTGGATTATGGCTATAGCTAAGGCTTTGACTTTGGATTATGGCTATAGCTAAGGCTTTGACTTTAGATAATGGTGATGGCTTCGGCTATGGCTTTGGCCTGTGGCTTTGGCTTATGGCTTTGGCGTTGGGTACAACTGCAGTTTTGGCTGTAGATGCTATTCTTACTAAATAATT
This sequence comes from Luidia sarsii, assembly GCA_949987565.1. Lineage (NCBI taxonomy): Eukaryota > Metazoa > Echinodermata > Asteroidea > Paxillosida > Luidiidae > Luidia > Luidia sarsii. Next base: position 16,804,714 of record OX465106.1, on the reverse strand, counting down.
AATGGTAACGATAAGGAAGGATTTGCCTACTGACATTTACTTTTCATCCAAATTATTTCTGATCAGGGCTCACCGCTCCAAGTCTCTCAGCCCCCCACCTAGCCGCTGGAAGCCGGGCCAGAAGCCGTGGAAATCCTCGGACGCCGATAAGGAAGCAAGGTAGATCCCGGAGACATCTCGTTTTGGTGCCAGACTCCACCTGGCAATCCTCCAAATTGGTCCAAATCCAGGACTCTAGCGGCTTTCTAGTGCAGATGTCCTAAGCACTTTGTTACTGGGCTAGTCAAGGTCTTGTCGTGGATTCAAATTTTGCATAGCGGCAGTGCCTAATGATGGGTGGCGACTGCTACATGGGAACAGGCAGTCCTGTGTCGAATGATAACCAGTCAATTCGGGAATCTTGGCTGAACACATGCGAGGGGGAGGGGAAAGGAATTACATTCTCACCGATACAGGTCACATCGCAGGATACCTTTGAATGTTGATTGCAGGCATTTCTGCTGGGAATATTGTGAGTCTAAGGTGGCAGCCAATGATTTGCACAGTGGATGTGGTCTGGGTATATTGTGGATGCACTATTTTGTGGTTCCATGTGTCATAGATGGGATAGGGAATAAGTCTGCAGCACTGTAGTACTGTGCATTTCCGTGAAGAAACACACAGTAAAGTGCTATGGAACACCAGAAGTTTTGGAAACACCTGGGGCCGACTTCATTAATGCTTTGCGATCATCGCAAACGGCAAAATCGCTCGCTAAGTCTGAAATTTTATCCCAACTTAGCTGTTCACCCATCGCCAAGTTGCGATGGATTTCAGACTTGGCCATCGTTTTTGGCGTTTGCGATGATCGCAAACACCTTAGTGAAGTCGGCCCCTGAGGTGGTCCACTCAAAGTGTGAGGTGGGCCGTCTCATAGTTTAATGTAATAGGGGAAACCCTTGTTGGATCGGTTGTTGGTTGGCTTTTTGGATGTGGCAGTGCCTGGCAGTCTGAGGGCGACAGACAGAGTGCGCACCGCTCCGAAACATTGAGCTACCGACTCTCTTTCTGTCTCCGCACTCTCAAAAACTCGAGCGAGATCAATTTGCACTGTGTCGCCGCCAACTTGGCTCCCAACTTTTTTTCTTTTTTTGTTTACAGCACGAGGCAGCAGTCTCGGCCCAAGTCGTCGGCAGGCAGGGCCGGCCCTGGGGCGACGAGCCCAACCTCCTCAGCAGCCTCCTCTGAGGAGCGCTCACCGTCGCCCGTTCAGCTCCGAAGGTACGAATCCGGACTCGAGCCTCGGACTCGGTCACTTAATGACTTCTTTTTTTTTTTTAAAGGGGGGGGGGCAGAGAAAATACAGACTAGTTGACTGTTTGGGAAGGCCACCTTATAGGGGCTGGACAGCTGAGATGCTAAGAGCGCCGGTATTCAAAACCAGTGGTCTCGGGTTAAAGTCCCGGTCCAGTCACAGTTTTCTTTGCCATTTTTTTTTTCAGTTTGTTTAAAAAGTTCCTAGTCATTTTTTTCTCCCTTGAATTATAATTATCTAATTGAAATCGATCCTTCAACTATCCACCTTTGTCCGGATAGGCACGGGCCGAATCGGAGCCCCTCTCCCAGACACCTGAGCCCCCAGCGTGACCGGCACCGCCGCCGAAGCCCCACAGCCTCCCCCGCGGTCCCCGGCCGGCCCCCAGCGGCCTGGCCCACCACCAGCCCCTCACAGCGCGTCCTGCCGTCCGCCCTGCCCCCCACCAGCTCGGGGGCCAGCTCCAGCGCGGAAGACTCGGAAACGGACGACGAAGACGACGACAACAAGAAGGACGAGGGAGCCCCGGAGGCAAGCCGGCGCCACCGCAGTCGCCGGCGGTCGGCCGAGAGACCCCGGGGGTCGGAGGACCCGTACTCCACCAAGAACCGCAAGAAGTACCAGCGGGCCACCGAGCTGCGCCGCAAGAGCCCCCAGCGCAAGGAGCGCTTCTGCTGGCGGCCGCCCTCGGAGGACGAGACGGAGGGCGGACGGACGGAGGGCGGGGATGAGGGCGAGGCCAGTCAGGAGCAGGCCAGCGCCCCCGCCGCCGACCAGAAGTCTGGGCAGGGTGCGGACGCCCAGCGTGAGGTGAGTGCATGGAATCCCGTCCCTTCACTTTGTGCTGTAAGAAGTGGGACCCATCTTTGCAGTCTCTTATTTTGATCTGCGGCTACGGCTGTGGCTATGGCTACGGTGGCTATGTCTATGGCATATGACCACACCTGTGGCGATGGCTACAGCTTATGACGGATCTTTTTTTCATCAGCCGGGGGGGGGGGGGGGGGGTGGGGGGAGAGGAAGGTCCTTTTTTTGGCCGCTGTCAGCATTGAGGATTGGCTACCAACTCAACACATCTCATGGTCTCCTTCAAAACATCTTGTGCAAGGCACTTTGCTTGCACCGGCTTCTTCCGGCTACCACTCTTCCTCTTTCCTCCAACTTTCCCTTGTTTCCTCCTATTATAGTAAGGTCCTACTAGGCTGGAAATGTCACTCCATTGTTGTTCTGATTCTAACCCCCCCCCTCCTCCTCCTCCTCCCCCTTCTTCAGATGAAGCGGGAGAAGACCGCCAGCGGGTCCGACCGGGAAGGGAGTGAGGAGGAGCCAGGCTTGCAGGACCTGGAGCTGAAGCGGACGGACCTGGAGCAGCGCCTGGCCGCCCTCACCTCGCAGAACCGCAAGATCCAGGAGCTGGTGGGGAGCAGCGGGCCCGGCGAAGGCTCGGATGGGGAGAGGCCGGCGCAAGAGTCTGGCGCCCCCCGGCCGGAACGCGGCCGAAGCGCTTCCCCTTCCCCCGCATCTGCCGCCACCGTTGCTACGAGAGCGAACCGGCGCGCCGCCTCCAAGGATCCGAGTCCCCGACACCGTCCCTCGGCGGAGGAGCGGCCGTCCTCCCGCAAGCAGCAGCGCCCTCGCTCGGCCAGCAGCTCCAGCCGCAGCCGCAGCCCGCCGCGGCGAGGTCGACGACCCCGCAGCCCGAGCCACTCCCGCAGTCGCAGCGCCGAGGGCCGGCGCAAAGCTCGCCGGCCGGCCGTCGACAGGAAGCGGTCACCGCCGGCGCCACCGCCGTCGGCCAAGAGGTCGGCCCGCTCCCGGTCCCGATCGCCCCGGAGACGCTCCAGGTCGTCGCCCCGGCGACCGTCACCGCGGCGGGCACCGAGGCCCCCCAGGAGGCGGTCCCGGTCTGGCTCCGGCAGCCGGTCGCCCTCGCCCAGGCGGCACTCCCGGTCGCCGCGGCAGCTGACCTCCAAGAGGTCGGATCGGAGGTCGCCGGGCAAGAAGGCCAAGTGGTCCAGGTATTGGCCGACAGAATCCGTTATCTAAAGCCTTTGAGTGATGATCATAAAAGACTGCTTAAACTGTCTATTTTCTAAATTTGATTTTCTAAATTTGATTCTAAATTATACTCTACCCTAACCTTCCTCAGTGAGACTGATTAGTTGATTTTATAGCACACAGTGGATCAACCATGCCTTCTTTCTGCCTTTGAATGTAACGTGGAATGCACCACACTGTTAGCTCGTAGGTACGAGAGGAGTGGTGCAGTGACCATGCCTTAAAGAAAGGATTCCCCTCAGACTAAGTTCAGCTTTTCATTCGGCATTGACTTTTCTTTTCTTTTTTTGGGGTTGCAGTTCCTCCTCGTCCCGTAGCCCGTCCGTGGGCAGACGTCGTCGCAAGCGCCCGGCCGTCTCGCCCCGCAGAAGCAGGAGTCGGTCACGCAGCCGAGGCAGAGCGGCCCGGGATCGGAGGTGAGTGTGAACGGACGTCACAGACCAACTGGGATGGGGAGTGGCTTGGTGCTGCGACTCGCGACCAGGCTTTCAGCCCATATCGAGTGCGGACCCATAGAGTTATTATCCCGCTGGCCAAGGGTGTATGTGAAACGGCCCCGTTCTTCTAAAACACCGCCTACAGTCATCCTGAGCAAAGCTATCGAGTTACCAACAGTCAGTTATGGCATAGTACCCAAATAGTACCCAGAGGGAGAGAGGAGGGAGGAGGTGGAAGGGAGGCAAGAAGTAACTTGTAACCCCCCTCCCCCCTTCTTCCCCCCCCCCCCCATTTTGGGGTCTCTGAAATTGTTACCCTTTTCCTGGCAGACGCAGTCCCAGCAGAGAGCGACGTAGGCCGTCGCCACGCCGTCCGTCTCCGAGACGGCCGTCGCCGCGGCGACGTCGTAGGAGCCGTTCCCCTTCGCCCCGGCGCAGAAAATCCCGATCAGTCAGCCGCCCCCGAAGGTAAAAAAAAAACGAAAAAAAAAAAACTGGCTTTTTGAGAGGGCAAGTGCGGCTCCTCAATGAGCTGATGAGGCTTCTGTAAGATGCTTTTGTTACCCAACAACATTATGTGTATTAGGTGTTCTGTCTAGATAGAACTAAATCTCACCAGTGTGGCATCAGGCATACGAGGCTAAAATACTTTGCCTCCATTTGGTCCATGCAGTGATTAGTTTTAATGAGTCGTAAGATTTTTTTTTTTTTTTTTTGAAATGGCAAAGAAAACAGACTGGACTGGGATTTGAACCCGAGACCTCTGGTTTTGCATATCATTGCACTTTCTCATCTGAACTATCCAGCTCTTAGATGGGGGCCTTTCCAAATAGTCAACTAGTCTCGTCCTGGCTGACAAGTTGGAATAGCAGAGGCTGAACCCTTTGGATTCAAGTCAGATTTATGCTTTATTGTGCTGATCAAATTTCTCCCCTCCCCTTCCTTTCCTCCCGACTGTTTTTTTTTTCCCAGACGGAGTCGCAGTCCGGTTCGTCGACGTCGTTCTCCGCCGCGGAGCCGTTCGCGGTCGCGCGACCGGCGTCGGCGTCGCTCACCGCCGCCCCGTCGCCGCGGCGACGACGACGCCCGCCGGCGTCGCGCCCCCCGCCGCTCCTACTCGCGATCGTCGTCGCGCTCCAGTTCCAGCCGGTCTCGGAGCTCCCGACGCTCCCGACGGCGATCCTACAGCCGCAACAGCAGCAGCAGCAGCAACAGCAGAAGCCGCAGCAGGAGCTATTCCAGCTCCAGCGGGTAAAGTGAATGGAAGTGATTTTTTTTTTTTACGGCACGGGAGAGAGATTTGGCTTGGTTCCACAGGAACGCAATGCTCTCGCTCTCTTTGAAGTGGAGAACTCCTTTTTTTTTTAAGATTCACCAGACCAACGGAGGATTTTTCCACACTTTTAAGATTGTTTGTTTTTATTATTTTTCGATCCGGTTTGTTCGACTCTTTCCACCCGCAGAAGGTGAAGCCTAGTCAAAAGTGAAACTTGCCCAAAGTGACATTGACAATCCTGAGTGGTGCACCTCATATGAACTTGAGGGTGACTCCAAGATTGGCATCAATTGGGATTATCAGGACTGTACGTCTTTTCTTTTCTTTTGGCTGGCAAGGGAAAACATTTGAATTTGCCACATGACCTCGACCAGCTCGGTGGTCCAGTGGCTAAGACGTCTGCACTAGAAAGCAGGTGTCGCGGGTGCGTATCTCACAGTAAACGGGCAAAGCACTGAGCACTCGGTGCTTGTTCTCCTTAAAACAAAAATCATATTACATTTAGACTAAATTCTGGACAGTTTTGAGATCTGTGCGATCAAGACATCGATGTGAGGATTTGTTTACTTTCAATGTGGAAACAAGCACTGCTTTGGAAGACCTCCATTGATGAAGGCAATACATTGTTCTGGTGATTTAAGGGTAACATGGTTAATTGAATTGCGACAGGGGACGAGTAAATTACACTCATGGTTTTGTCCATTAAGTATTGATTAGGTAAGAATTGGTTTGCATGCTGGAAGTACCAAGTGGAAAGGTTTTGCGGTGACTCTGTAAATCCTCTCTTTTGAGACGGTGTGAGGGTCTGAAAAAGAGCCGGTAACTCAAGATTTCAGGCAGTGTGTGCTCTACCCGTCGTCTTGGGACTGCTGGGTTGCAACTATCACTGCTGCATTTGTTGCACAGCAACAGCGGAAACCAACCTTAAAATGATTCCACTGTGTTACCAGACGCATGTAGTTTCATTGTGCACAAACCACAATATAAGTATCGCAATGCTTGAACCAAAGAGGGCAGCAAACCATTACAGTATTAGCCTGAGAAATCACGGGCATAGGCCCATGCGGTGGTTAAGTGTATCCTCAGAATTCTCGGTCTTAGTATTCAACACTTACCCGAGAATTCTCTGGTGTGGAAAGTGCTTGAGATTTGAGAATATTTCCTTGCACAACCACTGGAGCATGGGTATTGGAGAAAAGATTCACTGGAGCCTGTCAGAGCCACACTCGACCTCACAAGAGATGATGTAAGTGCCGCCACCTCAAACCTCGACTAGCAAACAACGAAGTACGTCAATTTCCCTTACGGATTAGTTTTACATTACTGTAAGGTTGAAGGATATGGAATCTGTGAAGAAGCCAAATGATTCTAGGATTGATTTGGTCTGTGCCATTATCTGTATTGACTTTGCTTCACTTCTGTTGCTGTATTAAGACATGTAGGCCAATAATTCAGTCCGAGTTACAGCCAACAATTTAGAAGGGGCTCCTCATTTTTTAAAACTAGTTTTGGTTTTGTTTCTCCAATAAATGAAGGAAAACTGACCGGAATTTTTGGAACTATGTAGATTTTTTTTTTTTTTTTAACATTTTATTTCTTGCAAATATTTGGTGTCAGTCAATTATTCCTCACATAGGAAGGAATTTCTCATTACTCAGCCTTAAAAAAAAATAAGTACCTGTATTAATTGTATGGCACTCCAATATCAAGGTAGTCGGGGAATTGATCAGAAAATGGGCCAAATTGTGAAGGAGCAGCCAAATTGGAAAGTTAACGGTCCATGGATCAATGGCTCATTGTGCATGGAATTTGTCTGTATTTTAAAAATGTCAGCTGTTGAAATTTTTAATTACCCCAATTTGTTTTCTTCGTTTTTGTTAAGAATACATTTCGATTCTTCACTTGAAAATGCGTAATATCCCAAAATATTGATAGTGGTAGGGGGGCTTTTCAAATTAGTGTAGGCACAAGTCTGTCAACGATTTTGAGTTTTTTTGTAAAAATTTAAAAAAAATCAAATTATTGTGGTCTTTGTGGTAGTGAGCTCTTGCCAAACTTTGACAAGGCTAGAAGTTGGTGTTAGAATTAGGAGCCGTTGAATTTTTGTGGTATCTGGTTGGCAGGAAGGATTTCAAACAAGGAAATTGAGCAAATAAATTGGACAAGAACACACATTTTCATTTTTCCCGTATCACATGTCTTTATTTGACCGCATGCATTTTTCTTCTTTGTAGCAGATTAGCTGGGGCTGGGGCAGGGGCAGGGGCAGGGGCTGGGGCAGGGGTTGGGGCAGGGCTGGGGCAGAAGCAGGGGCTGGGGCTGGGGCTGGGGCAGAGGCTGGGGCAGAGGCTGGGTCAGGGGCAGGGGCAGAGGCTGGGTTAGGGTCAGGGGCTGGGGCAGGGGTTAGGGTCAGGGGCTGGGGCAGAGGCTGGGTCAGGGGCTGGGGCAGAGGCTGTGTTAGGGGCAGGGGCTGGGGCAGAGGCTGGGTCAGGGGCTGGGGCAGGGGCTGGGGCAGAGGCTCAGGCAGAGACTGGGTCAGGGGCTGGGGCAGAGGTTGGGTTAGGGTCAGGGGCAGGGGCTGGGGCTGGGGCAGGGGCTGGGGCAGAGGCTGGGTCAGGGTCAGGGGCTGGGGCAGGGGCTGGGGCAGAGGCTGGGTCAGGGGCTGGGGCAGAGGCTCAGGCAGAGACTGGGTCAGGGGCAGGGGTTGGGGCAGGGGCTGAGGCAGAGGCTGGGTCAGGGGCTGGGGTCAGGGACTGGGGCAGGGACTGGGGCAGGGACTGCATCAGTGGCAGGGACTGGGGTAGGGGCTGGGGTTTTAAGGCCCCGGATGGAGATGTCATAGACCACCTCCTCCACCTTCTTGATGTCGTACTTGAGGCCATCAAAGCGCTTCCGTAGCGCGTCATTCTTGAGGTTGAGGAGGCGGAAGCCTGCGTTGAGGTCCTGGAGAAAGGCCGAGATGCGATTGGGGCGGTCGTACTCTCCGGCTGTGACGCTGTTGATGGCTAGGCGGGACTGTGGCGGGGGAAGAAAGATGCCAGTTGCCGTCAACTGTACCAATCAATCTTTTTTTTTCTTGATCAAAACCTTGTAGTATAACCCCAACGCTGTCAGAACTCCAGATGAACCGATTGCTAACACTTCACTAGAGGACAAAATGTGGTCGTGCGGTGTTCTGATTACACAATCTAGGCACGTAGTGAGATACTCCCTGCTTTATTCCGCTTTGATTTTTCGCCAATTGTTCTTTCATGTTGACTGTGAGACTTCACCGCTTGGATATTTTTGCTCCTTTTTTTCCCAATCTTCCCAAACTCTCGACCTGCCCTTTGCTCTCACTCTGTGAGTGCATTCCCACTCCTACCACTCTGTCCATCTTCTCCCAATCTTATCATCTCCCTCCTCTCCGTCCCTATCTATTTCTGTCTCCATTTTGCCTGTTAGAAAGATTCCGTTCGGGTCGACACATTTAAGCCCTGGAAACATGATGATTGATTAATGATTGGTGGCTAAGAATACTTTGACTGGACCGGGACTTGAAGCCGAGACCTCTGGATTAACGTGCCAGTGCCCTTCCACCTGAGCTATCCAGCCCTTAGATGGTGGCTCTAATAGTCAACTAGTCTTTGCCATTGTGGGGGTGCCAGTCAGAAGCAATACAACTGTTAATGCCGTATATCTCCAGGGATCACACCCCCGCTTTCATTCAGATGCAAACAACCACAGCAGCTCAGGGATCGGGAGCGCACAAAGTGGATGCAGCTTTTTCAAACAAATGGAGGAAAAACTGACTGGGAACTTTTTGATCAGTTCTGAAAAACGGCCAAGAAAAAAAAGGAGATTTATCATTTAGAATCACGAAAGAACCCCATATCATTCTAGGATGACAGCAGAGGAAGCTGATCGTACCAATTCACTGGCCAGCTGCAGAAGGCCTTGCAGGAAATCCTCCAGGTCAAGGTGAAAACCGGCTTCTCTCTTGGTGGAAACTTCAACAATAACAAGAGCAAACATCCCGATTGAGTTTTAACAAGACCTCGATGAGCCCATACATCCTTTGTGCCAAACCTGACAATGTAGAATAGCAGATATCAAAGCATGAACTGGACATCCGGAACTGACCATTGTTCAGAATTATTATGATTTTTTGAATATTATAATGAAGTCCCATACACTCTGTGCACAATATATGTATGTCCATGTTGGCGTAGGAATAGAGGGTATGGGTTTGAATCCTGTTGATGTTTTTTTTTAAATTATTTTAATTTTTTTTTTTTATTATGTTCTGTTTGCCAACAGACATAAATCTCTAGTTTGATTTATTCTTGTGTTGTTATTATTATTATTATTACTGTGTATTAGGGATTTCAAATGTATAATGTCAAAATGATTAATAATATATTAGATTTTTAATGAGTGGAATTTGATGAAGGTAATGGTTATTTTTGTAAAGCGCACTGAGGAATCTTTTATTCATAATGCGCTTTGCAAATGCAGTTTATTATTATTATTATTATCCTCTCCCGACTGTGGTTCACTGTTTATTCTCAGACTATGAGCAAGTAGTTGTGAAAACGAACACAATTGGTTCGACTTTCGTGTCCCATAAGAAGAAAAACCCAAACCCCAGAAGTTTGGACACAATTTGAGGGAGGTTGATCACAGGATGAGGGTAGGTGAGTGTGATAGAAAAGATGTGTCCGACCTCCAAGCAGCCGGGACACCTCTTCCCTGGTAACCAGCCTCTCCGACTCCAAGTAGGTGATGAGAGCACACAGGAAGCAGAGACGCTGGCTGACAAAGCGCCAGTGATCGTGGAATCTGCAGGCAAAAACAAACAAAGGCGACAGTTTACATCCAAAGCAGCCCGACAGAAAGAAAGAATGAATGAATGAATAAATGAATGAACAAATGAAAGAATGGACAAAATCAAAACAGTGATATACAAAAATGTTGCAAACTGCTTACTGGCTAAAAATACAGGATTAATAGGTTTGCGGTGACACCATGTAAAGTGTGGTTCTGAAAAGAACCGTAGGAACTCAACGTTTTGATCTGTGTACTCTGTTCGTCCAGTTCCTTGGGTTCTTTTCAGAACCACACTTATTCACAAAAGAAAATTTACATGGTGTCACCACAAACCCATTAATCCTGCTATTCTCACCATGCAAAACTTCATTTTTTAAATAAAATTACCAAAATTCTCAAAGGTCCTGCTAGGATCGAAACGTCGGCCCACTAAATTTTGAGAAAATAAAAATAGGATTGCTTATTTTCCCACTCAGTATGAGTTTGGAGGACGTTTATGTCTCAATTTAAGGGTTTTTTTTCACATCAATGTGAGAAAAAAAATTGCTTATGGGAGGAGGACAAAGACTGGGTACGTTGAGGCAACAACTGTCACATTGAGGTGCGGAATCTATGCTTGAATTGGCAGCTAAAACTGCTTTACTTTCCTGAATGACTTAACTGCAAATCTTGTGTTGTTGTTTTTATCACTAGGGGGACATTTCTCAAAGGACCCGTGCCTCTGTCTCCTGGGGTCCTGCTGAGATCGAAACGTCGGGTTTTTTTTTAAGGGGGGTGATTTTTTAATTTTTTAATAGCAGGGTGGTTTGCGTCAAATGTGTACTGACCTGTAGTACTGGTCCGTGGGCACCTTCTCTTGAAGCTCGCCAAACTTGCTGCGTGTCGTCTCTAGCAGTCTCCTGGCGGCCTGGCAGAGGGTAGGGGCTGGGGCAAGAGGAGGGAGACTGACAGTCGGTCAACCTTGGTGGATTCGTCCTTACGGCCGTTTACAAAATGAAGGCTTAGGCTCGGGCTTGGACTTCGGTCACATTTATCTCACCCCTTACAATGTCACGGGCATCTAGAAACTCGCGTTTGGCCCCACTTTCTTGGAGGGAACACTCTGCTTGTGAAGCTGACAAACACAAACCCTATTCTTCCGGTCCCTTAGTCTGATTGGCCAATTGCCATTGCATCATGATTAGGCCTATTTAGCGTCCATGAATATGCATAACATCAGCAGGAATGACCTCCAGGAAGAATGCCATTGCCGTTCGGATGAATATACACTTGCCTGCTCGGGTGGGATTCGAACTTGCGACTTGACCACCGAGCTGACATTTCTCAACTTCTAAAAAGCAGGGATCGTAACTGAATCTTTTCTTGTTAGGGATCTCCCGAGTCTCTGCTTACCCTCTTTGAGGCCAGCTGTCTGGTGGATCCCCTCCAGCGTGGTCATGATTTCCCTGGCAGTCTGCTCCATGGTCCGCACCACCACACGGATCTCCTATAATTATAGATATAATTTATAATACTTAATAGTATAATAATCAGAACCAAACCAGGGGCACCCGCCTCTTAAATCTTCATCTTCTGAGTGAAAAAATTAATATGAGCCCCAAAACGTGAACTGGTCACCGATAGAATACCGAAAAAACAGATTTTGAACGATTAAATGTCATTTGGAAACTAGTTGCGGTAACCGTAACCGATGAGGGTTACGGTTACCGCAACTACTTCAGAACTTGGAAACTAGCTAACTGGGCCCAAACAATGTCACTCACTAACTTGACTAAGGTCACAAAGTGTCCTAGTTTAAGTTTAATTATTATTTTAGTAATGGAATATTGCCCCACACTAGCCTTATGACTAGGGCCTAACTTTTACCTAGTCCGATCCGAGTAACTTGGACCGACAAGCCACCCTCTTTTTATCGAAATTTGAAATTTCGATGAAAAAAAGGTGACTTGTCGGTCCAAGTTACTCGGACTGACTTTGACCATGGACAAGTTCAGGAACCGAAGGTCCGTCGTTAGACCCGTAAAGCAGGGCCCTGTTTTACGGACCTATGCTTACCTCTCTAATTTCCTGATCACTCGTGAAGTACTCATTGAATTCTGAAAACGTACTGGTAATGAACGAACTTTCAGCCATTGTAAATCAAAACAAACAACAGTGATAATGCGCTTGGAATGCAGATCTTCAGAGAAGTAATTCTATGGCAAAATACTATACGCAAACTTCCGACCTTGCGCAAATTCGAAACTTGCGCGAAGGTATTTTGCGCAATCTGTATTCCAGATTGGGTCGAGGGGACCCGTTTGTAGTGTGCTTGAGCTCCAGTGAGTTTGAGATTGCGCAAGGCATCTGCCGCAATCTATGAAATGCGCGTTCCGTAGATTGCGCATAACATTAACAGTAACAGTAAAAATGTACACAATGCCGCATGGCAATAAGGCATGGCTCCCTGTTCCATGTGCACTAGTCGGGCGCGTGCACGTTACTTCCAAGAGCCAGACTACACGTGAGGCCCATGGAGGTCAAAGGTCATAATACATAAAGTTGCGTCTCCGCTGCTATGGTGTTTAAAGTCGTCGGACCTCATGAGCGAGCGATCAGAGTCACGAAGTGATTCCATTTCGTTGCTAACACAACGAGTAACGGGTCAAGAAACTGACGTCAGGGGCAGGGATGAATCATAGGAAGACTAACCAGTCATTTGTTAAATCGTCAAGCAATACGAAGCCAACATCTGGACAGGTAAGTTTGCAACATTTTTGTATATCACCTTAAAATTTATAATTAATGAATTACTGTCACTACACTACTCACTAGTATTAGTACGGTGTCAGTTTAGTACTGTAACTAGTGTTACCAGTGAACTGTCATTACTTTTAATTTTAGTTTTAGTTTTAAAATTTTACTTTAGTGTCAAATACATACATCATTACAAAAACATGTGTACATACATACAGACTACAGTACAGACTACAGTATACACTTGTATTGTAAGTTGTATCCTCCAATAACCGGTTTTCGACGATATAAGGACTTTTCTTCAAACTGAACAATGTGGACGAAAGTATCACACTAAAAGAGGTCTCAGTCACTTTGTCCACACCTCAGACTATTAGAATAATTATAGAGAAGGTTGATAAAGCCTGTCATTTCGGTAAGATTACCCGCTTTTGTTGACGTCCGCGGCGCACCGCGCAGTAAGCACTGTCACCTATTTTCGTCAGTGGTGTTTAGTAAGGTGTCCCAGTGTAGCCAAACGCAAAATAAATTCTTAAATTAACTCAAAATACTGTGTGGCACTATTAAATTCTTCCCTGTATGTTTTTTTGTGTTCATCTTTGTTTTTGTTTTTCCACACTGCTTCTAACACTTTCCTCAAATCATTCATAATTTATGCTTAAAACGTATTGGTCTTGTTGATGTCTTCTTTTGTGACGTTTAAAAAAAACCTCACAATCCTCTTTCTCACTGCTTCTTCAGTTGTAACCTTTCCAAATTTCACTCAAGAGACACATTTCCTCCTTCTTGGTACTTTCTCTAGCTGCTCTTTTATTTTTTTCATTTTTTAAAAAAGCCTATTGGGCCATGTTACTTTTTTTCTTTAAATAATAATAATAAAAAATATTTAAAAAATTATATAAGCGAGACGCCCTATAGTAGTCTCCATAGTTTTTACCCAGAACGGACTGCCTCAAGTTGCGTGATATATTTTTTTTCTACGGATGTTGGGGTTTGTTATGGTACACTCAGATTTTTTTTAGGACCAATAATAAAGAAAACTGGAGCTTCGAAGCAACTGCCAATTTTGTACCTAGGAAAATAGACCCCTAAAGAGCAACTTTTTGAATAACACGAGTTTGGCCTACTGGAAAAGCCTTAAATTTCCACATTTTCGGTGACGGACAAGGGCAGGAAACCAACTGTAAGATATGAAGTCTGAGATCGTTATACGGAGTTGTTTTCATAGTGCGATGTGAGTTAGAATGCTAAGCGTCGAAAACGTGTAGCGTCGAAAACGGGGGTTCCCACGATATTAATATTAATAAGATCATTATGAATGTACCTGTATGTACATGCACAAAATAGTTCGAGTAACTTGGACCCGACAAGTCACCCTTTTTTTATCGAATTTTGAAATTTTGAGTTTCGGGTGACTCTGTACTGTAGTCACCCGATCCTCCAAATTTCAAAGTTCGATAAAAAAGGGTGACTTGTCGGGTCCAAGTTACTCGGACTATATCACAAAGCAGACAATACTTCCAGTACGTTCCACTAGTTCCAGATGGGCTTGGAATAGTAAAACTAAAAGCAGACTAACTCCTAGTCCTATGAATGATTAGAATGATCCTTAGGTATATCATAAATAGTCAGGCCTGCTGCCCCACATCTGACTTTATACAAATCGAAAAAAAAACCGTATATCTGTAGAAGATTTACAAAATACAAATTAAATTAATTTAAATAAGTTAAATCTAGGTTAAAATAAAATTAGATACATTATAAAAGATTTCTTGTACAAAATCTAGTTGCAGCAACCGTAACCCTCATATCCTCCTGAGGGTCAGAGACCTGGTCTGTAGCATTAGCAGCAGTGCAGTCAGTAGTGATTGAACTCCTCATGCCCCCACCCCTTCTTCCCACACTGGTGCAGACTGGCAGCAATGTGGCCCTCACAGCAGTGGCCTTCCAGGACCACCTCATGCGCAACCTCTCCCTGGCCGACCCGCTCCGCAAGAGCCGCTCGCTCCAGGCCCCGCCCCACAAGAGGCAGCTGAGGGCCGTACGGCCCGTAGTGGACGCCGGCAGGAGGCAGGAGGTCCGAGCCGGCGAGGCCTCCGCCACCTCTGCTCCAAAGCCGAAGACGAAGACGAAGACGAAGGAGGTGGAATTTGTGCTGGACAAGAAGCCAAAGCCTCTCACGCTGGGTATGGCAGCTTGGGACATGGATCTCCATCCATTACCTGCACTCATTCTCTTTATTTCTATAACCCTCCGAGTAGGGGTCTATTTTGTTTATTCTTAGCAGCTAGGGACCCTGTGTGTTGACACACGACACACTAAAAAATGGTATTTTGTAATTGTTTGCAGCCAGTAATTACTTCATTACAAATTTGTTTGTAGAACCATAGAGCTCTATATGGTAGTATCATAGAGCTCTATATGGTGGTACCACAGCGCTCTGAGGTATTACCTTAGCTATATGGTAGTACCATAGCTATATGGTAGTACCATAGCTATATGGTAGTACCATAGCTACCATAGCTATATGGTAGTACCATAGCTATATGGTAGTACCATAGCTATATGGTAGTACCATAGCTATATGGTAGTATCATAGCTATATGGTAGTACCATAGCTATATGGTAGTATCATAGCTATATGGTAGTACCATAGCTCTATGGTACTACCAGGGGGCACCAAATGATCAGCATTCAAACATGGACACGCTCTGCCCACAAATATATGATTAACTTCACACTGCCACGAGTACCTTGTCAAAAGGCTTCCCTTCAAAGGCTTCCCTTCAAAGGCTTCCCTTCAAAGGCTTCCCTGTCATTTGAATTAAGCGGAGATGATTTGTTTGTCCGCTCTTTCTCTAGCCCAAAAGCTTGGCCTGATCGAGGCGCCTGATCAGCCTCTGTCCGACTTGGACTGGCGGGATGCCAAGGAGAGGTCCAACCGCCGCGAGGACTCTTCGCTCCCCTGCGTGATCTGCAAAGAGGAGTTTGGCTTGGAGCAGCAGGTGAGGCTCTGTCTATGTTTGGCAGTGCTTATGTTAAGTGCAGCAGGGCTGTGGGGATCCGGAGTATAGGTGGGTGCGGCAATGGCTAGGATTGCCTGGTGGAGGGAGCTGGGTGCCAATGGTCATTGCCTTGGTGATCCCTTCTCACTACCGTGGTGCCCCCTTGTCATTGCCTTGGTTCCCCCTGGTCACTGCTTTGGTGCCCTTGGTCACTGCCTTGGTGCCCCCTGGTCATTGCCTTCCAATTGGTGCCCCCTTGTCATTGCCTTGGTACCCCCCTGGCCTCGTCACTGCTTTGGTGCCTCTGGTCATTGCCTTGGTGCCCCCTGGTCATTGCCTTGGTGTCCCTGGTCATTGCCTTGGTGCCCCTGGTCATTGCCTTGGTGCCCCTGGTCATTGCCTTGGTGCCCCTGGTCATTGCCTTGGTGCCCCTGGTCACTGCTTTGGTGCTCCCAGGTCACTGCCTTGCAATCAGTGCTCCTGGTCATTGTCTCATTAACTACTCTGTTTTGAGTGACCAAGTGTACTGGGATTCTATGCCCAGTACACTCATATCTGATATTGAATGATCAGGGAGATTGATGAAGTGATACCCAACAGGGGTGTTTATTTTGGGAAAGGGGCTTATGTAGTGGAGATGATTGATATGATTAATACGATTCATACCCATATTCTTATATTTTCTATAACTTTGTCTCTATTTCTTGCAGGTTTTGTTGTCTTGTTCACATGTCTTTCATCGGGTGAGTAAAGATTGACCCTGATGAGTTGCTCACGCAATGCATTGTGGGATGAAAAATATCCAGTGCGGTTTGAGCGGACCATTCCCACACACATAGCGTCGCAAATAAATGTGATTTTGAAAAAGCCTTACTCTTAGTGGAGTCCGAATCGTGATTCAAATCCCAGTAGTAATTTTGCTTATTGTGTCTACACACGCACAAAAAGTGGAGTTTGAATCGCGATTAAAACGACCCTATTGTACTCTTTCACAGAATTGTCTGCAGGCTTTTGAACGGTTCACGGGGAAGAAGACCTGCCCCATGTGCCGGAGGGAGCAGTACCAGACGAGGGTCATACACGAGGGCGCCAAACTTCACCGAGTTAGGTGTGCCACAAGGTGAGTCCACCAATCAGGTTATCAAAACACGATGGCAAGCCCTCCTATCTCTGTCATAAAATGCGCCCTGGGGGGATCGCTTGTTTATATGTTCCAACACATTGCAGTCAGACCCCAGACCATTTAAATTATTGAGATGGCCTTCAATTGGCCAGAGACCATTTTGATTACTGGGATGGCCTTCAAATGGCTAGAGACCGTTTTAATTATTGAGATGGCCTTCAACTGGCTACAGACCATTTTAACTATTGGAATGGCTTTCAACTGGCTAGAGACCATTTTAATTATTAGGATGGCCTTCAACTGGCTAGATCATTTGAATTATTGAGATGGCCTTCAACTGACTACAGAATATTTAAATTATTAGGATGACCTTCATCAACTGGCTTAAGACAATTTTAACTATTGGGATGGCCTTAAAATGGCTAGACACCACTTTAACTATTGGGATGGCCTTCAACTGTCCAGAGACCATTTTACTACTGGGGTGGCCTTCAAAAGGCTAGAGACCATTTTAATTATTGGGATGCCTTCAACTGGCTAGTGACCATTTTGATTACTGGGATGGCCTTCAAATGGCTAGAGACCATTTTAATTATATGGCCTTCAAATGGCTCATAGAGACCATTTTTTATAGGATGGCCGTCAACTAGCGAGAGACCATTTTGACTAAATTCAAACCTTTGCAGCGCAATTGATACATAACATGCGTGAGCTTATAAATCAATTTTTCCCCCCCCCAGAATACAGGCTTGTTGGCGTGGCTATGTGGTCCACAGCTGGTATCGTAAACTTAGGCAGACGGTACCGCCCAAAGATCGAAAGCTCCGAAAGAAATTCTACGAGGAGAAGGTGAGCGACCCTTTTTCTTTGCAACAATCACCACCATCCAAGACACGCACAGAGTGACTGAAAGTTGTGGGAATGAAAGAAGATCTATCCGAAATAAATTGTCGAATTGAAAGAAAACTTTGACTGGACCGGGACTCGAACCCGAGACCTCTGGAATAATGTACCAGCGCTCTCCCATCTGAGCTATCCAGCCCTTTTTTGGATGGTGGCAGTCCCAAATAATCAACAAGTCTTTGCCGGGGTTGGACAAAAATAAATTGTAGTCAATAAAAAAAACTGTTGCAAACTGCTCACTGACTAAAATGACCTGCAATACATAAATCTCAAAAGTTCGAGGGCCTGACGTTTCGATCCTAGCAGGACCTTTCTCAAAGGTAAAGCTGTTGTCATGATCCAATAGTACTATAAGTTGAGAGCATAGACAGTTAGCCGATGCCTACTCGGGCATCATGAACGAATTCCCTCCACAATAATCTGTCCAGCATATCAGTCCTCAGCTCTTCAACTCTGTCAAATCCTGTGTCTCTCTTCAGCACACCATCATGTCCGTTTCCTACCCCTTTTTCTCCCATTGCCGTGTGACGGTTCCCACAATACAAGAGGACTAGCCGAGAGCTCTGGATGACGTAAACAATGCCCTGCAAGCCTCAATCATCTGATCCGTAGTGTTTTTGGAAACCTTTGAAAGACCTCCAGGCCTGCCATATATTATTATAACTGCGGCCATTCTTATTCCGGTCTTTAGCTCGGGGCGATTACTGAGCGCCTGCTGCGATCCTACGACACCCATGTGGACTCCTTCCTGGCCGAGATGGACCGTTCCATTACCGCCAGTAGGGATGTCTTCAAGAACCTGGAGGCGTCCAACCTGCGCACAATAACGCCGGCAGAATGGGACAACATACAGCTGAAGGTAAACAGTACGCTCCTTTTAATTTTCAATTAAAGTGAAATCTTGATTTTAAAGCCCCTACACATACAACATTGGTAAGATCGAAAAACAGAAATGTTCACAGATTTGCATGAAACCTATACAGTTTGAAGATGGTTATAGTAGAAACCTCGAACTGAAATATCTATGCCTAAAATGATGTATTTTGGGAGAAAAGAGTAAAAGAAATCATTTACGTCTCACCGAGATCTAAGCTATTTTTCGGAACATTACGGCGTTGAATGCTGCATTTTCGCGAAACAAATGAAGCGGTTTTCACGATTTTCTCGGGACTCGGTCGGCGGATTGAGCTGAAATTTTCACAGGTGTTCTATTTCATGCACATGTTGGATCAGACAACGTATGGATGCTATTCTTTGACCTCGACCAATGTTGTGTAGGGGCTTAGTTAAGTCAAACTCTGATAACTCGAAACTCCTGTCAAGTCAAACACCAATGCCATCCTCTCCAGGAATAAAACAACGGTACAACTTCTCTTAACTCAATACTCTGCTTAACACAAATTACAGGTCTGTTCCCTTGACATTTGACATTTTGCTTTCCAACAAGAGCAGACGTCTCAACCACTTGACCGCGTTGGGGGATTTGAATCTGTATAGCTGTATGGGTACCACACTGCACCATATATGTGACCCGGCACAGCGACATGAGGAATATCCCACCAAAACACTTTTCGAGTAAACAACGCCTAAATTCAAAGTATCTTCTTAATTCGATAAAAAAAATTAAAAAAATTAAATTCGGAAAGTTAATGTATTGGAGGATATTATGTCTAAAGGATTTTTCCAAAATCCGTCTCTAAATGTTGAAAAAACGAGGATTTTGGGGGAGTGTTTGTGTACTGTTTTCATGAAAAAGTTCCTGTCTTTTTGAATGGCCGCTTTCAAAGACTGCGCTGCTATATATTGTGTCTGGTACCAAACGAATGACCAAAGTCCCTTTGTACTATTTACAACAAAGTTCACACGGAAATAATTTGGATATCATTTGAAAGCTAATGGTATACTCTTTCACATCATTAGAAAATCTCAAAATCTCAAAAGTAGGGGTTATTCCTCATTATGCTGTGCTGGGTCACATATTACCACAAGAGAATTGCAAACTCCTTCCTGACTCCAATTGACCGTCTGATCCCAGTTTTAATGGCATTTCACACACAGGTGTCATTTCCATTATCATGTGCATTGTACATGTCCCACCATGGTCCCTATATACACACAGTTTCCCTTGCTATCTGGAACAAAGTCTGACATTTGCTCTACTCTAAAAATGTGAATGATATAAAGCATGTATTGTATTGCCTCTCCCCTTCAAAACAAGTCAAAAGCACAGAGGCTCACAGACGAACACAAAGTTCAATCACACAAATGCTGATTTAAACAACAACTATAGAAGTGTTCCATCTGAACTTTTGTACGCAATCAATTGGGTTTGTGTTGCATGATCCTGTGACAATTTGGTTCCTGTTGCATGATCCTGTGATGACATAACAAATTTGCTCATGAATATTGGAATTCTCATTAGCATAAAAACTTAAAACTTGCAAAAACACCCCCATAACGAGTGTGAAAAAACATTTGTAGCATGGATTTAAGTGATAAAATGTCTATTGCAGAGACCCTTTAAGTTGATTTTGGTGTCAAACAGGCCCGGTGACCTCGTGTGTGAATTCTGCTGTGACCCCTGGGTCCCATTGAGGCAGTCATATTTCCTGGGGACAGTCTGTTTATTTCCTTTACCTGTGATTGGTATGGTAGGAACAACCAGCCAACCGCTCCATGCCAACCCTATCTGGTTTCTGTTTTGGAAACCCAAACCATTTCCTTGCAGGTCTTTGAAGCTATATATATCCTTTTATTTTTCAAAGCCAAGCTGATAATGGCGTGAACCGATCGAAAAACTGAATTGGTTTGATTTTGGGTCAAACAAAATAAATGAAAAGCTGACTTTTGAACGAAAGAAAACCTTTTGACCGGACGCGGTTTGACTTTTGAACATTTTTTTGAAAAAATATAGTAATATACAAAATTGTTGCAAACTGCTTATTACTGACTGAATTTAACAAAATGCAAATCTCAAAATTTAGTGGGCCTGACGTTTCGATATCCTAGCAGGACCTTTTTCAAAGACAGTGAAATTTAGAATTTTGAAAAAGGCAAAGAAAGTTTGACTGGACCGTGACTTGAATCCGAGTCCTTTGGTTTTGCTTACCAAAGCTCTTACCATCTGAGCTATATCCAGCCCTTAGATATATGGCGACATTCTAAAACAGTAAACTAGTCTTTGCCAGAAACATTTAACCATTAACTGGCGTATATCATTCAGATATAAACTCCCAATTGTAAACTTGGCTAAGGCAGCTCAGGGATCACACAAAGTGGATGCAGCTGTTTTCAATTTCAATCATACAAATTTTCCCGCTCAGGGCGACCAAAAGTTGTAAGGATGAAAATATGTGACCCAGCACAGCATAATGAAAAATAACCCCACTTTTGAGATTTTGAGATTTTCTAATGATGTGAAAGAGTATACCATTAGCTTTCAAATGATATAAAAATATAATATCCTCTAATATTTAAAATTTCCGAAAATACTAAAAAAAGAAAATTTATTTGTAATCGAATTGTGAAGATACTTTAACTTCAGGCGTTGTTTACTCAAAAAGTGTTTTGGTGGGATATTCCTCATGTCGTTGTGCCGGGTCACATATTTATATATCGAAAATCAATTGTCTGATTTCGGTTTATAAATGTTTCTTCCTTAGTGTCGACATTTTCATATTTGCTGATTGGAAACTTGTTCTGTAATCTCAAACTTGAAATAAAGGGATGTTTTGTGGTATTCTTGAGAGAACTACATTGGCTCCCGATATCCAAGATCAGTTTCAAGATCTGTCTTCTCGTTTTCAAAATCTTGCACGGTTGTGCTCCACAGTATCTAATTCGGGAGCTCATCTGCCTCATGCAAACAGGGCGGGCTCTCAGTTCTTCTGGCTCATTTTTTCTTAGTGGAACCGAGAGCAATGTGGTCACCGTGTCTTCGCCAGCGCAGCACCAATTACCATCAACTCCTGGAATCAACTCCCGGCTTCACTCCGTCAAATTACATCACTAGATACCTTTAAGAGAGAGATGAAATCTATTTTTTTTTAATGATCTTTTTGTCCTAATTTTTTTTGAGTGTTCGCGTCTTGGTCGGTTTTCCGCATAAGTGCGCTCTATAAATCTAATCTATGTTTATACCGATGTTATTATCGATATCAATCCTGGATATAGAAAATTTCGATCTTTCGTTTGGATAAAAAAAGTCATATCGACAACATCGATATTGACGTCTTATCGATATATTGAAAAAATATATATTGAAAATATCGATATATCGAAAATATCAATATATCAAAAATATTGATATATCAAAAATATCGATAATTATATCAAAAAATCGATAATTATATCGAAATATCGATGGTGCTTGATTATTATTATTATCAATCCCTGATCAGGTTTTTATTTCAACGTGACTCACTCGCAGAGCCATTTCTGGCAGCTCTTTAGGTGATCCCTATTATAGCCTAGCACTGCTTGATTGAGTTTGGTTATGAATTCATGTCGTCCACTCAGGCGGTGGAAAGGGGAAAGAGCGAGTGTCCCATCTGCATCATGCCGCTTCTGCAGCAGCAGTATCAGGGGAGTGATGAGGGGGACTCGGTTCCCGAACTGCCCGGTTCTCACAGGACCTCGTCGGGGGCGGGGAGGACGAGCCCGCGGTGCAGGGGTCGGGCCTCGTCCTCCCCCGACGCCGGGCCAGCCCGTACCCCAGCCCCCAGAGCTACAGCAGGGACCGCGGCAACGGCGACGGCTCCCAGCGACCGCCGCCGCCGGGGCGGTGGTGGCCGGGCGATGGACGACGGGGGAGCCGGCCGCGGGCGAGCTGGTGCCGGGGATCGGACGCCTGAGGGCCAGGGCCCGACACCGACCGACCGGGGCTCGCCGGCGGACGGCGAGGACGGAGGGGAGG
The DNA here is from genome assembly GCA_949987565.1 of Luidia sarsii. Classification (NCBI taxonomy): domain Eukaryota; kingdom Metazoa; phylum Echinodermata; class Asteroidea; order Paxillosida; family Luidiidae; genus Luidia; species Luidia sarsii. The sequence goes on along the minus strand of OX465106.1, from coordinate 16,782,158 downwards.
CGTCGTCAGCCCGCCGGCGGTGCGCGGTGCTGCTGTCCTGCACCCACGTCTTCCACCTGGCCTGCCTGGAAGCCTTCGAGGAGCTCTCGCTGGCTCCGACCAAAGTCTGCCCCGTCTGCCGCTCGGGATATCAGAAGAAAGCCATGCCGTCCTTTTAGAAAAAAAAACCCAAACTTCAGAGGGCCTGACGTTTCGATTCCAGCAGGACTCCTTTCGCATTCTATCTCGTCTCCCATCCTCAAATCCAAAGGGTTACGTGGACAAAGACCATGTAGAAATCTTTGTTGAGTAGAAGAGTTGCGGTGAAAACATGTAACGCATCTCTTTTGAGAAGACTTTGTCCCCGTTGTCTGCCCGGTAGATGTGCAGAGTACACACTGCCCGAAACGTTGAGTTACTGGCTCTTTTCAGAGCCACACACTCCTACTCTAAAGAGACATGTTACATGGAGTCACCGCAAACCTTCCACACGGTACTGGTACGCCTGTGAGCTATCCAGTCCTGTGGGTAGATTTGGTTTTCGCAAAGTGTCAACCATCTTTGCCGGGGTGGGCCGCCAGTCAGAAGCAATTCACCATTGACTGACATGTATCTCCAGGGACCACATCCATTTTTTCATCAGATGGTAGAAACTTCATACAGTTGTGAATCTGTCTACAGTCGTTCAAGGATCGCACGAAGTGAATGCACTGTTTGGTTTCAAATTCATTTTGGTAAACAAACGTCTCTGAAAACATTTTCCTTTCATATTGATAGGTACAAAATCGGATTGCATTTTAATACTCATCTTATTCAATATAATAATCATATGTGACTATCTAGTATAAGTTACGTACAAAAACAACTTTTGAATGAAAGTTTAAAATCTACAAAGAAGGTGTAGTTTCTGAATGAGAATACAGGACAAAGATATATGAATACTGGTTACGGGCCAATAATAAGCCACGGTGAGTTAAAGGCAGATAGCACTTGCAAATAAATTGAATCTCTTGTGGGAGTCATTTAACCTGAGACTTGTATATAATTCATTCAGTTATTTTGTACAAAGGTAAAGCTGTACATGTACTCAAAACAATAAATAGAGTATAAAACAACTTTATAGAATATGTACAATTAGTACCTTTGGCAAGTTTTTTTCGTGTGACAGTTTTAATGCAGATACAAAATTGTTAATTAGCCTTCTCAACAACAAAGGTGAATATTTCGCATTTTCCTCTTGCATGGCAAAGCATTGCCGCAATAACTTTGAGATGGGATCTTTGTCGACGTTGGAACCTTGCAGTTGTTTCAAAACGGGTGGACTTCGTTCGAGGAGTCTTGTGACCTTTCACCTCTCCCGGCAGACTCACGGGCGCGTTCGTTATTACTACTTATTATAGCTACGGAAGAGCGTAAAGCATTCTTTCCCTCGAATACTCTCGTTCTCGGTGCCTCGACCTCTTCTCGCAAAAAGCTGAAAATACGGGTTGTGTTGTTTTTTCCCCGCTGAAATGGGAGGTTTGTTTTCCCGGCCAGTGCCGAGTATTCGCCCCGCAACTGCCATCAGTCGACAGCAGTGTTCTCGAATACCTTCTGAGAAAGGTCAGGTGCTCTAAATGTTCGAGCTTCGTATTTCAGTCGTTTGAGTCAGGGAAGCAGTTGGCGCCATGGTTGTATGACTTCCTGAATACCTGTGGCATCGTGTCGGTGCGCGGGAGACTAACCGAACACCGGAGTTCCTTGAGCCTGCGCCTCAGCCTTCGTATCGTTGAGGGCGCTTTATAAGCATCACTCCCTAGGCACGGCGCAGATTTCATAGGGCATCGGGGCGGCGGTCATGCCGTTTGTGGTCTCGAAGGAGACTGGCCTGGCCTCGTCCGGCTTCTTGAAGGTAAACTGGTGCAGGAAGTGGGAGAAGAAGATGAAGAGCTCCTTCCGGGCCAGCTGCTCTCCAAGGCACGCTCTCCGACCTTCGGTTTAAAAAAAAAAAAACAAGAAGAAAAAACGAGAGGGATGTTATTAGTAAGTGTGGAAAGTTTCGAGAACGAGTGTCTCCGAGTAGAGCCCGTTGTCGGATGGCTGCCCATTGTCAGGAGACTTGAGTCGGTAAACTCCAGCAGGCATTCCTGCAGACTGCAGAGCACTCAGCACACACGTCGAGCGGGGTTAACCCTCGTTGAAGTAAACGTCTGAGGTAAAGTAGACGCGGGATGATTCGTGGAGCGTAATGCTTTAGGCAATGATTATTCAGAGAAAACAACTTTTCGGAAGAGTTCAACTTTTCCACTCTTTTCAACAACTTTTCAACTCCGGTTTAACTAAAACTGAGCAGAAACTCCACAACCACAAACCTAATCGGAAGCTATCTTTGCCACCATGTAAGGTCTTTGTTGAACGAAAAAAAATGATTGTGGATCCGACGTTTCTTCCTCGGTGACACAGAGGGGAAGGGTCAGGCTAGGGTCGAAACGTCAGGATCGCTTAGTGTTTGAGATGAAGTAAAAAAAAATATAAAAATAAATTGAAAACTGCTCACTGACTAAAATCACCTGCAATACATAACTCTCTAAGGTTCGAGGGCCTGACGTTTCGAAACCTAGCTGGACCTTTCTCAAAGGTAATGAGTTATTTGAGATTATTTTGGTCTTTTAAGTCAGTATAAGCAGTTTGCAACACTCTCGTATCACTTCAGGAAGTGCTTTGGTTGGAGGAAGCATGGGGAGAGTGACTGGAGTCGGGAAATGTGCTTACCGACACTGAAGACGTTCAGCTCGTCTCTGTGCAGTAGCTTGCCGTCCTCGATGAAGCGGTCGGGGTTGAAGGTGTGGGGGTCCTTCCAGACAGTCTCGTCCCGGCACATGGCCAGAATGTTGGCCAGGACGATGGTGTCCTTGGGGACGTGGAAGCCGAGAACCTCCGTGTCCTGGCTGGCGCGGTGGGCCAGCGTCAGCGGCGACACCACCGTGAAGCGCAGCATCTCCAGGAGGGTGGCCTCGGTGTAGGGCAGGCTGGCTCGGTCGGCCAGGCGCGGCAGGCGGTTGCGACCCACCACGCCGTCCAGCTCCTCCTGGACCTTCGCCTGGACCTCGGGGTAGGCCAGCATCAGGAGCACGGCCCATCGCAGCGCCGACGAGGTGGTCTCGGTGCCGGCCACGAACATCTCGAAGATGGTGACCAGCATGTTGTCGGCGTTGATGGGGTGCCTGGTGTCGGCGCCGGCCTCGGCGTCGGTCCGCTCCCGCTCCCGGCGCACCCGCTCGATCTCGGCCAGGTAGGAGTCGACAAAGTCCCGGGGGCTGTCCTCGGCGAAGTCCAGCCGGTGGGCCGCCACCTCCTCGCGGAGGAAGTCCACCACCAGCCCGATGCAGCGCTGCAGCTCGCGGTAGGCGGGCATGAAGGTCAGGCGCTGGGCCACGGGCAGGAACTGCATGGCCCCGCCGCTGCCGCTGATGGCCATGGCCCGGTTGACGGCGGCCAGCATCCGCTGGCAGCGCGGGTCGTCGTAGTCCAGGCGGCGGCCCAGCGTCACCGAGCTGATGACGTTGGCCACGGCGTTGCACAGGAGGTGGGTCGGGTCGAAGGGGCGGCTCCCGCGGGCGCGCAGCTCTCCGGCCACGGCGTCGGCCTCGGTGGCGATGCGCTCCTCGAAGCCGGTGCGCCACACGCCCAGGCCCCGAAGCACGGAGAGGGAGAATTTCCTCTGGACGGACCAGCTCTCGCCAGACGCCAAGACGACACCTGAAATTTCCAAATCAATTCCGTGCTTGAGTGAAGATTTCTCGAAAAAATACAGCCTTTCCAGACCGTAAGATTTTGAAACATGAAGATTCAATATAACCATCTACAAACTGTGTAGATTAGAATGCAATCTGCGGACATCGATGTTTTCCGATCTTCCCAATATTGCATTAGGCTTACGGTAATAGTATTGCCTTTAAATGGTAAATAATAATAACCAATCGCTAATAATAATGGCAATAAATCAAATCATTACAAAATGGAGAATGAAGAGTAAGATCGACAGATAACCCCAATATTTGAAAAATGCAATGTTTCGTTGTATTTTAACAAACGTAGCCAAACAAATGAAGGGCCTGACGTTTCGATCCTAGCAGGATTCTTTGGAGATTTGCAAAACAGTCGATTTTAGTTAGTAAGCAGTGAGAAAAAATGGGTCATGACGGTGGAATTACCTTCGCCGTTCGGGATGACTTCGTTGTAGAAGCTGTTCCTGGGCCGGGCGGCGATGAGCGGGTTGGAGAAGGCCTCCTTGGCCGCGCGGGGACTGCTCAGAACCACCACGAGCTGACCGGCCAGGTTGACGCCGAGCACCTCGCCGTAGCGCCGCGCCTCCCCGGCCAGCGTCAGCGGAGGGTCGGCGCTCGCCATCAGCCGGGGCAGGTAGCCCAGCAGCGGCCAGCCGCCGGGACCGGGCGGGGCGGGGCGCCGGGGAGGCGTGCGGCCGCGGCCGGTGCCCGGCGCCCGATGACCGGCCGCCGCCACCACCCAGGAGACGAGGAGGAGGGCCGCCATTCCGACGGCCAGAGCCACGCTGGTGTCCGAGACGCTCAGGGCGAAGGCTGCCGGCCAGCCCATAGCAAGATTTGCAGATCGAAACATGGATGAAGCAGCTTGCAGCTTTCCAGAAGACTACAGAGATTGAAGATCGAGACTGAAAGTCAGAGCGCTTATATATTCACTTGCGTTCCCGTCCGTGTCCGCACGCACGTATACACTTTCTTGCCTTTTTTTTTTTGTTCTTCGTCGAACCGTAACTGTAAACCAGTGCAGTGACCGATGGCTGTGGTGACTGATAAGGTGTCAGCCTCACTCGCTGCTTTTATGAGGTTTCCGAAGGTCCTCTCTTGTTGACGAAACACCACAGGGCCCCGACGAATATCCATGGCAACTGCGGGCGTCCTTGTCATGTCTGGGACCCCGGGGGTCGCTGTCGGGTCACCGATCGCTCGTCGGAAACAGGCGGTCGTGTAATGGCTTTAAAAGACGTGGAACTATCCCCAGTTATTATTTCCCGAAGAAAGCCAGGAATGTCAACAATTCCGAGGGCGGAAAGTATCGACAAAAGGAGCCGCGCGTTGAGTCATTATTTTCGGGCCGCCCACTTTTTTTTCTTCTTTCGCGGTATTGTGACGCGTGCCTCTGCAATTACTAGTAATTATTTTGGGCAAAGTAAAAACCGTTCCGGAATGTCTGATTACTAATAAGTGGAGCGAGTTGTCGCCGGAAGGGCATTATTGCAAGGTTATACCGAGGCTGCTATCCTTAAATGGAAACTCGATGCACAACTTCCAGTCGTGCCCCGCCGGCCATGCAGATCATCACCACTGAACCGCGGCCAGGCGTCATTGAATTCGGTTTACCAGGGACCACACACAGGAAATGCCGTGACGTGACGTAGGCGGTTCCAGTGCATGTGTGGGACTACAGTTCACCTCGTTTCGCGATAAGTCGTCGGGTTGTTCAGTTGCCGCGTGATTGCATGCGGCAGACTGTCCTTCCTTCCTCTCATTAAGTCAGCGGCCCTTTACTTCCTGCCAATCAGTTACCCCCAAATAACCTTAGTTAATGAATGAATAAATAAACAAGTATACCGTGACGTCATGATAACGGCACTTCGCTTTTCAACTTTTTTGTTTGTGTTTTGCAAAATCGCCCAAAGCAAGGCTGAAAAGCTCAAGGTTAAGGGCTAGACAAAGAAGGAGATAGAGAGGGACCCAGGAATTTCACCAATTAAAAGAAGGGCCTGACGTTTCGATCGTAGCAGGACTTTTCTCAAAGGCAGAAACTGCATCCACTTTGTGCAATTCCCACTCACTGCTGCAGCCAGGTCTGCAACAATTGGTTGTTTGCATCTGAATGAAAGCAGGGGGGGGGGTGATCCCTGCAGCCGATTTCAAGAAAAGTTGCGTAAGTTACGCAACGTACAAATGTTGCGTAAGACTTGCGCCACAATGGCTCTTTTGTGCACTATTTAGAAAAGGCAGCGAAATGATGCGTAAGTTACGCAACAAAATGTTGCGTACGCAACATTTTGAAGTTTCGTGAAGTCGGCTGCTGGATATATAATGACAGTTGAAGGTAAAATCGTCTGACTGACGCCCGCCCCGGCAAAACGGGTTGACTATTATTATTTGCATGTGAGAAGGCGCCTATGTTCCTTGCCCAATTGCCTGGTGATTTGCGTTGGTGAAAATGCGTTGTAGTTCAATATGAGGTTTTCCTCTATTACGTGTAGATTGTATAGCCCTGTATCTTCAGGTGCTTTGCCGTGCCCGACTGCATGGCGATTTGCATCGGTGACAATAAATATTCAAATTCAATTGGGGGTTTTGTCCTTCTCGACGTGCAGTCTATAGCAGCGTATGCTCAGTGCTTTGTGCAATTCCCTGCTCGAAAAAAACACCAACAGCAACCAGGCTAGGTAAGGGAGGCAGATCGGCCGCGAACGAAAGATTTATCAAAACATTAACTTCTATGTGTCGTCCCGCCACAGTGTACCGCTTCACAACATGGCGTATTGTCGTCACCCACGAATTATTTCTCCACACACCTAACCATGTTTTTGCCGGAAGCGAGCCGGGGTCTCTGCAATAGACATTCATCACATAAATCCATGGTATACAGAACTGTTTCGCAATCGGTTGTTAGCAATCAAACTGTTGTTAACACTCGTTCTGGGGGTGTAGTTGTAAGTTTTCATTAGTTATGCTAATGAGAATTTCAATATGCATGAGCACATGATCATGCAACAGAAACCAAATTGGTTGTGTAGAACCATTTCTGGTTTTTACTGCAGACATATCCCTAAACCTGTTGATTTACTGCCAAAATGTAGGATAAATGCTTCATAATGATTTATTTAAGTAGTTTTTCATCAAACCCAACCCAGAGGGATTAATTTGTAGTTTGAAAGTTAATGTTTTACTTGTGCAATTTTAAGTGGATTCCTGACATGATCTTACAATAGCGCCCACATTTTTATGAGGATATTTCTAAAGGTAAACAAAAATATCTGACTGAAAAACCTATCTGCAGACTGCAAACCCCATCCCTAAACCTTTTGGTGTACTGCCAAAATGTATGCTTCATAATCATTTAGTGAAGGAGACTTACATCATACCTGATCCAGTGTGATTGATCTGCCGTTTCAAAGTTAATGTTTTTCTTATTTATTTTTTAAACTGTGGGTTCCTGACATGAACCTACAATAGCGCCCTCATTTTTATCAGGATATTTTTCAAGGTGTAAACAAGATGTCTAATTTCTGACTCCACATAAGAAAAAGAAGCTTGCCAATAAGTTTGTGCACTTCAGATCCCTATAGATGACAGCAGAACATTAGCTTGAATGGGATATTTACTGCAGAGACCCTTTAACTTCCCGTACGATTGCCCTTATATACTGTGCGCTAGCCCCAACGAAACTGCAGCAAAGTGGCTGCACGGTACACCCACTTGTAGCGAGTAGATTGGTGTCATGATACTATAGGGCTTTAGCCTAATTAAGGCCATGTGATTATCCCATCATAAGCAGCTCGACTCACTATTCCCAGCACTGGTCTAGCCCTCGATTATTTTTTTCGGGGCGATGATATCCCCTCGGGGGAAAAACACGATGACAGTTATATTATGAAAAGCCGTGTTAACATTTAGTACTCACGACGATCTTTAAGAGCTAGAGATACATAATTCTTTTAGAGATACGTATCATTCTATTAGAGATATCTATCGTTCTTTTAGTGCTATCTTAATAGGGCGAATCAACTCTATATCGATTTAGAGATTATCTCTAAAATGGAATTACAGTTATCGTCGCGGAAGAAATATATGTTAAAATAGGCTCTCCATAGTTTATCATGCCATGTGTGAATGATACAATGCCGCCTAAAGGTCATTGCCGTGTCATTACCACCAACGTGTAGCCGCTGTACATGTACAATGTACACATGTCTGCTGGCAAATGAACGCAGTGCGTGTAATTAATGACTGCGCGCACAGTTTCTTATGTGTGTAGAACATGTATGTTTCATTTGACGTTAATCCCCAAACGAAATCCGAGTTCGGCTGGGCTATGGTCTCCGCCGGGTGAGTTTGGTTAAACTTGAGTAGGCCTGCAATGTATAGTTTTTCTACTGTACTTGAAAGGATCGTGGTGCGATAGTTCGATGTCACGGTGAAGGCCGTCCATACAAAACCCAAACAATGGCGATAGTGCAATCCAGGGAGTTTGTTATTTTTGTTTTCAAAGATAAGGGTTTTTTTAGGAGGGGGGGGGGGTGAGGCGGTGTGCCGCACTCTTCCCCTTTTCCTGCCCGCTTTTTCGACTTAAAAAAAGTGGGCATATCCCAAAGCTGAAAACGACCTGCAAGCGAAACTTCAAAGGAGAGATACATATCCTCAATATAGAATAATAGTAATACAATTAATGAAATTTCAAATGCTCTATACAAAATTAATAATACAAAAAGTGTTGCAAACTATTCACTGACTAAAATGACCTGCAATTTAAATAAAAATAATTTTATAATCACTTAAAATTATATTGATATACAATAAAATCTCCCAAAACAAATTAACCAAACGCATTAAAAAAATAAATAAAACAAATCAGAAATAAAAACACCCATAGACAAAAAAAATCAATAAAGCTGATAATAATAATTATGTTAATGGAATCATGGCAATGTGCAGTTTGTGAAGGACAGGGAGCACGGTTGTACAGTACTTGTATGTATACCGGTATTATTTTCGTACTGCGTTTCTCTACCGTACTTGAATTTGCTTTGCTTCGTCACGATCGGATGGAGCGCGTGCAAACATCACCGTGACCTCGGCCCATACACCGATACCACTGCATTCAAGCGAATCACCCATGGTCCCACATATTCAATTGCTTTTCGGTAAGTTTCCTTTTTTTCACCTGAGTGTTGATTTTTCTGGTTTACTCCTGTTGCTCTATCGCTATCGCATCGGTCTGACCTGACCCGGAGTTGGCCTGATCGGGTAGGTACGAGGGTTGTTGACAGCATTCGTTGTTGTTTATAATCAGAGGCCACGAAAAGGCACAGACCGTCTGTATGGATGTACATGTACATGTACCCTACATGTACACTTGCACACGCACAAAATGGGCACTTGATTATAGTTTAAATGTCCCTGCAATAAACATCGTATCACTTAAATCCATGCTAAAGAACTGTTTTTGCCAATTTTCAAACTCGTTCTGGGGGTGTATTTGCAAGTTTTCAGGTTTTATGCTGATGAGAATTTCGATATTCCTGAGTAAATTCGTGGTGTCGTCACAGGATCATGCAACAGAAACCCATTTGGTCGTGTAGAAAAGTTTCTGAAAATGTCTAGGTTTTTTCTGCACACCTATCCCTAAACCTGTTGATGTACTGTCAAAATAAATGTATGCTTCATAATCATTTAGTGAAGGAGATTTTCATCATAACTAATCCAGAGATTGATCTGCATTTTAAAAGTTAATGGGTTTTTTTTCTTATTTTTTTTTTAACTGTGGGCTCCCGACATGACCTTACAATAGCGCCCTCATTCTTAAAAGGATATTTTTCAAGGTATAAACAAGATGACTTATTTCTGACTCCACATATTAAGAAAAAGAAGCTTGCCAATAGTGTTTGTACACTTCAGATCCCTAGATGACAGCAGAAAAAGAGCTTGACTGTGATATGTATTTATTTATTGCAGAGACCCTTTAATCATTCGCAAGGGTATTGTAGATTGGTGACATTGTGTCGCAATTTTTTTCCCCCAGGTAAGCAGAGCCTAATCCCCGATACAACGACTCTACATATAGGCCTGAAGCGCTCGATCTCGTGCAAAACCCAGGTTTAGAATCCATTGCTGGCGTTGGGAATTCGTAGAATTGAAAAGAAACGAGTCGTCTTTTATTCGGTTGAACAGTGGTTTGATGATGGTTTAACCTTTTTTTTCGGTAGTATTGAACTTCTGTCACGACCGATCCACTGAAGCTACTTGGCTGTCCATGGTTCAATAGTCATATTGGCACAGACGCCATTTTGGACCTACTCGTGGGCCTATTGGCACAACCACCGTTCTGCCTACTCGTACATGAGGCCTATTGGCACAGACGCCATTTTGGACCTACTCGTGAGGCCTATTGGCACAACCACCGTTCTGCCTACTCGTACATGAGGCCTATTGGCACAACCACCGTTCTGCCTACTCGTGAGGCCTATTGGCACAACCACCGTTCTGCCTACTCGTGAGGCCTATTGGCACAGCCATCATTTTGGACCTACTCGTGGGGGCCTTCTAACGAGGATAATGGTGTTCGTGGAATTACTCAGTCTGCTGACGCTGAGGACGGCCCTGCTCGGACTGGCGGTCTTTGCCCTGGTGGCCTGGCTGGTCCGCAGGCCGGCGAACCTCCCGCCGGGCCCGACGGGCTGGCCGCTGCTGGGCTACCTGCCGCAGCTGGTTCGGAGGGGCGACGAGTACAGGACCTTCACGGAGCTCGCCCGGACCCACGGGGACGTCTTCAGCCTGAACCTGTGCGGCCAGCTGATGGTGGTGCTCAACGGCCACGAGGTCATCCGGAAGGCTCTCGCCCATCCTGACACGGCCGACCGCCCGTCCACCACCTTCTACCGCGATGCGACGCCCGACCCCGACGCACTGGGTAAGACGGGTGGCTCTATCGTCCGTCTGTTGAGACGATCTTCAAATCTTTAAGGCCGCCGCATACGACAGTTATCTGTTGAGCTGAGCAAAACGTCTCTCGTGGCCGTTAGCTCAGCACGTAGCTCACCGTGTGCGCTGAACCTTTGGTGAGATTTCTGGCTCAAGAGACCGTGCGCTTTCATTGGTCAGTTGTTATTTTTGGGCTCAGCGCGCGGCTCAAGTCGCCGCACACGATGAGTTTTCATCCACGCGAGGCGAAACAAAATCAAACAGAATAGATATTGGTCTCACGGCCTCTTGAGGCAGAAATCTCACCAAAAGTAATTCAGCGCACACGGTGAGCTACGTGCTGAGCTAACGGCCACGAGAGACTTTTTTGCTCGGCAGATAGCGCTCGTGTGCGGCGGCCATTACCTCTCTGTCGAAGTGATGAACAACGGCTGATGGACCAAAACCGTCCGCCTGACTCTTTGTCTGGTTTCACCAGAAAATGTCTGCGACTGATTGTTGGCAACACAATCCAACACTATATAAGGGCTTTTCATAGTGCATGTGCTCAGTGCTTTGCCCGATTGTCCGCTGGGAAAAAGACAGTACTGGCAGCTCGGGTGGAACTCGAACCCTCGACCCCCGCTTCACAGTGCAGACGTCTTGACCCCTTGACCACTGAGCTGGTCGTGGTCGTGTGACGGATTTGATGTGCCAGTGGCGGGCACTATATTTTGAAATATTGTGGCAAAGGAAAGTTGAGTGGACCGGGACCTCAGTCAAAGTCCTCTGTTATTTCTATGGAAGGTGTTCCTCTGCTCTTGCCGACCTGGTCCCCCCCAGTAAGGACATTATAAGTGAGCAACCAGGCTGTATGCCTCCTTTCACTCACCCACTCTATCTATCCCAAGGTGTAGAACGGAGAGGTATCGGAACGGCTTCTTCCCTCGTTCTGACTCCATCTGGAATTCACTCCCTGGTTCTTGCTTTCCCCCTGTCTACGATATTGCCCATTTTTAAAAGGAATGTTAATTCATATCTCCGGCCTTCCTGGGTCACTCTCTATCTCCTTCTTTATTTAGCCCTTAACCTTGAGTGGCTTTTCAGCCTTGTTTTGGGCAATTTTGCATACTGAAAAAAAAACCACTCATATTTTCTTCGAAATTTGTTCAAAAGCTCCCTGTCAGGTTTGTTTGAAAGACATGAAAAGACAGAGAAAGAACTAGTCTATGAAATTGAGAGGGCCTGTCCTTTAAGAAAAGACCATGCCTGGAACGAAACTTTGGGCCCTCCATTTTGTTATTCCTTCTTTTATTTTTAGTTGACATTTGCAATTTGGTCATTCAAGTAAATGAAATGAGAAGATTTAGAAAGAGGCGAGAGATTTCCAAGTTCGAATCAGATACTTCATCTGAAAAAAGACTCTGCACTTTCTCCCTCGAAGGCGTGGCGGTCGCTTCCGGCAGAAAGTGGACGGAGCAGAGGAAGTTCGCCCTGGCCTCTCTGAAGGGACTCGGGATGGGGAGGGCGGGCTTCGAGGACACCGTCGCCGCCAGCGCCGCCGGTCTGTGCGACGAGATGCGGCAGCTCGGGGGCCGGCCCTCCGACCCGGGGCCCGCGCTGAGCGGCGCCATCTCCAACGTCATCTCCGCCCTGACGCTGGGGCGGACCTTCCACCGAGGCTCGCACGGCGGGTTCCGGGAGGTCCTCCGCCTGATCGACCGGAACTTCGAGCTGGTCGGCGGCGCCTCCATGTACTCGTTCCTGCCGGCCATGCGGCTGCTGGCCTTCACGGCCGGCGCCCGCGAGCTGAAGGCCAACTTCCGCGGGATAATGCGGTTCCTGGAGGAGCAGGTCGACGAGCACCGCCGGGACCGGGACCCGGACAACCCCCGGGACTTCGTTGACGTCGTCCTGGCCGAGGTCGAGAAGAACGAGAAGAGCGGCGCCCGGACGAGCCACCTGACGGCCAGCAACCTGATCCTGACCGTGTACGAGCTGTTCATCGGCGGGACGGAGACCGCCTCGTCCACCCTGCGCTGGGCCCTGCTCTACATGGTCCTCAACCCGGAGGTGCAGGCCCGCGTCCAGGGGGAGCTGGACGAGGTGGTGGGTCGCAACCGCCTGCCTCGCCTGGCCGACCGAGCCCGCCTGCCCTACACCGAGGCCACCATCCTAGAGGTGCAGCGCCTCGCCAGCGTGGCCGCCCTGGTCATGCCCCACCAGGTGTCGAAGGACACGGCGCTCTTCGGCTACGACATTCCCCAGGGGACCTTCCTCGTCGCCAACCTGTGGGCGGTGAGCAGGGACCCCGAGCTGTGGCCCGACCCGGAGAAGTTCTCGCCGGAGAGATTCCTGGGCGAGGACGGCCAAGTGAATCTCCGGGCGGAGTTCACGCCTTTCTCTACCGGTAAGCCACTCGGGTGCATGGATGGATGGACGCTTGGATGACCGTCGGCGTTTTCACGGAGTGGGCGAATCGTACCCGCATGACAATCGCATACAAACACACCCTGAAAACGGAAATCAGTCTTTACATTGTTCACCCAAAATCGCCTAAAATGTATGCATTGATCCCCGTTTTGGGCTCAATTCATAAATTTTGCGAAAGATACTAAGAAAGGCCTACAAAGACATTTTCTTCCCTCATTCAGCCTCTCTCTGGAATTCCCTTCCAGGTTCTTGTTTTCCCCTGCCATATCTTTCCCTTTTTTTAAAAGAATGTTAATTCCTATCTCCAGCCTTCCTGGGTCCCTCTCAATCTTCTTCTTTGTCTAGCCTTTAACCTTGAGTGGCTTTTCAGCCTTACGCTTTGGGCGATTTTGGGCGATTTGGGTGAACCACCGTGTAAAAAAAGGAAAATGTTACAGCGGTCTCTTCTTGCTGTGTGAATAGATTGGCCAGTTCGTGAAAACAACCACGAGATGGATGACTAGATAGATTGATGGACAGAGGGATGGATGGATGGATGAAACTAGGATGAACGGACGGGTGAATGGAAGGATGGATGCATGGATGAGTGGGTGGGTTTGGGAGTGTGGGTGGGTGGATGGGTTTATTTGGGTGGGCGAGCTTTGAAACCCCAACTATGACACTGTCTTCCCTCTCTTGCTTTCAGGACGTCGGGTGTGCCTCGGGGAGCAGCTGGCCAAGATGGAGCTCTTCATCTTCTTCTCCTACTTCCTGCACCAGTTCACCTTCAAGAAGCCGGACGAGGCCAGGCCGGTCTCCTTCGAGATCGTCAACGGCTTCACTCTCTCGCCAACACCGTACGAGATACGCGCTATCCCGAGAGCTTAGATAAGATTTGAAGAATTAATTTGCACGGCGGAAACACCGAATATGTGACCCGGCACAGCGACATGAGGAATATCCCACCAAAACACCTTTCGAGGAAACAACGCCTGAAGTCAAAGTATCTTCTCAATTCCATAAAAAAAAAATCATTTCTGTTTTTTCGTGTTTTCGGAAAGTTTATGTATTGAAGGATATTATGTCTTAAGGATTTTTCCGAAATCCGTCTCTAAATGTTGAAAAAACGAGTGTTTGTGTACTGTTTTCTTGAAAATGTAAAGTTCCTGTCTTTTTGAATGGCCGCTTTCGAGGAGTTAGACTGGTGCTGCTATATTGTGTCTGGTACCAAATGAACGAGCGAAGTCCCCTTGTACTATTTACAACAAAGTTCACACGGAAATAATTTTGAAATAATTTGAAAGCTAATGGTATACTCTTTCACATCATTAGAAAATCTCAAAATCTCAATAGTGGATGTTATTCCTCATTATGCTGTGCCGGGTCACATATGGGAGAGCTTTAACCAACAAGATGGCAGTCCCATGCCTCCCCATTTCCCCCTCCCGAGAGATCTATACCGCGCGGTAGATCTCTCTTGTATATACATCTATGCGGTCGTGGAGCGAAGACAACCAAGACTAGATGTACACAATCATCATCTCGTGGATAAAAGTCTTGAAACTAACTCAAGGGAGCCAATTCTGCCGAGCACGGAAACTCTTCCTTTCCGTTGAACAACCAAACCTTCAAGTGATGTTCGCCTTTTCCTCGGTTTCTGCTCGCTAGAAAGCATCAAATGCAAGCAGACTTTGTGCTGGTGTATATCATTATAGCCCCATTTCTATGGCCGTGAGCTTGCGTTTGTGAAGTTTTGTCTGAATTCGGGTTAGCCGTTGAGATTCAGGAAATTCAACGAAAGACAGCTCGTTGTTGCGCACACAAAACCTATACCTTTAAAGGCCCAATACAACATTGGGAAGATCGGAAAATATCGATGTCCAAAAATGTCCTTCTAATTTATACCTGTGGAAGTTAAAGCTAGGGATAGGCTTTCTGCACAGCTAATAAGGCTTTCTGCACAGCTAATTAGGCTTTTTGCACAGCGATTACAACGTACGTGAACAATCTGAGTGACCTGAGACTCAATTCCTCATACTTTGTCCGTGCACAAACATATGGGCCCATAGGGAATATTCTTCTGCTTGCATACTGCAATAAGCTGCGTGCATTCTATATAAATCCATGATTTCCGTGACGTGAGTACATAATTTTAATTGCGCGCATAATCCTTCTCAGTAATTATAAGTGATTGCCGCGGTAAGCCTAACCGGTTGGGAATGTTTCATAGTCATTAAAAATAGTAATTGAGTTTTTCTTAGCCATAATTTTCCCAAAACGGTCCCAGTTAGTTTTGTCTTTACTTGTTAGCCTTGAATAAGTTGCTGGAATTGTAAATAGGATTTGACATTTTACGTTGATTTAATGATAATTATTACTTCACTATTGCAACCCTGTATATGACCAGTTGGAGACACATTTTCATCATTTTATGCATGGTAACTTAGGGAGACACTCGACATAAGAGAGACATTTAAGCGTCTCCTTAATGTAACAACTTATATTTTCACCGTCCATAATAATTGTATGGTAGATAGAGAATGCTCTCAAAAGCACACGGTGTGAATTAAAAGTTCATTGGTTTGGAAGATGTTTAGAAATAGGGACACAAAGTTTGTGCACAACCCCATGGGAATGGCTCATTTATTACTGTTACTATTACTTTTAATCTTAAAACTACTAATTATTCCTATTTGGGTTGAGGGTCAAAATGGTGTAGCTGTAGTCATTTAGACCCTTTGAGCGTCGTACCAATGCAAGTGTTTTTCCTAGTTTTATTAAGGGCGATACACGGCCTTCTTTCCCTCCGGGTTTTTGCCTTTTCGTTTCCTTTCGATTTCTTTTATCACGTTCCATTTGCTACTTTTTTTTTTAAAAGGATAACAAAAGCCATATTGTTTTACCTCTGACAGGCACAATACAACATTGGGAAGATCGGGAAACATCGATGACCACAGATTTCCTTCTAATTTACAAAGTTTGTAGATGGTCAGGATAGAATCCTCATGTTGAAATCAGAAGGTCCGGGATGCTGTATTTTTATTTATTTTTTTCGAGAAATCGTCATTCAAAAACCGACAAATAGTTTATTTCTCGCGACTATTAAACTATTTCTACAGAACGGTGCGAAAACCGTGATGGGTTTTGGCATTTTTCTACTTTCTCAGATTACCATTTGAGCTAAAACCTTCGCAGTATTGCTTTTTGGGAAGATTTTATGGTTTAACACACAAACTGTGGCAATCTTTTGACCTCTACCGATGTTGCATAGGCCTTTAATTCTCTTTCTCCTACCACTCACCCGCATGTTCTAATCCTCAGATTCCTTTACAGGGAATATTCATGAGGCCTCCTATAGACCTTTTTCACGTGACGTCATGCTGGACCGCCTTACAATGGCAGCGCAGAGTGTAAACATCAGTTGTACCATATGGTTGTGCGTACACTTTCCGTAAAAAGCGGTCCAACGGTAGTGGAGGCCTCCTTTTGTGCTCACTTGACCCATTGAGGCAGGCCCCGTTTAAGTCGATTCGTCCTTGGGCGTTGGCTCACTGCGCGGTACACACGACCCGCAGTACGACACCGGTGACATAATTATTGTCTAAGGATCTTTCCGAACCCCCCCCCCTCCTTCCCCCAGCCAAAACCTTGGTGAGAATAAAACAGTCCTGACTATGGCACAACAGTCACACCGTATGCCATAAGCGCCCCAAATCCCCCATGCGACACACACACACGCGTGAGCTCATTTCCACACCAACCACCATGGTATGCTGTGCTATACTTTTTAGTTCATTCCGTTTGCCGAGTTGAACACTTTCTTAGTTTGTATAAGTTCTACATACTGGGAACCATCCACAGTAGGCAAGGCAGTTCAACGTACACGTACACGCCTTGGTAAGTTAATTTTCTCACAGATCTTCTGGAGGGTTCCTTTCATTTCTGACACTTTTCTTTGATTGGATTTGAGAGGTTTCTTTAATTTAATTTGCCGTGTATGATAATGGTGAACAAAAAGTTTACTTCATGTAGTTGTGCGGACACGCCGTACACTTTTAGATCATTTAGATGACAGGAATATACATACAACAATCCTTCAAAATTATGAGGCGAATTTGAGAGGCAGTCGGAGCATTTATCTTATAGGGATATTTGTGGGGTTTTCTTCTTCTGGACTCTATTTTTATACAAACATAATATCGTCACTTGGCTTGCATGCAAAGGAGGTGATGGGATGAATTTGAAGTTTGATATTCAGACAGACCATTCTATAGAAAATAAATGAACTTGCGTAGGACATTGGTGAATTGAAACCATGAACGTATAAATGTTTACTGTACTGAACATGTAGTTGTGATTGAATAATATTTGGTTTCCATAGTCGCTTGAATCTTTTCCCTGATTGAGTTGTGGCTCACGAAGTAGACTCGAGACCCGCAGCCACCTTAAACACACCTTCTTCCTTCTTTCTTTTTTACTAAGGTACGGCATAGAATTCTTGACCAATCGTTGTCATAGTTAATACATGTGTGTGTACATAGTTCTACTTGGACGTCTTGTAATGTGTGTCGTTGTAAGCCAGTTTATATCATGGCTGTTGTAGGCCATTAAATTTCATCTCATAATGATACCGAGGCTGATAACGAAATGATAAAACCACATAGCCGGCAAGGCAAAAGGACATAACGAAATGTCGAAAACACATAAAGGCAAGACATTAGGACAAAAATGAAATGACGAAACCACATAATGACAAGACATAAGGACAAAAATGAAATGACGAAACCACATAATGACAAGACAATTGACATTTGTGAAATGACAAAATCACATAAAGGCAAGACATAAGGACAAAAATGAAACGACGGAACCAAATAATGACAAGACTAAGTTGACATAACGAAATGACGAAACCACATTATATAAAACAGCAAGAAATGACATGTATGCAATGACGAAATCACATAACGGCATGGCCAAACTACATAAATAAAATATCGAAACCGCATAATGGCAAAACAAACCGATATAACGAAATGGCGAAACCACAAAACGAAATGATGAAACGACATGACGGCAAGACGTAGGCCTACGAAACGAAATAGCGGAATGCCGAAGTCACATAATGGTGACACAGAATACAGACTGCTGAGCGAAGGCATTGATCACGGCGTTCCCCTATAGACGTGCAGCACATGTAGACGCTTTCGGTGAACAATGTAACAGATAGAGCTCAGAGCAATTATTGTATGAGCAGCAAGCTTAAGATAGACATACTGATAAGATATAATGAGCACGTACGTGGTGCAGAAAATTTCACTGCGACCGGTTCTCACTGCGCATCAGGTACTGCACGAGACCGACGCTGCCTCTGTGCTTTCTGTTGGGTTGTAAGCTCGAGGAGTGCAAATATTAATACATTATGTAGGCCTATATAGCTGGTTACCAAAGGTTTCCTCTGCTGCAGATTCGTATACGCCAGTTGCTACTGTACTTCGTGAGTCGGGTACATCATCCGTCATGGCGTTCGTGGAATTGCTGAGTCTGCTGACGCTGAGGTCGGCCCTGCTCGGACTGGCCGTCTTCGCCCTGGTGGCCTGGCTGGTCCGCAGGCCGGCCAACCTCCCGCCGGGCCCGACGGGCTGGCCGCTGCTGGGCTACCTGCCGCAGGTAGCGCTGAGAGGGCACGAGTACAGGACCTTCACGGAGCTCGCCCGGACCCACGGGGACGTCTTCAGCCTGAACCTGTGCGGCCAGCTGATGGTGGTGCTCAACAGCTACGAGGCCGTCAAGAAGGCGCTGGCCCTGCCGAGCACCGCAGACCGACCGCCGTCTACCTTCTACAACGACGCCACGCCAGACCCAAAAGCCCTCGGTAAGACCATGGTGTCGGCTTATACACTCCTCATTATTGGAATGCTGTAGTCATACCATTCCACTAGGAACAACCAAATCCTTAAAAACATAACCTTTATTGGTTTGTCACTGTGAAGGTCGTTTAAATAGTTTTTTTTTGAACGGGGGGGGGGGGCGGTTGAGTGTGACAATACCAGACCTGTGGTCGATTTCACCAAACTCATCGTAACGTACGATCAATCGCAAGGCAATGAGCGATGCACAGAAACCATACGGTGTATCACAACTTACTGTTACGGAACCCCTAGACAGGTTTTCCTTATAGCGCCCTCTCTCGTCCTCGGTTTCGTTTTTGTTGTTTTACCTGAATCGTCGTGTATTCCACATCACCTCCAGCTTCGCTAACCTCTATCCCCTGCTTTCTTCTTTATACGTGCCAGCCTCTTTTCCGTGCCTTTGCGAGCATTGTATTTTCACTCCGTGTTTGGTGACCCCAATTAAAACCAAAGCTACAGAGAAGCTACCCCTGACTCCTAGTCTGGCG
This sequence comes from Luidia sarsii, assembly GCA_949987565.1. Classification (NCBI taxonomy): domain Eukaryota; kingdom Metazoa; phylum Echinodermata; class Asteroidea; order Paxillosida; family Luidiidae; genus Luidia; species Luidia sarsii. Next base: position 16,762,691 of record OX465106.1, on the reverse strand, counting down.
TCTCTTTTCCGGAGTTTGGCTGGCTGCCAAATTGTAGTCCCGTCGAAAGACAAAACACTGCGAGGAGGGCAGTACACTTACGATGGGTTATCCATCGTAAGATGATGCATCGTAGGGCTTTGTGAAATCCACCCCAGGTTGGTCACTGTATTAGTCATTGAAATAGTTTCCGTGGTTTCCCTCCATGGTTGTTTTCCAGCCTACTACTGGTGGCAGTTGCATTGTATGAATTCCCTATTGTTATTTTAGTCACGGTGCCTGGGCTGCATCTGGGTATTCCTTGAATGCTTGTGCACCTGTACATTGTTCCCTCTACTAATATTGTGCACTTGCTGGCTTGGAGTTCTAATTGTTACAGAACTAGAGAGCTGACATGGGCCCAAAATACGGCAATTGTGTGGGGACCATGTATGGTCAGTTCTGCTTTTCTGACTGATAGGGTACTTTTACCCGCCTTGATCGGGACCCGGACAACCCCCGGGACTTCATCGATGTATTCCTGGCCGAAGTCGCGAAGAACGAGAAGAGCGGCGCCCGGAGCCATCTGACGGCCAGCAACCTCTTGCTGACGCTGTTCGAGCTGTTCGTGGGCGGGACGGAGACCACGTCTTCCACCCTGCGCTGGGCCCTGCTCTACATGATGGCCAACCCGGAGGTGCAGGCCCGCGTCCATGGGGAGCTGGACGAGGTGGTGGGTCGCAACCGCCTGCCTCGCCTAGCCGACAGAGCTCGTCTGCCCTACACCGAGGCCACCATCCTAGAGGTGCAGCGCCTCGCCAGCGTGGGCGCCTTGTCCGTACCCCACATGACGTCACAGGACACGCCCCTCCTGGGTTACGTCATCCCCAAGCACACCATAGTGATAGCCAACCTGTGGGCGGTGAGCCGGGACCCCGAGCTGTGGCCCGACCCGGAGAAGTTCTCGCCGGAGAGATTCCTGGGCGAGGACGGCAAGGTGAAGCACATGGAAGAGCACCTGCCGTTCTCCACAGGTATGGACGTTGGGTGGGTAGGTAGGTGGGTGGGTTGATGGGAGGCGTGGGTTGGCTGGTAATTGGAATGGTGAGTGGGTGAATGGATGGGTTGATGAAACTAGAATGGATTGGATGGACGGACAGATGGGTGGTCGGTGGGTAAGTGGATGTGTTATTTGAGTTGGCGAGTTTTGAAACGCAAACTGTAACTTTGACCGCCCCTCGTACTTTTCAGGACGTCGTGTGTGCCCCGGGGAACAGCTGGCCAAGATGGAGCTCTTCATCTTCTTCTCCTACTTCCTGCACCAGTTCACCTTCAAGAAGCCGGACGAGGCCAGGCCAGTCTCCTTCGAGATCGTCAACGGCCTGACCCTGACACCGGCCCCATACCAGACCATCGCCCTACACCGCAATTGAAATTGAGATCAAAATCTTGTTGAACAATTTTTTTTCTCTCCAAAGTATACATTTTTTTTAATGCCACTAGGCTTGTTTCTTTCTGCTATGATAAAAGGCCAGACCCTAACAATGCATGGTTTAGACCTTAATAACTTCTGGCCCCGGCCCCCACCACGGCAAAGACTAGTCAACTATTTGGGAAGTCCACCATCTAAGAGCTGGATAGCTCAGATGGTAAGAGCGCTGGTATATACGGCAAAACCAAAGGTCTGGCGTTCGAGTCCCGATAGTCAAAGATTTCTCTGCCATTTTTTCATAATTGGTTTTTTATGGGTAATCTTAATTCACCCCAAATTTATGGGGTTCAGACCGTTTTATACCGATATAATTTGGTTCTTAATGTGACATTATATGGGATATATTCTAAGGCTAACAAAGTTATTGCATTTTTGTTTATTGGGGAGGGGGGGGGGGCTGAATAAGTGTTCCTCCATGCATGCTATTTTCCTACACAGTTTGAGTGACTGCAATACACAATAAAAGTACAATAGAAGATTTTAAGGTCATATGTATGTATAATTTAATCTTTATTTCTTCTTCTTTATCTTCTGGTGTAATAAACATTAAAAATAAAACAGTAGCTTTTCCGCTTCGCGGCGGAAAAGCTTATTATTGGAATCATACACACTGTTTCATATTGATGTTGAAGGGGGGTGAGCTCAGCGTAGCCTGTCCACCTAAACACAGAGTAGTGCGCTGCAGTCAGTAACATCGGTCCCCGTCACACACATACACACACGTACAACCCCTTCATAGAACTAGAAGTGGACGCTTCAGTGGATACGGTCAGAGCTCAGAGCAATTGTTATTACAGCCAGCGGCTTTCAAAATAGGCAGGATATACTAAATATGCGGTGCAGTCAATTTCACTGCGACTGGAACTCACTGCGCATCAGGTACTGCACGAGACCGGCGCTGCCACTGTGCTTTCTATTGAGTGGGTTGTCAGCTATACAATAAATAGCTGGTTACCAGAGCTTTTGCAGCACTGCTGCAGATTCGTATACGCAGTTGCTACTGTACTTTGTGAGTCGGGTACATCGTCCGTTATGGCGTTCGTGGAATTGCTGAGTCTGCTGACGCTGAGGTCGGCCCTGCTCGGACTGGCGGTCTTCGCCCTGGTGGCCTGGCTGGTCCGCAGGCCGGCGAACCTCCCGCCGGGCCCGACGGGCTGGCCGCTGCTGGGCTACCTGCCGCAGCTGGTGCGGAAAGGCCACGAGTACAGGACCTTCACGGAGCTCGCCCGGACCCACGGGGACGTCTTCAGCATGAACCTGTGCGGCCAGCTGATGGTGGTGCTCAACAGCTACGAGGCCGTCAAGAAGGCGCTGGCCCTGCCGAGCACCGCAGACCGACCGCCGTCTACCTTCTACAACGACGCCACGCCAGACCCAAAAGCCCTCGGTAAGACCATGGTTTCGGCTTATACACTCCTCATTATTTGAATGCTATGTCATACCATTCCACTAGGAACAACCAAATCCTTAAAAACATAACCTTTATTGATAGTACTGTGACCATACCAGACCTGGTTAGTCACTGTAAAGGTCCTTTAAATAAGGACCTTAAACTCTGCCTTTGAGATAGTCCGAGTAACTTGGACCCTTACAATCGCCCTTTTAAAAAAAATTAGGGGTCCGGCGAAAGTAGGGTCCAAGGAATCCTGCTGGGAAACCCCATAAACTAACTATGTGTTCGACTCCATGACGACCCCGACCAAAACCCCCAGATTTTACCCCGAAAACACCCGTGAAACCGTCCCACGCACCCGTGATTGGATTAAGTGAGAATCACCGATTTCAATACTGGTCATTTGTTTTACTCACGTTTGGGGAAAAACGAAAATTTTCCCCTCAGTTGATCGAGAAGATTTTCTCCCGTCTGATGAGCCAAAATGCGGCGGCTATCTTTGATTTCAAATCGAAACTGTAAATTTGTACACGTAAATCGATGACGTTTTGACAGGTCCGTGTGCGCAGTGGGTCTGTCAAAACGTCATCGATTTGCGTGTATACCGTTTCGATTTGAAATCAAAGATGGCCGCCGCATTTTGGCTCGTCGGACGGGAGAGAATCTTCTCGATAACCTGAGGGAATTTTTTTTTCCCTAAATGTGAGTAAAACAAATGACCAGTTCTGAAATCGGTGATTCTCCCTTAATCCAGATGGGTGCTTGGGACGGTTCACGTGTGTTTTCGGGTAAAATCTGGGGGTTTTGGTCGGGGGTAGTCATGGAGTCGAACACATAGTTACTTACCGGGTTTCCCAGCAGGATTCCTTGGAACCTACTATCGCCCGATCCCTCAAAATGTTTAAAAAGGGCGATTGTAAGGGTCCAAGTTACTCGGACTATATCTTTGAGAAAGGTCCTGCTAGGCTCGAAACGTCAGGCCAACTTAATTTTAAGATTTGCATTTTGGTAATTTTAGTCAGTAAGCAGTTTGCAACATTTTTGTATATCACTTTATCTTTAGTCCTTTAAATAGTTTTTTTTTAAACGGGGGGAATGGGGGGGGGGGGTTGAGTGTGACAATACCAGACCTGTGGTCGATTTCACCAAACTCATCGTAACTTACGATCAATCGCAAGGCAATGAGCGATGCACAGAAACCATACGGTGTATCACAACTTACGATGGGTTATCCATCGTAAGATGATGCATCGTAGGGCTTTGTGAAATCCACCCCAGGTTGGTCACTGTATTAGTCATTGAAATAGTTTCCGTGGTTTCCCTCCATGGTTGTTTTCCAGCCTACTACTGGTGGCAGTTGCATTGTATGAATTCCCTATTGTTATTTTAGTCGCGGTGCCTGGGCTGCATCTGGGTATTCCTTGAATGCTTGTGCACCTGTACATTGTTCCCTGTAATAATATTATTCACTTGCTGGCAGGCTTGGAGTTATTTTGTTACAGAACTAGAGAGCTGACATGGGCCCAATATACGGCAGTTGTATGCAGCGGCGTAGCCAGGAATTTTTTTCATGGGGGGGCGGTGGGGGGGGGGACTGGCAAATTGTGTGGGGACCATGTATGGTCAGTTATGCTTTTCTGACTGATAGGGTACTTTTGCTTGTACTGGTAGCTGTGCCTCAGCACATGGGCTATGGTGTTTATTTTTAATGCTACCATTTACATGAATATGTATTTTTTTACCTCTCAAACATTGTACCATACCTTAGGCTCCATGAGACCCATGCATCTCTGGTTTCGCAATTTGTGCAGAAGACAGTCTTGATTGTTGACAATTATTTATGTACCTCCATTCAACAGGCCTGGGTTCGGCTCCTGGCGAGAGCTGGCTGGAGCAGGTGTGGTACTTTGAGTTTGACAAAGTATGGAAGCTAATTTTTGGTTGACGTTCGCATACCTTTAAGGCTCCATATGGGACCCATGCACTTCTGGTTTCGCAATTTGTGCAGGATATACCGTCTCGATTATTGAGTGTTGATAATTATTATTTATGCCCCTTCATTCTACAGGCGTGGTGTCGGCCTCTGGTGAGACCTGGCTGGAGCAGAGGAGGTTCGCTCTGACTGTGCTCAGGGGTCTTGGCGTGGGCAAGGCCAGCTTCGAGGACGCCATCGCCTCCGAGGCCGACCGACTACTGGAGGAGATGAAGAGCTTGGCCGGCGACCCCTTCGACCCCACGCCGCTGGTCGGCAACGGCGTCTCCAACGTCATCTGCTCGGTCATCCTCGGCAAGACCTTCGACTACGCGGACGCTACGTTCCGGGAGGTGTTGAGCCTGATCAACCGCAACTTTGAGATCGTCGGCGGCGGGTCGGCCTACCAGTTCGTGCCCATCTTCCAGTACCTGACCTTCACCCCGACCTTCCGGGAGCTGAAGCGGAACTTCCACAAGGTAGCCGACTTCCTGAAGGCGCACGTCGAAGAGCACCGCCTGGACCGGGACCCGGACAGCCCCCGGGACTTCATCGATGTCTTCCTGGCCGAAGTCGCGAAGAACGAGAAGAGCGGCGCCCAGAGCCATCTGACAGCCAGCAACCTCTTGCTGACGCTGTCCGACCTGTTCGTGGGCGGGACGGAGACCACGTCGTCCACCCTGCGCTGGGCCCTGCTCTACATGATGGCCAACCCGGAGGTGCAGGCCCGCGTCCATGGGGAGCTGGACGAGGTGGTGGGTCGCAACCGCCTGCCTCGCCTCGCCGACAGAGCCCGTCTGCCCTACACCGAGGCCACCATCCTAGAGGTGCAGCGCCTCGCCAGCGTGGGTGCCCTGGCCGTGCCCCACATGACGTCACAGGACACGCCCCTCCTGGGTTACGTCATCCCCAAGCACACCATGGTGATAGCCAACCTGTGGGCGGTGAGCCGGGACCCCGAGCTGTGGCCCGACCCGGAGAAGTTCTCGCCGGAGAGATTCCTGAGCGAGGACGGCAAGGTGAAGCATCGGGAGGAGCACCTGCCGTTCTCCACAGGTATAGACGTTGGGTGGTTAGGTGGGTGGGGTCGAATGGGCTGGTGAGTGGGTGTATGGATGGATAGCTTTGATGGACAGACAGACAGACGAACGGACGGAGGGAGGGAGGGGTGGTTGGTGATGGGTGGATGGTGATTGGGCGGACGATTTGAAACGCCAACTGTAACTTTGTCCGCCCCTCTTACTTTCACCAGGACGTCGGGTGTGCCCCGGGGAGCAGCTGGCCAAGATGGAGCTCTTCATCTTCTTCTCCTACTTCCTACACCAGTTCACCTTCAAGAAGCCGGACGAGGCCAGGCCAGTCTCCTTCGAGATCGTCAACGGCCTGACCCTGGCACCCACCCCTTACCAGACCATCGCCATACCCCGCAATTGAAATTGAGATCAAAATCTTGTTGAACAATTTTTTTCTCTCCAAAGTATACATTTTTTAAATGCCACTAGGCTTGTTTCTGTCTGCTATGATAAAAGGCCAGACCGTAACAATGCATGGTTTAGACCTTAATAACTTCTGGCCGGCGCCCCCACCACGGCAAAGACTAGTCAACTATTTGGGAAGTCCACCATCTAAGAGCTGGATAGCTCAGATGGTAAGAGCGCTGGTATATACGGCAAAACCAAAGGTCTGGCGTTCGAGTCCCGATAGAGTCAAAGTTTTCTCTGCCATTTTTTCATAATTGGCTTTTTATGGGTAATCTTAATTCAGCCCCAATTTATGGGGTTCAGACCGTTTTATACCGATATAATTTGGTTCTTAATGTGACATTATATGGGATATATTCTAAGGCTAACAAAGTTATTGCATTTTTGTTTATTGGGGAGGGGGGGGGGGCTGAATAAGTGTTCCTCCGTGCATGCTATTTTCCTACACAGTTTGAGTGACTGCAATACACAATAAAAGTACAATAGAAGATTTTAAGGTCATATGTATGTATAATTTAATCTTTATTTCTTCTTCTTTATCTTCTGGTGTAATAAACATTAAAAAGAATTATTGGAAGCATACACACTGTTTCGTATTGATGTTGAAGGGGGGGGGGGTGAGTTCAGTGTAGCCTGACTACCTACACAGAGTGGTGCACTGCATTCAGTAACATCGGTGCCCTCCCCAACACCCCCTGCATAGAAGTGGACGCTTCAGCGGATACGGTCAGAGCTCAGAGCAATTGTTATTACAGCCAGCGGCTTTCAAAATAGGCACGATATAATAAATATGCGGTGCAGTAATTTTCACTGCGACTGGAACTCACTGCGCATCAGGTACTGCACGGGACCGGCGCTGCTTTTGTGCTTTCTATTGAGTGGGTTGTCAGCTTTATACATTATATAGCTGGTTACCAGAGCTTTTGCACTGCTGCAGATTCGTGTATACGCAGTTGCTACTGTACTTTGTGAGTCGGGTACATCGTCCGTCATGGCGTTCGTGGAATTGCTGAGTCTGCTGACGCTGAGGTCGGCCCTGCTCGGACTGGCGGTCTTCGCCCTGGTGGCCTGGCTGGTCCGCAGGCCGGCGAACCTCCCGCCGGGCCCGACGGGCTGGCCGCTGCTGGGCTACCTGCCGCAGGTAGCGCTGAGAGGGCACGAGTACAGGACCTTCACGGAGCTCGCCCGGACCCACGGGGACGTCTTCAGCCTGAACCTGTGCGGCCAGCTGATGGTGGTGCTCAACAGCTACGAGGCCGTCAAGAAGGCGCTGGCCCTGCCGAGCACCGCAGACCGACCGCCGTCTACCTTCTACAACGACGCCACGCCAGACCCAAAAGCCCTCGGTAAGACCATGGTGTCGGCTTATACACTCCTCATTATTGGAATGCTGTAGTCATACCATTCCACTAGGAACAACCAAATCCTTAAAAACATAACCTTTATTGATTTGTCACTGTAAAGGTCGTTTAAATAGTTTTTTTTTTTGAACGGGGGGGGGGGGGGGTTGAGTGTGACAATACCAGACCTGTGGTCGATTTCACCAAACTCATCGTAACGTACGATCAATCGCAAGGCAATGAGCGATGCACAGAAACCATACGGTGTATCACAACTTACTGTTACGGAACCCCTAGACAGGTTTTCCTTATAGCGCCCTCTCTCGTCCTCGGTTTTGTTTTTGTTGTTTTACCTGAATCGTCGTGTATTCCACATCACCTCCAGCCTCGCTAACCTCTATCCCCTGCTTTCTTCTTTATACGTGCCAGCCTCTTTTCCGTGCCTTTGCGAGCATTGTCTTTTCACTCCGTGTTTGGTGACCCCAGTTAAAACCAAAGCTACAGAGAAGCTACCCCTGACTCCTAGTCTGGCGTCTCTTTTCCGGAGTTTGGCTGGCTGCCAAATTGTAGTCACGTCGAAAGACAAAACACTGCGAGGAGGGCAGTACACTTACGATGGGTTATCCATCGTAAGATGATGCATCGTAGGGCCTTGTGAAATCCACCCCAGGTTGGTCACTGTATTAGTCATTGAAATAGTTTCCGTGGTTTCCCTCCATGGTTGTTTTCCAGCCTACTACTTGTGGCAGTTGCATTGTATGAATTCCCTATTGTTATTTTAGTCACGGTGCCTGGGCTGCATCTGGGTATTCCTTGAATGCCTGTGCACCTGTACATTAATTGTTCCCTCTACTAATATTGTGCACTTGCTGGCTTGGAGTTCTAATTGTTACAGAACTAGAGAGCTGACATGGGCCCAAAATACGGCAATTGTGTGGGGACCATGTATGGTCAGTTCTGCTTTTCTGACTTATAGGGTACTTTTACTTGACGTACTGGTAGCTGTGTCTCTGCACATGGGCCTTGATGTTTATTTTTTAACGCTACCGTTTACGTGTATTTTTTTTGTGTATTTTATTGTTACCTTCTCAAACATTGTACCATACCTTAGGCTCCTTGAGACCCATGCATCTCTGGTTTCGCAATTTGTAAAGAAGACATGTCTTAATTTTTGACAATTTTTTTATGTACCTCTATTCAACAGGCCTGGGTTCGGCCTCTGGCGAGAGCTGGCTGGAGCAGAGGAGGTTCGCTCTGACTGTGCTCAGGGGTCTTGGCGTGGGCAAGGCCAGCTTCGAGGACGCCATCGCCTCCGAGGCCGACCGACTCCTGGAGGAGATGAAGGGCTTGGCCGGCGACCCCTTCGACCCCACGCCGCTGGTGGGCAACGGCGTCTCCAACGTCATCTGCTCGGTCACCCTCGGCAAGACCTTCGACTACGCGGACGCCACGTTCCGGGAGGTGTTGAGCCTGATCAACCGCAACTTTGAGATCGTCGGCGGCGGGTCGGCCTACCAGTTCGTGCCCGTCCTCCAGTACCTGACCTTCACCCCGACCTTCCGGGAGCTGAAACGGAACTTCCACAAGGTAGTCGACTTCCTGAAGGCGCACGTCGAAGAGCACCGCCGGGACCGGGACCCGGACAACCCCCGGGACTTCATCGACGTCTTCCTGGCCGAGGTCGAGAAGAACGAGAAGAGCGGCGCCCAGAGCCATCTGACGCCCAGCAACCTCTTGCTGACGCTGTTCGAGCTGTTCGTGGGCGGGACGGAGACCACGTCTTCCACCCTGCGTTGGGCCCTGCTCTACATGATGGCCAACCCGGAGGTGCAGGCCCGCGTCCATGAGGAGCTGGACGAGGTGGTGGGTCGCAACCGCCTGCCTCGCCTAGCCGACAGAGCCCGTCTGCCCTACACCGAGGCCACCATCCTAGAAGTGCAGCGCCTCGCCAGCGTGGGCGCCCTGTCCGTACCCCACATGACGTCACAGGACACGCCCCTCCTGGGTTACGTCATCCCCAAGCACACCATAGTGATAGCCAACCTGTGGGCGGTGAGCCGGGACCCCGAGCTGTGGCCCGACCCGGAGAAGTTCTCGCCGGAGAGATTCCTGGGCGAGGACGGCAAGGTGAAGCACATGGAAGAGCACCTGCCGTTCTCCACAGGTATGGACGTTGGGTGGGTAGGTAGGTGGGTGGGTTGATGGGAGGCGTGGGTTGGCTGGTAATTGGAATGGTGAGTGGGTGAATGGATGGGTTGATGAAACTAGAATGGATTGGATGGACGGACAGATGGGTGGTCGGTGGGTAAGTGGATGTGTTATTTGAGTTGGCGAGTTTTGAAACGCAAACTGTAACTTTGACCGCCCCTCGTACTTTTCAGGACGTCGGGTGTGCCCCGGGGAGCAGCTGGCCAAGATGGAGCTCTTCATCTTCTTCTCCTACTTCCTGCACCAGTTCACCTTCAAGAAGCCGGACGAGGCCAGGCCGGTCTCCTTCGAGATCGTCAACGGCCTGACCCTGGCACCCACCCCTTACCAGACCATCGCCATACCCCGCAATTGAAATTGTGACGTCCAATCTAATTCTTGTTGAACCATTTGTTCTCTCCAAAGTATACATTAAATTTTAAAAAGAATGCTATTAGGTCTGAGTCTTTCTTCCTTTGCGCAAGGCCCGGTTATGATCAAAGGCCAGACCCTAACCATAATGATATGCATGGTTTGAATAATTCTTCTGTCCGGCGCCCCCACCCCGGTATAAAAACTAGTCAACTATTTGGGAAGTCCACCATCTATAAGAATGACTGGATCGCTCAGATGGGAAGAGCACTGGTACGGCAAAACCAGAGGTCTCCAGTTTGTGCAGCTCCTTGGTGTAAAGACGCTCTTCAACGTCAACATAATTATGCTCCCCTAGCTGCCTAAACAATTAATTGTCGGACAGTGCGGACCAAGCGCGCTCGCTTTGTGGCACGGGTACTACGTACCTGACCAAAGTATTTGATGACTATAGGGAGCATGTTGACATAAATAATTATAAGAGCGTGTTGACATAGGCTAGTTCCCGTCCCCTACCTATAGGGCCTTTTTAAAAACCCGGCTTAGGCTTCGGCTCCGGCTTCGTCTCTGTTATCCAAGAGCTGAAAACACAGGTTGGAGTTCTTTGTTGCAGTTGAAGCTTCGGATTCTTTTTCAAAATGCAGTGTAACATTAAAAAAAGCCAAAGGCCTCCTGTTTTCATGCCTTGAAACAAAGAAAGACAAAGCCGGAGCCTGAGCCTAAGCCGGATTTTGGAAAAGGGCCCTGGTCTCCAGACGTCTCACGTCCTACATTTCGGAGGACGTGAGACGTCCGGAGACCAGGCAGGGGACGGGAACCAATCCAGTGTTTGACACAGAGGGAGCTGCACACACGTTCGAGTCCCGATAGTCAAAATTTTCTCTGCCATTTTTTCATGACTTTTTCTTTTGTAATCTTAATTTAGCCCCCAATGTATGGGGTTTAGGCCTTTTTTATCCACATAATTGGGTTCGTAATGTGACATTATATGGGATATTATGGGATATAGGCCTAATTATAAGGCTAACAGTAACAAAGTTATTGCATTTTTATTTCTTGAGGAGGAGGATGATCGATTTAGAGTTCCTGTATGCATGTTATTTTCCTGCACAGATTGTGTGACTGCAATACACAATCAAATTACAATAGAGGATTTTAAGGTTATATGCAGTATAATGTAGGGGCAGGAATTCAAAAGTAACACCCGCATAGGCTGTACATGTACACGAGACACCTCCGTACAATACTTGTTTTGGTTCACTCTCTTGACCTTTGACACAATCCGGCGTGGTTGAAGCAGACCGGTTGGTCACTTGGTGCAGTGACACGACACTTTTTAGGGGCGATATTTCGGTCCCATTATCCTGCTTTAGCCCCCACCTTTGCCACCCCAGGCTGGATTTGCACGGTAAGGAGACTTTCCAAGCTCAATATGAATAAGAACGTATCATTTGATCTGGGTTTCCTGCATTGAGGGTAGATTTTGAAGCTATGACTGAGATGAGCCACGGGGTATTGTGGCATGTGGGGGGGGGGGGAGGTGTCCATTGTACCATGTACCATGGAGGGTCTTTTTCCTTCCTCCATGGTGGTACACACGCATGCAACCGATTTCACGAAACTTCATGTTTACGTAACATTTTGCTGCCTTTGCTGAATATTATTATTAATACTGCTGAAAAGATCCATTGTGGCGCAAGACTTACGCAACATTTGTATGTTGCGTAAGATTACGCAACTTCTCTTGAAATCGGCTGCAGCATGGCTTTCCTCTACCTCCATGCTGTACAGTACTCATGGTAGTACATGGACGTGGCTGTACATGGCTGTACAGTAGTACGTACTGTACATGTACTGTACATGTACTGTACATGTACTGTACTGTACATGTACTGTACATGTACTGTACATGTACTGTACATGTACTGTACATGTACTGTACATGTACTGTACATGTACTGTACATGTACAGTACTGTACATGTACATGTACTGTACATTATACTGTACATGTACTGTACATGTACTGTACATGGCTATACATGGCTGTACAGTTTGTCGACTTCCCACTTCATATAATTTAATCTTTATTTCTTTGTTATCTTCTGGTATAATAAACATTTGAAAAAATTATTGCAAGCATACACAACCGTTTCGTATTGATGAGTTGAAGGGGAGGGGGTGGGGGGGGGGGGGGGTGAGTTCAGCGTAGCCTGTCCACCTACAGTACACTGAGTGGTGTGCTGCAGTCAGTAACATCCATCCCCACCATGACACCCCCTACATAGAAGTGGGTGCTTCAGTGGATACGGTCAGAGCTCAGGGCAATTGTTAGAACAGCCAGCTTTCAAAATAGGCAGGATATAATAAACATGCGGTGCAGTAAATTTCACTGCGACTGGAAATCACTGCGCATCAGATACTGCACGAGACCGAGTGCAATTAATACATCGCAGTGGCTGTGTTTACGGCAGTCGTCCATGTGGTTCCCTGACGTACTTAGTATTATTTGTCAGAATGTTTATCTCTTGGAACAAGACTATCAACGAATAGTCTGGTTCAACCAGCCTGCAATGCTGACGAATACTTTCAAGTGAGGGAACCACACGGACGACTGCCGTAACAATAGCCACTGTGTTAATACATAGCTGTTTACCAGAGCTTTTGCACTGCTGCAGATTAATTCGTATACGCCATTTGCTACTGTACTTCGTGAGTCGGGTACATCGTCCGCCATGGCGTTCGTGGAATTGCTGAGTCTGCTGACGCTGAGGACAGCCCTGCTCGGACTTGCGGTCTTCGCCCTGGTGGCCTGGCTGGTCCGCAGGCCGGCGAACCTCCCGCCGGGCCCGACGGGCTGGCCGCTGCTGGGCTACCTGCCGCAGCTGGTGCGGAGGGGCCACGAGTACAGGACCTTCACGGAGCTCGCCCGGACCCACGGGGACGTCTTCAGCCTGAACCTGTGCGGCCAGCTGATGGTGGTGCTCAACAGCTACGAGGACATCAAGAAGGCGCTGGCCCTGCCGAGCACCGCAGACCGACCGCCGTCTACCTTCTACAACGACGCCACGCCAGACCCAAAAGCCCTCGGTAAGACCATGGTGTCGACTTACTGTCCTTATAATGGAATGCTGTTAGTCATACATGTACCATCATTCCACAAGGAACAACCAAATCCCCCAAAACACAACCTTTATTGACACTGTGACCATACCAGACCTGTGGTCGATTTCACCAAACTCATCGTAACTTACGATCAATCGCAAGGCAATGAGCGATGCACAGAAACCATACGGTGTATCACAACTTACGATGGGTTATCCATCGTAAGTTGATTTACGATGCATCGCAGGGCTTTGTAAAATCCACCCCAGGTCAGTCAATATAATGTCATTTAGTTTTCCGTTTTTAAAACTGGGTGTGGGTGTGACCATACCAAACCTGGTTGGTGACTGTATAAGTCATTTAAATAGTTTTCCGTTTTTTAAAACTGGGGATGAGTGTGACCATGACCATACCAGACCACTGTATTAGTCATTTAAATAGTTTCCGTGGTTTCCTTCAGGGTTGCTTTCCAGCCTACTATTTGTGGCAGTTGCATTGTGTAAATTCCCTATATTTCTTTAGTCATGGTGCCTGGGGTCCATATCCATCCGGGTATTCCTTGAATGCCAGTGCACCTGTACATTGTTCCCTCTACTAATATTGTGCACTTGCTGGCAGGTTTGGAGTTCTTTTGTTACATTAGTAGAGAGCTGCTGACATGGGCGCAATATACAGCATTTGTGTGGGGACCATGTATGGTCAGTTCTGCTTTTCTGACTGATAGGGTACTTTTGCTTGTACTGGTAGCTGTGCCTCAGCACATGGGCTGTTGTGTTATTATGTTGTGTTGCCTGGAGTTCTGTATTTCATCAGATGTTGTCTGCTGATTTGTAAATGTTTTTTTTTCTTCTATGATACCATTTACATGTATTTGAAATGCAAAAGTGTACATGCCACAAATGGCTATTCTATGATGAATAAATTCCAAAATCCTGATTTGTACATTCTACGCAAAACGATTTGTTTCCTCTGCCTCGGTTAACCCCAGTGCAACTTAACCCCTATCTATTTCCTTATCAATTTATATACATGTGTATACCACTTGGTCACAATTCCAACAACAACTGGAAGTGATACTGATATACATTAATATAGGCCTATATGCAAACTGATATGAGAGAGATTGAGAGAGAAATGGAGAGAGACAGGGGAGAGAGAGAGGATTTATGATTATATATGTATAGAGAGAGAGTTGGAGAGAGAGAGATGGAGAGAGAGAGAGAGAGAGACAGACAGACAGACAAACGGACAGACAACAGACAGACAGAGAGGCAGAAGAATAGTGATACAGACAGAGATACACACAAGGACAGAGACATACAGGGGCAGGGTGAGACAGAAAGACGGGGAGGCCTCAGAGAAAGGCTGGCATCGAAAGTCGGGTCTTCTAAATTTTGAGAAGCATTTTCCGATAACCCTTTGGAAACTATCTGGCATATTATACGCGGAACTTTACAGTGTATTAAAGTGTGCACTTTGTGGCCATAGCCTCAGAGAAAGGAAAGGGTAGCGTGACACAGCATTGAATTACATGAAAACCACAGATACATGTAGTCCTATCTTGTCCTGATTTCACATTCCCACTTTCAACTCCGATCTGACAGTTTTTTTATGGTGATCCCGAACACAGCTAAAACCCTAACGTACCCTAACCTCACAAAATCCAACCCCAGGTTTTGTTGGAATTTGTTGGATTAGGTACCCCAAGGATAGCATACTCCTGCTGAGTTTGGTTGGAGTTTGTTGGATTAGGTACCAATGGCCCAGGGAGACACTGTTGGATTTTGTTGAATTAGGTACCAATGGTCAGTACACTGCCACACACTCGAGCACCTGACCAGAAAATGACCAAGAGCTTGTGGGTAAACTCACCCACGAAAGAATTGTCATTACACTGCCATACACTCCAACACCTGACCAGAACATGGTCATGGTGTTTGGTTGGGGAAAAAACCCTGTCGTCATGCAACAATGATTAATATAAACATCTGTACCCAACCTAACAAAATCAAACACGTGCAGACTGTAACCGGTTAGGTACCGGTATCAATGGGTTCCTAATTTTCTGCCCAAATGTTGGGTTTTGTTGGGTTTGATATAGTCGGTAGCTCTTAGAAATTGCCCATGCCGACCTATTAGATGGTTGGAATGAAAGCACACCTTGAGAATGAGCGAAACTTTGAAGAATCAGACCCAGACTTCAAGACGTCAAGAAGGCTTCGGAGAAGAAGACTTTGGAGAAGTAGACTTTGGAGAAGTTTCAGAAGACCACCGGAATAGGCAAAAACCCCAAACACACCCCACCGAAAAAAAATGTGCACGTAAACAGCTCCCTGCTTTCGCGAAATACACGAGTGGTGATCGTTGGAACAAAGAGTTACGTTTACAAATACCGTCCTGTATGTCTGACAAAAAGTTTGCTTTTAATTTCGTTTCCGCGGTTTTTCTCATTATAGTACTTGGTTGACGGATTGAACCGAAACTTACCCAGGTGTTAGACGTTGAGTTTGAGGAAGTCTATGGAAGCGAATGAAATTACCTTCGCTAACGGTGTACCATACCTTTAAGGCTCCATGAGACCCATGCACCTCTGGTTTCGCAATTTGTGCAGGATACCATATCGACTGTTGGCAATTATTTATGTCCCCCCATTCAACAGGCGTGGCTTCGGCCTCGGGTGAGAGCTGGCTGGAGCAGAGGAGGTTCGCTCTGACTGTGCTCAGGGGTCTTGGCGTGGGCAAGGCAAGCTTCGAGGACGCCATCGCCTCCCAGGCCGACCGACTCCTGACGGAGATGAAGGGGTTGGCCGGCGACCCCTTCGACCCCACGCCGCTGGTCGGCAACGGCGTCTCCAACGTCATCTGCTCGGTCATCCTCGGCAAGACCTTCGACTACGCGGACGCCAAGTTCCGGGAGGTGTTGAGCCTGCTCAACCGCAACTTTGAGATCGTCGGCGGCGGGTCGGCCTACCAGTTCGTGCCCGTCTTCCAGTACCTGACCTTCACCCCGACCTTCCGGGAGCTGAAGCGGAACTTCCACAAGATACTGGGGTTCCTGAAGACACACGTCGAAGAGCACCGCCGGGACAGGGACCCGGACAGCCCTCGGGACTTCATCGACGTCTTCCTGGCCGAGGTCGAGAAAAACGAGAAGAGCGGCGCCCGGAGCCATCTGACGGCCAGCAACCTCTTGCTAACGCTGCTCGAGCTGTTCGTGGCCGGGACGGAGACCACGTCTTCCACCCTGCGCTGGGCCCTGCTCTACATGATGGCCAACCCGGAGGTGCAGGCCCGCGTCCAGGGGGAGCTGGACGAGGTGGTGGGTCGCAACCGCCTGCCTCGCCTGGCCGACAGAGCCCGCCTGCCCTACACCGAGGCCACCATCCTAGAGGCGCAGCGCCTCGCTAGCGTGGCCGCTATTTCCGTGCCCCACATGACGTCACAGGACACGCCCCTCCAGGGTTACATCATCCCCAAGAACACCATGGTGATATCCAACCTGTGGGCGGTGAGCCGGGACCCCGAGCTGTGGCCCGACCCGGAGAAGTTCTCGCCGGAGAGATTCCTGGGCGAGGACGGCAAGGTGAAGCACCGGGAGGAGCACCTGCCGTTCTCCACAGGTAAAAAGATGGCCTGTACCGTATACCCGAGCGAGCGGCTATGGCTCTAGTTGCCCGGCATGGTGCAACGCGTGTCCTATACTGTCTGACGGGTTGACGTTGTCGGTAGCAACAGGCAAATCCGCAGCCCTTAGTTGGAACCCGGCATTTATACATACGTTATCAACTGTTGGCTTCATCCTAAACTAATGGAGTTGATCACGTATTGGGCTTATTTTTTATACAAAATTATTCTTCATGTTGATGGCTTGGTATGATGGATAGATTTGAAACACCAGCTGTACCTGTGCCTCCCTCTCTTGTTTTCAGGACGTCGGGTGTGCCTCGGGGAGCAGCTGGCCAAGATGGAGCTCTTCATCTTCTTCTCCTACTTCCTGCACCAGTTCACCTTCAAGAAGCCCGACGAGGCCAGGCCAGTCTCCTTCGAGATCGTCAACGGCCTGACCCTGGCACCCACTCCTTACCAGACCATCGCCATATCCCGCAATTGAAATTGTGACGTCCAATCTAATTCTTGTAGAACCACCTTGTAGAACCAAAGTATACTAGGCCTGTGTCTTTCTACCTTTCCACTATGCCCTGCTATGATCAAAGGCCAGACCCTAACCATGATTATATGCATGGTTTGATTAGCTTCTGGCCGGCGCTCCCACCCCGGCATAAAGACTACTATTCGGGTCCACCATCTAAGAGCTGGATCGCTCGGGGCCGGGGGGGGGAGCAGTATCCGACTCACTCAGATCTCGGTCGTTCGCTGGTGGATTCCAATGATATTTTACAGGGTAATAGGGAATTAAATAACAAACATTATGTGTACAATTTTATTTGAATAAATTAATGTTTTGTCTAATTATTGTTCATTAATTAATTATTCATGATTCAATTTTTTGGTCTTGTTTTCACCTTTTTCATTTAAAAAAAATTGAATTTCCCATATTAAAGAATCTGTTTGCAGTGTTTGGATGGATTTGACAATGATGGTAAAACACGAAGAACCAACAAATTATATTAATTAACCAGCTAATTATGCAAAATAATTCGTGAAAAAAATACACAATAGATGCACTTTGGATGGTATGCTTTTATATAGTGTAAGTCAATTGAAAACATTTGCATCAAACTACACAATGACCCTGAAAAATGTCAGTTATCGGCACCTCAAAGTTTAATCAAGTTGGTGTCAAAAATGTGCCTAATAAGCTGGCGAAAAAACATAAACACTCAGCACGCAGAATAACATCACTGAGACGCTATGAAAAATTTAATACAGGGGGGTGGGCGAAATCTGCCCCGGCTCTTTGAGGGTTAAAGGTCTTTTGTCTTATATCCGATGCAAATGTTAATTCAAATCTAATTGAATTACAAACATGGGAAACCTTTGGGGTCAGCTGATTCATTTTACATAAAAGTAATTCTCTTTTACATGAAGTTATGATTCGGTTACCATGGTAAAATGTCAGTAATCAGTTTACAAAATGTTCGTATATTATTCTATTAAAAAAAGGAAGAACGACAGGACGACATTCCAAATACATAAGACATTACTCGGTAAATGTATTGATAATTATGGATAATTATGGACAATTATGGATAATTATGGATAATTATGGATAATTATGACGAAAAAGAGGTAAACTCAGAGAAATACTTGCTCCTACTAGCCAGTCCCATTCGCTTTTTAATTATTATTATTATTATTATTATTATTATTACTTCTTTTTTTTTTTGGGGGGGGGTGAATCGTATACATAATGCCTGAGTCTGTTTTGTTACGTCGTTTGATTGTTTATTATTTGAAATAAATTATGACACGACGTGTGATCCACGAGTTTCCTGTAGCCAGGTTTACAATACATGTATTAGGATATGTTGTTTGCATCTGATGAATGAAAGGGGAGATCGCTGGGGATATACGGTAGTTAATGGTTTTACGCTTCTGGGTTTCGACCCCATACCTACAAAAACTATTTGACTTATTTTGGGAAGGCTACGATCTAAGGGAATTATATTTTGCTTAGATGGTATACGAGTGTTGTTACGCTAAACCAGAGGTCTCGGGTTTGAGTCCTGCTCCAGT
This sequence comes from Luidia sarsii, assembly GCA_949987565.1. Taxonomy (NCBI): domain Eukaryota; kingdom Metazoa; phylum Echinodermata; class Asteroidea; order Paxillosida; family Luidiidae; genus Luidia; species Luidia sarsii. The sequence goes on along the minus strand of OX465106.1, from coordinate 16,743,696 downwards.
CAAAGTTTTCTTCAGCGTTTTTTTTTGTCCAGTCATTACCATAGCCATGGTTTCGGAAGCCCATTTTTTTCTTGGACATCGGCCGGGATAAGCTTTGTCCGAAAAGTGGATACTTTTGGAAACGGGATGAGCGCCCTCTGGCGGTGACAGAGGGACCAGCTCAGTAGTTCCAGAACGCTGAAAATAATCAGAGGCTCCGCCCCTCGGAAGTGGAAGCGAACCTAAGTTCATGCTCAAGTAACATTATTAGCTGTCTACGGAGTTTCCTCCGTGGCGACCTTTGAATATTTGATAATATGCAGTAAAAAGTCAAGTTTTCAGGAGTGTGATTAAATGGCCCCTTTTTCGAAAACCCGGTTTCGGCTTAAGCTCCGGCTTTGTCCTTTCCTTTGTCCATTTTAAAATGCGGGACATGAAAACGGGATGTATTTGGCTTCGTTTCTGAATGTCATAGGCCTACTGCGTTTTTAAAAAGAAAGAAAGAAATGAAAGAATAAAAAGTTTCAACTTGAACGAAGAACTAAAAAAAGGGTACTTTTTGTTTAGCTTTTGGATGTCCGAAACAGATCCGGTTAAGCTTAAAGCCCGATTATGGCATATAGAGCGCGTCGGGCCATATTGTAGAATTCTTAGCCGGAATGGCTGCACACGACAAACGATGTCTACGGAAATCAGACGCAGCGCAATGCGAGCAGCTTCCGTATACCCCGTGTGCAAACTCAATGCCCTATAATATTATATGGCCAGTGATGGGTTATAAGCAGACCTCCCGTGAGAAGGGACTGCGAAGCGGTGACTGTCCCCGAAATGCGTATAAATATTATAGTCTATGATTATTCGTGGAAATGCAATACCAGAAACACAATCTGCCCTGACTTGATTGTTGGTCTGTTTGACGAGTTTAGCGTGAAAGGGCTTTGAGACCTGCATGGTATTTTGATGTTTTTGTCCTGGTACGGAACTCCGTCAATTGCGTGCTGTGCGCAACACTGGCGACGGTGACGACAATAGGTGAATTCCTTTAACAGGCGATGAGGGAACCAGTCAATATGGGAGAACGATTGAGTGTTGTGCGCCCCGTATTGGTGTGTGTGGGTTGGGGTGAGTTCAGCGTATCCTGTACAGTGTGGTGTGCTTTAGTCAATAACACAGGTCCCCGCCCCAACACCGGCCCCCCACAAAGGAGTGGACGCTTCGGTGGATAGCTCAGAACAGCAGCCAGCTTTCAAATAGGCAGGATATAATGAACACGCGGTGCAGTAAGTTTTACTGCGATCCAACCTCGCTGAGAAGGTATAGGGGACTACTGCTTTTGTGCCATAGTGGGGAGGATTGTTTGTATCAAATGTCAGTGTATTTGGACGGCGTGGGTTGTTAGCTATGCTTGAGGAGTGCAATTAATATATAGCTGTCTACCAGAGCTTTTGCACTGCTGCAGATTCGTATACGCAGTTGCTACTGTACTTTGTGAGTCGGGTACATCGTCCGCCATGGCGTTCGTGGAATTGCTGAGTCTGCTGACGCTGAGGACGGCCCTGCTCGGACTGGCCGTCTTCGCCCTGGTGGCCTGGCTGGTCCGCAGGCCGGCCAACCTCCCGCCGGGCCCGACGGGCTGGCCGCTGCTGGGCTACCTGCCGCAGCTGGTGCGGAGGGGCCACGAGTACAGGACCTTCACGGAGCTAGCCCGGACCCACGGGGACGTCTTCAGCCTGAACCTGTGCGGCCAGCTGATGGTGGTGCTCAACAGCTACGAGGCCGTCAAGAAGGCGCTGGCCCTGCCGAGCACCGCAGACCGACCGCCGTCTACCTTCTACAACGACGCCACGCCAGACCCAAAAGCCCTCGGTAAGACCATGGTGTCGGCTTATTCAGTCCTCATTATTGGAATGCTGTTTATAGTCATCATTCCACTAGGAACAACCAAATCCTTATAAAGTAACCTTTATTGATACCAACAGCGGCTGGAACAGTAGAAGTGATACTGATAGACATAAATACATTATAATTATACAAACTGATACGAGAGGGAATGAGAGAAATGAGAGAGAGATGCCTGGAGAGAGAGAGAAAGAGAGTGGGGAGAGTGGGAGAGAGTGAGGGGGAGGGTGAGAGAGAGAGAGAGAGAGAGAGAGAGAGAGAGAGAGAGAGAGTGGGAGTGAGACAGACATACAGATAAACACACGGACAGAGATAAACCACAAGTACAGATAGGCAGACAGGGACAGGGTGAGACAGAAAGAGAGGGCCGGGGGCCTCGGAGAAAGGCTCTGCTGGCGTCGAAAGTCGTATAATCTAAATTTTGAGAAGCATTTTTTTTCTGATAACTCTTTGGAAACTATCTGGCATAATTAGTATACGCGGCACTTTACCGTGTATTATAAAGTGTGCACTTTGTGGCCATAGCCATAGAGGAAGGAAAGGGTGGCATGACACAGCATTGAATTACAGGAAAACCACAGATAGGCCTATCCTGTCGTGATTTCACATTCCCACTTTCAATCCCGATCTGGCACAGTGTTTATATGGTGATCCCGAACACAGCTCAAGTCGATAGCTGTTCGAAATAATTGCCCATGCCGACCGATGAGATGGTTGGAATAAAGGCACACATTGAGAATGAACGAAGCTTTGAAGAAACAGACTTCTGAGGTGAAGAAGAATTCCGAGAAGTTTCAGAAGACCACCGGAAAGGGCAAAAATCCCCAAACACCTCCCCCAACCGAAAAAAACAAAATCTGCACGTGAGCAGCTCCCAGCCTGCTTTCGCGAAATACACCGTGTAAGTTTACATGTATAAATATTGTGTAGCACAGCCAGCTTGCAAATCGATACCGTAGTCAATCCCATGTTGGACTCTCTAAACTGTATCGATGCGATTAGTCGCCGAACTACGATTACTCGTTGACGGGCAAAATTATTGTAGGATCTAGTTTAAGATGCGCACTCACCGCCCGTTGGATACCATATTGAATGCAGTGCGACTTGAGTCAGTGACATGTCTTTCTCGGACCATCCTTCGAGGGGACTATCCTTGACTTTGCAAACCATAAGATCGTTTGCTCAGGGTTAAGAAGTGAGAAACCAACAGCTACATGCAGTATACAGTCGATGGCATGTGGCCTTACTGAAGGAGTGTAAACCGTTTGCAAACTGCCCAATTTCCGGACAATCCAAATTTGAGACATCACTACATCATCAGGAATGGTATCAGGTATTCCGTGAAATTCCGTGAAAATCTTCCGTTTTCAAGAAAAGAGGAAAATTGCTAGCATTTATTTTCGTTTCCGCGATTTTTCTCATTGCAGTAGGCCTATGCATGGTTGACGGATTGAACCGAAACTTACGCATGGAAGCTATTTTTTGGTTGACGTTCGCATACCTTTAAGGCTCCATGGGACCCATGCACTTCTGGTTTCGCAATTTGTGCAGGATATACCTTCTCGATTATTGAGTGCTGATAATTATTTATGTCTCTCCATTCAACAGGCGTGGTATCGGCCTCTGGTGAGACCTGGCTGGAGCAGAGGAGGTTCGCTCTGACTGTGCTCAGGGGTCTTGGCGTGGGCAAGGCCAGCTTCGAGGACGCCATCGCCTCCGAGGCCGACCGACTCCTGGAGGAGATGAAGGGCTTGGCCGGCGACCCCTTCGACCCCACGCCGCTGGTCGGCAACGGCGTCTCCAACGTCATCTGCTCGGTCACCCTCGGCAAGACCTTCGACTACGCGGACGCCACGTTCCGGGAGGTGTTGAGCCTGATCAATCGCAATTTTGAGATCGTCGGCGGCGGGTCGGCCTACCAGTTCGTGCCCGTCTTCCAGTACCTGACCTTCACCCCGACCTTCCGGGAGCTGAAGCGGAACTTCCACAAGGTAGCCGACTTCCTGAAGGCGCACGTCGAAGAGCACCGCCTTGATCGGGACCCGGACAACCCCCGGGACTTCGTCGACGTCTTCCTGGCCGAGGTCGAGAAGAACGAGAAGAGCGGCGCCCGGAGCCACCTGACGGCCAGCAACCTCTTGCTGACGCTGTTCGAGCTGTTCGTGGGCGGGACGGAGACCACGTCTTCCACCCTGCGCTGGGCCCTGCTCTACATGATGGCCAACCCGGAGGTGCAGGCCCGCGTCCAGGGGGAGCTGGACGAGGTGGTGGGTCGCAACCGCCTGCCTCGCCTGGCCGACAGAGCCCACCTACCCTACACCGAGGCCACCATCCTAGAGGTGCAGCGCATCGCCAGCGTGGGCGCTCTGGCCATGCCCCACATGACGTCACAGGACACGCCCCTCCTGGGCTACGTCATCCCCAAGAAAACCATGGTGGTAGCCAACCTGTGGGCGGTGAGCCGGGACCCCGAGCTGTGGCCCGACCCGGAGAAGTTCTCGCCGGAGAGATTCCTGGGCGAGGACGGCAAGGTGAAGCACCGGGAGGAACACCTGCCGTTCTCTACCGGTGAGTGACTGTCAGATGAGGTTCAGCAGCTTTGCTCGGTGGATTCACACAATGCGGAACGCTTGTGGTGACACCATAGACATTATCTCTTTCGAGAATGAGTGTGGCTGTCTGCGAATGAGTTGGCTGCCTGAGGATTTTTTTTTCTTTTTTTAAATTTTAATTTACACAAAACCCAATCCCGCCAAATACGGTCAAGAATGACAAACAGCGCCGGAAGGAATTCAAAAATCTCACAAATACAAATTACAACAGGCAAAAAGCACGCACAGCAACTTTAATAGGACTGAAAAAGATGCCTAGAAATGTGCTGGGGAAATCTGAACTGTAATACATGAAGCCGTGGACTATGTCTGGCCAATCAAGAAATGATGTACAGCCTCCTTAAAACTCCGAGCCCCCTCCTTTGGGGGCTACAGATGATGAGGATGAGGAAGATGAGGATGAGGAGAGGGAGGAGGTTGAGGAGGATGAGGGGGAGGATGAGGAGGATGATGAGTATGATGAGGGGGATGATGAGGGGGAGAAGGATGCATGATAATGGAGAGGACAAGGAGGATGAGGATCGGGAGGAGGAGGATGATTAGTTTGATGATGAGGATGATGATGAGGATGATGAATTGATGATGATAATGGGGTGATGATAAGGATTATGATGTTGGAGATGGCAAGGATGGAGGAGGACGGGGAAAGGTGGTGAGGACGGGCATGGGGATGAAGAGGATAATGAATACGATCAATAGCTCTATTAATCAATAACATAACAAATTGTGTCACATCTTGCCTTCAGGACGTCGGGTGTGCCTCGGGGAGCAGCTGGCCAAGATGGAGCTCTTCATCTTCTTCTCCTACTTCCTGCACCAGTTCACCTTCAAGAAGCCAGACGAGGCCAGGCCAGTCTCCTTCGAGATCGTCAACGGCCTGACCCTGGCACCGACCCCTTACCAGCTGATCGCCATACCCCGGGAGTGAGAGCCGAAGTATCGGGCAAAGAAGACCCTCTTCCCTGCTGATCCGATCTCCCACGTACCGGTTTACTACTAAAGTGCGGCATACGAGAGCCTTTACTGAAGCAGTATTTTGCACCTGTGACCAGTAACAATTATTCGTTGTTACTTGCGATTCGCAATAGTGCGCCCTCAAGAGTGTGCAACGTGTTGGCCAATCATCACCACGTGCGCAATCTGTCGACCCAATGCACGTCTGGGAAGGGTCGATTGATTCTGCGCGTTGTGATTAGCCAACGCGTTGCAAACTCTTGAGGGCGCACCAGTTCGAATCGCCCGTATTACGATGATGGTGTACTTTGCATGTATTGCATTTCGACGGCCTGTATTATTTCGCAACACGACATAATTATGTCACAGCTCGTTACAAAGTAACGTTTACCATTTCCTATTGGTGGAACTAGTTAATTTTTACTTGTTTAGACTTAAGTAATTATGCTAAAAAACATGCTTACTGACTAAAATGACCAAAATGCAAACATCGAAAATTAGGAGGACCTGACGTTTTGATCTTAGCAGGACCTTTCATTTCTGTTCGTGGCGGAATGCATGTCTACGAGAAAAGGTGCTTTTCCATGATTTTGGTCGACATATTTTTTTACTTTGCTTCCGAGTCAAAAGAAAGAGAGCAAAACCCGGTTGCCTGACTTTAAATTGAAAGTACACAGGCCAACTAGTTTATATCAACAACAAACTCTTCCAAAATAAATACCTTGCTTGTGCCAGATTTACGGTCCTCGTACGAGTATTTGTAATATCCATAATATGATTAATTGATTATGCATGCCCACTGAATGTTTAAAGTATAGTCTGGCCATGTATTGTAACTTAATGTTATTGGGTGATAGCGAAATTAACATTGATATATAGGTAAACTTGAAGTAGCGACTATCATTTACCCGATTGTAATTTGATGAAGGTTGTATTTCTCCCCCTAATAAGCTGTAAATAATAATTGTGGTCTCCAATTGGACCACAATAGATGTCTACTCTACGTTGTATCTTGTTTGTTCGGATGATATGAAATAAGTAGTTCAGAATCCAAACGGAAAGTGAAACGGGACTTGCTCACCCCTTGATGAAAATGGTATGGGCCAGGGCGAATTTGAGGCGCCCGCATATTTTCACAGCTTGTCACGGTGGCGTAATTAAACACAAATAAAACCAGCCGAAATAATGGACACTTGATACGAATCCGTGATCTCGTTTCGTTGTTTCGTTGTCCAGACCATGAACTTAGCCTATACTGCTCGTTTGGTCGTTATTAAGCTTTATTCAGGGACACGGTGGATACAACCACCCAGGGCCGTCTCATATTAAGACCGGAAAAAAAACATGTTTCTCGTTTTTTGTTCTTCTCAAGATGGCCGCCATTTCAAAATTTACTTGCAACCGTTAGTGTTTCCACTCAAATGAAAGCCATGTTATACAAGAGAATTGAACATATTTATAGTGCTATTTAGTTTTGTTTTGTTTTAACGGATGAATTTATGGATTTTGTCGGTGTTTTTAATACTGCATTCAAGAAAAATCCAGGCGGCCCCGGCCCAAAAAATAGAATCGGGCGGCCACGAAGAAACATGGAGAGGTTTCGCACGCGAACGGATGCTAGTACGCATACGTTCAACTGTCTGTAGTACCGGTAAGCGAAGATTTTTTTTCCTAACGGTAACGGATTCCATGAAATTGGACTCATGAGTCATATCCTGGTATGCCCACTTTTGTCCAATCCGCCAGTACGACCCGATTGCGTCACCGTCACCAGTGTTGCGCACAGCACGCAATGGAGTTCCGTACCAGGACAAAAACCACCAAAATGCCATTAAGGTTTCAAAGCCCTTTCATGCTAAACTCGTCAAACAGACTGACAATCAAGTCAGCGCAGATTGTGTTTCTGGTATTGCATTTCCACGAATATATCATATAATATACGCATTTCGCGGACAATCACCGCTGCGCAGTCCCTTCTCACGGGAGGTCTGCTTATAACCCATCACTGGCCATATAATATTATAGGGCATTGAGTTTGCACACGGGGTATACGGAAGCCGCTCGCATTGTGCTGCGTTCGATTCACGTAGACATCGTGTGTCGTGCGCAGCCATTCCAGCCAATGAACTCTGCCGTGACCTGACTTCCTCTATCTGCGATAATTGGGCTTTTGGATCCGGATCCGTCTCGGTCATCCAAAAGCTAGAAAACGTAGGTGGGAGTCCTTCGTTCAAGTTGAAGCTTTGGATTTTTGTCTTTTTCAAAACGCAGTAGGCCTGTAACATTCAGAAACGAAGCCAAATGCCTCCCGTTTTCATGCCCCGCACTTTAAAACGGACAAAGGAAAGGACAAAGCCGGAGCTTAAGCCGAAATCGGGTTTTCGAAAAAAAGGGCCATTTAATCACACTTCTGAAAAGATTGACTTTTTACTGCATATTATCAAACATTCAAAGGTCGCCACGGAGGAAACTCCGTAGAAAGCTAAGAATGTTACTTGAGCATGAACTTAGGTTCGTTCCCACTTCCGAGTGGCGGAGCCTCTGATTATTTTCAGCGTTCTGGGACTACTGAGCTGGTCCCTCGTCACCGTCAGAGGACGCTCATCCCGTTTCCAAAAGTGTCCACTTTTCGGACAGAGCTAATCCCGGCCGATGTCAAAGAAAAAAAATGGCTTCCGAAACCACGACTATGGCTATGGTTATGACCGTGGTCAGTGCGTGCCATGCGTGTCTCTACATTGGGCAGATATCAACACCTCAAAAATCTATTTAAAAAAAAAAAGATTAAGAAAACTTTATCCTGTCGTGTCGCTGCAGCAACGGTCTGCTTCAACTACGCTGGTTGGTGTCAAAGGTCACAAGAGTGAACCAAAACAAGTATTGTACGGAGGTGTCTCGTGTACATGTACAGCCTATGCAGGCGTTAGTTTTGAAATCCTGTCTCCCTACATTTATACATGTACATACGTATGACCTTAAAATCCACTATTGTAATTTGATCGTGTATTGCAGTCACTCAAACTTTGTAGGAAAATGACATGCATACAGGAACACTTAATCATCCCCCTCCCCGATAAAAATGAAAATGCAATAATTTTGTTAGCCTTAGAATAATATCCCATATGATGTCACATTATGAACCCAGTTATGTCGATATAAAAAGGCCTAAACCCCACAATCATGAAAAAAATGCAGAGAAAAATTTGACTCTATCGGAACGTGTGTACAGCTCCTCGGTGTCAACACACTCTTATGTCAACATGCTCCCTAGTCCTCCAATACTTTGGTCAGGTAGTACCCGTGCCCCACAGCGAGCGCGCTTGGTCCGCACTGTCCGACAATAATTGTTTAGGCAGCTAGGGGAGCATGTTGACGTTGAAGAGCGTCTCGACACCGAGGAGCTGCACAAACGCGAGACCTCTGCTTTTGCCGTACCAGTGCTCTTCCCATCTGAGCGATCTAGTTCTTCGATGGTGGACTTCCCAAATAGTTGACTAGTCTTTACCGGCGTTGGGGCGCCGGCCAGAAGAAACCATGCATATTATTATGGTTAGGGTCTTGCCTTTGATCATAACCGGGCCTTGCGCAAAGGAAGAAACACACAGACCTAATAGCATTTTTTTAAAATCTATACTTTGGAGAGGAGAACAAAACGGTTCAACAAGAATTACTGGACGTCACAATTTCAATTGCGATGTATGGCAATGGTCTGGTAAGGGGCCGGCGTCAGGGTCAGGCCGTTGACGATCTCGAAGGAGACTGGTCTGGCCTCGTCTGGCTTCTTGAAGGTGAACTGGTGCAGGAAGTAGGAGAAGAAGATGAAGAGCTCCATCTTGGCCAGCTGCTCCCCGAGGCACACCCGACGTCCTGATGAAAGTAAGAGGGGCGGACAAAGTTACAGTTTGCGTTTCAAAACTCGCCAACTCAAATAACACATCCACTTACCCACCGACCACCCATCCGTCCGTCCATCCAATCCATTCTAGTTTCATCCACCCATCTATTCACCCACTCACCATTCCAATTACCAGCCCACCCACGCCTCCCATCAACCCACCCAACGTCCATACCTGTGGAGAACGGCAGGTGTTCTTCCATGTGCTTCACCTTGCCGTCCTCGCCCAGGAATCTCTCCGGCGAGAACTTCTCCGGGTCGGGCCACAGCTCGGGGTCCCGGCTCACCGCCCACAGGTTGGCTATCACCATGGTGTGCTTGGGGATGACGTAACCCAGGAGGGGCGTGTCTTGTGACGTCATGTGGGGCACGGCCAGGGCGCCCACGCTGGCGATGCGCTGCACCTCTAGGATGGTGGCCTCGGTGTAGGGCAGGCGGGCTCTGTCGGCCAGGCGAGGCAGGCGGTTGCGACCCACCACCTCGTCCAGCTCCCCCTGGACGCGGGCCTGCACCTCCGGGTTGGCCATCATGTAGAGCAGGGCCAAGCGCAGGGTGGAAGACGTGGTCTCCGTCCCGCCTACGAACAGCTCGAGCAGCGTCAGCAAGAGGTTGCTGGGCGTCAGATGGCTCTGGGCGCCGCTCTTCTCGTTCTTCTCGCCCTCGGCCAGGAAGACGTCGATGAAGTCCCGGGGGTTGTCCGGGTCCCTGTCCCGGCGGTACTCTTCGACTTGCGCCTACAGGAAGTCGACTACCTTGTGGAAATTCCGTTTCAGCTCCCGGAAGGTCGGGGTGAAGGTCAGGTACTGGAGGACGGGCACGAACTGGTAGGCCGACCCGCCGCCGATGATCTCAAAGTTGCGGTTGATCAGGCTCAACACCTCCCGGAACGTGGCGTCCGCGTAGTCGAAGGTCTTGCCGAGGATGACCGAGCAGATGACGTTGGAGACGCCGTTGCCCACCAGCGGCGTGGGGTCGAAGGGGTCGCCGGCCAAGCCCTTCATCTCCTCCAGTAGTCGGTCGGCCTCGGAGGCGATGGCGTCCTCGAAGCTGGCCTTGCCCACGCCAAGACCCCTGAGCACAGTCAGAGCGAACCTCCTCTGCTCCAGCCAGGTCTCACCCGAGGCCGACAACACGCCTGTTGAATGGAGGGACATAAATTATTTCCAATACCCAATAATCGAGACGGTATATCCTGCACAAATTGCGAAACCAGAATTGCATGGGTCCCATGCAGCCTTAAAGGTATGCGAACGTCAAACAAAAAATAGCAAAAAATAGTCAACCGTGTACTATATAGGCCTACTGTAATGAGAAAAATCGCGGAAACGAAAATAAATGAAAACGGAAGATTTTCACGGAATTTCACCGAATACCTGATACCATTCCTGATGATGTAGTGATGTCTCAAATTTGGAATGTCCGGAAATTGGACAGTTTGCAAATGGTGTACACTCACTCAATAAGGCCATGTGACACGCCATAAACTGCATGTAGCTCTTGGTTTCTCACTTCTCCACCCTGAGCAAACGATCCTATGGTTTGCAAAGTCAAGGATAGTCCCCTCGAAGGATAGTCCGAAAAAAGCATGTCACTGATTCAAGTCGCACTGCATTCAATATGGTATCCAACGGGCGGTGAGTGCGCATCTTAAACTAGATCCTATAATAATTTTGCCCGTCAACGAGTAATCGCAGTTGGGCGACTAATCGCATCGATACAGTTTGGAGAGCCCAACGTGGGATTGACTACGGTATCGATTTGCAAGCTGGCTGTGCTACACAATGTATTATACATGTAAACTTACACGGTGTATTTCGCGAAAGCAGGCTGGGAGCTGCTCACGTGCAGATTTTGTTTTTTTCGGTTGAGGGAGGTGTTTGGGGATTTTGGCTTTTTCCGGTGGTCTTCTGAAACTTCTCGGAATTCTTCTTCACCTCAGAAGTCTGCTTCTTCAAAGCTTCGTTCATTCTCAATGAATGTCTTTATTCCAACCATCTCATAGGTCGGCATGGGCAATTATTTCGAACAGGTATCGACTTGAGCTGTGTTCGGGATCACCATAAATTATAAACACTGTGCCAGATCGGGATTGAAAGTGGGAATGTGAAATCACGACAGGATAGGCCTATCTGTGGTTTTCCTGTAATTCAATGCAGTGTCATGCTAAATTTCCTTCCTCTGTGGCTATGGCCACAAACTGCACACTTTCTAATACACGGTAAAGTTCTGCGTATAATAATGATGCCAGATAGTTTTCAAAGAGTTATCAGAAAATAGATGCTTCTCAAAATTTAGAATGTATGATTTTCGACGACAGCTGAGCCTTTCTCCGAGGCCTCTCCGGCTCCCCTCTCTTTCTGTCTCACCCTGTCCCCGTATGTCTCTGTCCTTGTGTGTATCTCTGTCTGTATCATTATCCCTCTCTCCCTCTCCCTCTTTCCCCACTCTCCCTCCCCTCTCTCTCCACTCTCTCTCCCCTCTCTCTCTCTCTCTCATTCCCTCTCGTATCAGTTTGCATAATTATAATATTCATGTCTATCACTTGTATCAGTATCCCTACCACTGTTCCAGTCGCTGCAAGGTATCAATAAAGGTTATGTTATAGGGATTTGGTTGTTCCTAGTGGAATGGTATGACTACAGCATTCCAATAATGAGGAGTGTATAAGCCGACACCATGGTCTTACCGAGGGCTTTTGGGTCTGGCGTGGCGTCGTTGTAGAAGGTAGACGGCGGTCGGTCTGCGGTGCTCGGCAGGGCCAGCGCCTTCTTGACGGCCTCGTAGCTGTTGAGCACCACCATCAGCTGGCCGCACAGGTTCAGGCTGAAGACGTCCCCGTGGGTCCGGGCGAGCTCCGTGAAGGTCCTGTACTCGTGCCCTCTCAGCGCTACCTGCGGCAGGTAGCCCAGCAGCGGCCAGCCCGTCGGGCCCGGCGGGAGGTTCGCCGGCCTGCTGACCAGCCAGGCCACCAGGGCGAAGACGGCCAGTCCGAGCAGGGCCGACCTCAGCGTCAGCAGACTCAGCAATTCCACGAACGCCATTACGGACGATGTACCCGACTCACAATATTGTACAGTAGCAAATGGCGTATACGAATTAATCTGCAGCAGTGCAAAAGCTCTGGTAGACAGCTATGTATTAATTGCACTCCTCGATTATCGCTATCAACCCACGCCGTCCAAATGCACTGACATTTAATACTGTGGCGCTCCTTCGCCGCCGGTCGATAACACCGAACGAGCTGGATAATCCCACAAAAATATTTATTAAACAAAAATTAGCCTCACATGTACGTGAGTGGTTACGTTCACGCGAGAGGGGATTATGTCACGAACTGAGGACTCAAGTCAAAGGCCTGTCCATTTGCGGCTATATACTCTGTCACGTCAGATTTGTTGTCCGTTTTCACTTGGATTTGAAGCTACAGTTTGCAGGTTAAATCAGCCAATATGGTTTAAAGTTGTTCCGTGTTCCAGTGCACAAATAACAAGGCCAGGAAGCCCGAGTTGTCGTTTTTATATGATACCAAGTCTGAGAATTTTCCACCTCAAAAATGATGAACGCCGTTATTTTTTTATAGTTGTCCTCCATCTTGCATACACCACTCATGTGTAATAAGATTTGGTGGTCTTGTTGGAATTGTCAGAAATAATGTGACCGCCAAAAGTCTTCTGATGCTATCCCAGCCATGCAGTAACAGTGTACAGCGATGACAACAGTCTGCACGATGTCTGGAGACGAACTGCAACCTAATTGACTATGCGCTACTCAAAGCTGTTTCGCTAAAATACAGACAATCCTCCCACTATATATGGCACAGAAGAAGTATACCTTCGCAGCGAAGTCGGATCGCAGTGAAACTTACTGCACCTCGTGTTCATTATATCCTGTCTATTTGAAAGCCGGCTGCTGTTCTGAGCTCTGACCGTATCCATCGAAACGTCCACTTCTATGTGGGGGGTGGGGCTGTTAGTGCGGGGACCTGTGTTATTGACTGCAGCACACCACACTGTGCAGGCTACGCCGAACTCACCCCCACCCACACACACCAATACGGGGCGCACAACACTCAATCGTTCTCCCATTATTGACTGGTTCCCTCATCACCAGGGGCCAATTTCATAGAGCCGCTTAAGCGCCAAAACAGGCTTAAGCACAAAAAGTCTTCCTTGTGTAAGCAGGATTACAAATTGCCCTGTGGTTTGATGTTCATTGCTTCTGACTTGTATTCCACTCTTCTTCACTTAGCGTGAAACAAAAGTTTGGGTAGGCAAGGGGATCCTGTGGCTCATGAGTTTTTGCGCTTAAGCACATTTTGGCGCTTAAGCGGCGCTATGAAATTGGCCCCTGTTCAAGGAATTTACGCGTTTAATAAGCTCACGGCGCCACAACAGACTCCGCCGCGTTTTCTGCGCGTCGAACGCGCAACGAACGCGCAACAATTAAACGCTCCTCGAATGCGCACAAAGGCGCGTCGAACTCGCGTTTAACGCCAATTGAAAATGCAGCATGAAAAGGCGTTGTTCGTGACGCTCAGTATTGTGGGCCTGGCTTATACTACTTAGTAGTATACTGCTTGTCTATCTAGCGAAGAGAGACGGTCACCATGCTGCTCCCACCTCAGATGGCTGTCGGTTCGTTCTGCCTGCTGACCGCGGCCTGCTTGTTCCGACCAGTGTGGCGTAAGTGAATGACCCCGAAGTCTGTGGGAACGAATTTGCGTGTAATGAGATACAATTTTGGCAACCGTTGGGCCAGAATCCGTCAGGCAGCCAAGTAGTAGGGCCTATCGAGTATAGTACTTACTACTACTAGTAGTACTAGTAGTACTTAGTATAGTATGTATGACATTTGTGATTTTAATTTCAAAACACGGCTGTCACAGTTTGATTTAATGTGTTTGGCGGTAGCCATAAGTTGTATGGTTGTTGTCCTTTCTTTATATGTAAATCCGTAAGTAGTCTTATATAGGCAGTAATTTGAATGGGAGTAACCTCAGGGGAGTTCAGGTACCTTGGCAGCTGAACCCAACTCTGAATAAAGGCCATTGTTATTTAGTAGTGGGAGTCTTGAATCTTCTAGGAGGTATAACAATAATGGGAATGTAGATGCGGGATTGGGGTTAGCTAATGAATAGGTATTGGCTCAGGGCTGGGCCACGATTCTGCCAGGCAGAAATAGTTGTCATGCCAGTAGCCTGAGTATAAAAGTGAGGGATGGGCGTTGGCTGGGCACTTGGAGGCAAGACCAGGACCGACACCACACCAAGGCAGTTAGGCCGGTGTACCCCAATATGCCCGTCTCTGAATCATATTGATTCCTCGACGCAAACATCACATTACATCTATCAAATTGATTGATTGATTGATGTATAGATCTATAGCCATAGGCCTAGTCACCTAAAGTTCAATGAAATGCTCTGCGTTTTACGCTGAGCTGCAAAATTTTAGAATTCATTAAGTTAAGGGCAGGACTTTGCCTTTGAGAAAGGTCCTGCTAGGATTGAAACGTCAGGCCCACTAAATTTCAAAAGGGCAGGTCATATTCACACGGCAAAGGCATTCTTCCCACAATTTACACAAACGCAATTCTTCCGGTCCCTAATTAGTCTGATTGGCTAATTTCAAATGTCATTATATTATGTTTATGCATATTCATTTAGACCTATGCTCTACTCTGACGTTGGCCAATCAGAATGAAGAGTGTTCATGAATATGCATATTATCAAAAGTAAGACCTTCAGGAAGAATGCCGTTGCCGGATGAATATCATTTCTAATGGGAAGGTCATATTTAAAACTAAAACTAAAATAATCGCATTCATATTAAACTAGAAACGCACTTGGAGAGCACAAACCGCCGCCGGGCACCGTTTACCGCAATGATATCAAACATTTTAAAAGTGATCCAGAATCCAGGATTTGATCCAGATCATCACCAAAACAAGATTCACCTCGAGCAAGTGAGCGAGAATACTGACAATCTGTAAAAAAGAAAAGAATCAGAACGATAGGGCATTAATAACTTTAGTGAGTTGTTTTGCTAAGAGACGCTGGCAAAAACATAACCTCCTTGGTAGTCCTTATACACCTACACAACTGAAAACAAGCAAACCATTAGAAAAAGAAGCAGTTGGAAGGTATCATTCAAGATACGAATGGCTGTAGGGAATTAAAACGGATGGAATTTTGTACTATACATCACGGCAGCTTTCTTTAGTTCCCGCTTTTCCCCCTCACAGCCAAAAAGAGCGGCAAATGTCGACCGGACTTGGAGCGCCCCCTAGTGGCGTACTCGGGCATGACGTTTGAGCTGGACTGCCAGGCGTGGTAAGATTCTCTTCCGTAAAGGAGCACAGTGGATGTGTGTATACGTTCCCCCGACCTCAGAATCACACAAACTGAAAACGATGTTTGCCGCAAGACATTCTTAAGATTGGTGAAAGCGTGCAACATTATTTTTTGTTGATCGTTTGTGAGAAGTTGGCGGACCTTGTAGTTCAGGCCGTAGTCTATTGGTTCTGACTGAGAGAGACACACGCTTGGTAGGCCAATTTCTCGATTTTTCAGGCCGATGTCGACCGATTTATTTGCCAACCGCAATCAGTCTCTAGCGATGGAACATTTTCCACCGGTAGCAACCCA
Source organism: Luidia sarsii (assembly GCA_949987565.1). Classification (NCBI taxonomy): domain Eukaryota; kingdom Metazoa; phylum Echinodermata; class Asteroidea; order Paxillosida; family Luidiidae; genus Luidia; species Luidia sarsii. The sequence continues at coordinate 16,727,714 of OX465106.1, read as the reverse complement.
ACATCAATGCGCACGCGCACTCGGGGCAAAAAAATGACGTTTCCAGCGACACGGCGCATAGAGCCACTAGTAGTCCCTTCCCATCCCATATCATCCTGACTGCACAGAAACTGATGGCTATTCTGTGTAGATCTGCCTCATTGGACATCGTCACTTCGGGGATTTCCCTAAAGTTGTGCCTGTCCTACAACTAGCTCCAACAACTCCATAAGTTGATGATTAAAATTGTCCGTCGGCTGACGATATCGTTGGTCGTGGGGTCCCCCTGCTATCTAAGAAACCGTGGCCCAACATTTTCCCTCCTATATTCTCCCGGATAATGTAAGAAGGGTTATCTCCCTCCCTTTATAGTCACTGCTACGTCCTTCATTCATGCTGCTTGCGAACTATCTGAACCATAGATAAACTAGAGTGCGCACTACCCTATCAACGCGTGGTACGAACGTGTGCCGTCATGGACGCGCATCCCCATTACCAAAGAGGGCAACTTCAGCCCGAAGTGCCCGGATGTCAGTAGCAATCGCGCGTAATATGAATGGGAAAAGGTATAGCCGAGGGGTTGTGAATGCGGAAACTAAAATGTTATAGAAATGTTTTTTAGTAATGAAAGGAAAGGCCATCAATACCTCAAGGGGATGGCGAATTTTAATGTCCTACTTTCTTTTGTAAAAATTGGCATTAGTTTGCCCCATAGAGATCCATGCATTTGCCCTCTTTGGTAATGGCTTCGCAGTCCCCTTGCCGGCACGCGTCACGCGATGAGTGCGCACTCTGGTTTATTTACAGAGCTCTATGATCTGAACGAACAGGGAGCCATTTTGTCTGTTGACGCGCCTCACCTGACGTGCCAGATCGTCGAGCGCCCTCTGTTGTCTGACCGGCTCGCTCGTGGTTTTGATCCCACACAGTGCGGGCGGTGACTTGTCAGGGAAGGTCAGTTGGGAGTTCCAAGCCAACGGGACCGAGGCCAGCGAGCCCGTGGACAGCATCCTGGCCGCGGCCCGGCGAGGACTCCGCCTCAGCGACGCCAAGAGACGGCTGACGTTCTCGGCCATTCGCTCGCGCAACGCCGGCAAATATCTGTGCAGGGGAACGGGCACAGAGGGCGCCCTCCTTGGCAGCTATGACGTCACAGGTGCGTTCTGATCTTCCGTTTCTGGCGCATGGTAGACATGACAGCGGGCGCCGAGCATAGGCTCACCAGGTGCTGTCCGAAACGCCGCATCGTGTTTTGCGTTGAACTGCTTGTGTGCTTGTTTTGTGCAAGAACCACCACCCGAAATGGTTCATTGACTTTTCATAGTAAGCATTCTTACCTTTTTTTTCCCCCTCTCGTCCCACAGTTCTTACGGAACCATTTTTCAACCTTGGTAAGTATTCACCTTAAAACAGATGCAGAATGGGAGGATGGGATTTGTGTGCGCAGTAAACAACCGGATGCCGAAATACCACGCTTCTTCCAGACTCCCTTTCTTGTATTCATTCTCGCAATGGGCCCACATTTCTAAAACTGAGACAATGATTTTAAAGTGATCCAAATGCTGTTTTGGGAAGAAATAACCACTTTCCAATAGGAAAACGGATACTGTTGACATTACGGCCCATCCACAGTCTGGCAGAGGAACAGCGCCCTCAGTGTCTCCTTCTCGCGCTACGCATCTGCCGTACGGATAAACGACAAAGACCAAGACCTTACGCAATGACGTCACCCCACTTTAAAAGGGACGGTACACCATTTTTGCAAAGTGTTCAATTCCAAATTTGAGATATTGTTTACCCATCAGGAAGCTTGTAATGCTATCTGACATTCTGTGAAATCTTAGCGCTCAAAAATCTGCCCTCTTTCGAGTCAGTAAGAAGTTGTTAAATTTCCATCGATCGCTCCATGGAGCAAAGAGTTCCTTTTACAAATACCGCCCTCTGTGTCTGTAAAAGGTTACAGCATTCTTTTAGTTTGTTTCATTGGTTTTTCTTTGGTGGACTGAGCCGAAAGTTATATTATTTCTATGACGTTGACTTTGACAAAGTATGGACGCGATTCTTGGACCTTCGCAAATGGTGCATGCACTACGGTAAAATGACAGTAAAGAGCTATAGTAGGTATGAAATAATATTTAGGGCGTGTCCGAAACGGGCTTCAAGAGCTAGGTCTAGATCTTACCCCTATTGGAATTACACGGAGATGCGAAGACAATAGCCCTAGCCGTAGCTCTGGAAGCCCGTTTCGGACACGGCCTTACAGTACCCAATAGAACCTCACCACCAGTTCATTCCTAGAGAAACTGAGGCTCCCCTCGATAACTTGAGCGCGTGCTTTATTTCGTCTTTTTCGTCAGTTTTCGAGTCGAGCAGAGACAGCGTTTATCCAGAGGAAACAGGTACGTAGCCCGCACCACGTTGGGTCACATTGGCTTAATAGAGGAATCGCACTGATGAGACCACTGCGGGTACGCGAGGCAAGCGCTGTGACGGCCAATTGGCAGCTGGCTCTCCCCGTGGGACTGTCCGAGTATTTATGAATGAAATAAATTATCGAGTCACCCAAATTTAAAGGAAGAAATGTGTTGTACCTGCACTGCTGTATAGCAAGGCTTACAACTATTGGTTGTCTGCATATTATCTAAATGAAAGCTGGGATGTGATCCCTGGAGATATAGGGCAGTTAATGGTTGAATTGCTTCTGAATGGCGCCCCCAACTGGCCCCCGGCAAAGACTATTATTTTGGGAGGCCACCGGCATCAGATGGATATAGCTCAGATGGGAAGAGAACCAGTCAAAGGTTTCTTTGCCATTTTTTAAAATTATTTATTAATTTAGAATAATATATCCACTGGATTGCATTATGCACATGTACGCGTGGAACTTCTGTAATTTACACCACATTATTTAGATAACGCTATTTTGTTCCCTGCATGCCATAGTCTTGGTTCAAGACGTTGTTGGTTGAGATCATAGAGCTCTATGATTGAGATACTCTAACGCCCGACGCGCGAGGGCGCCATGAATACGTTTCCCCTAGAGTACCTACTCTAGTTTCCACGAATGATTCCACAAACACACGTACGCACCCACACGCAGATCTCTGTGCGAGTACGCACGCGGCGTGTGTGGGAGCGTATACATTGTGTTTGCGGATCATTCGGGGAAACGTATTCATTGCGCCCTCGCACGTCGGGCGTTAGAGTATCTCAACCTACAACGTCTTGAACCAAGACTATACATGCCTCTGTATTGTGGTGTTTTTTTTTTCTTTTACAGCTCTGCCCCTCATCACGTTTTGATTACCTTTCACAGTGAATGGGACGACCCTCTTCACCCACTGGAATGCGTGGACTGAGTGCAACCATTGCGGCGAATGGGGCGAAAAATTCCGCTTGGGTGAGGAGCCAACGTTGAAAATTTGATACGGAGGCCTCCTGGTCCCACCATATGATTTATTTTGATTAAAATACAATCCCCGTATCATATCAGTTGCAGCTTCCGTAAGTTGATGTATGTGAAATTGAGTGCTGATTGAGTGCTACAAACTGAATTTTGAGAAATGTCTCACTAGGATCGAAACGTCAGGCGCTCTATATTAAAGCGCTCTCTTATTGCTTTTTGTGGGACCCATGTTGTCGACCTCCTAGCTGGTGGGCCTTTGGTAACTGGTCTCGCTCTTCTGATTGAGCCCAGGCGATCGACAACAACTAGAGACAGCGGCACCTCTAATTGCTGCACGCCTCATATGCAAGGAGACGATAGCTTTCTGTGAAATAAGCGAAGAGCATTTTTTTTTTTCATTTTCGTCTGGACCGGGAGCTTTGGTTTAACACAGCGACGCTCCAATTGCCTGAGCTGTCCGGCCCTAAAGGTGGCGCTCTTTCATTTTTTCAGCCATCTTTGCCGAGACGGGAGCCTCAGCCAGTAACTACCGTTATAATAACTCCGGGGACTACAGCCGCCAATCTTGATAGGCCTACCATCCCACAATCCTTTGATGCACACAATTAGTATTACGTTTTTTAGCATTCCACGAGCCGGTTGTCTTTCTGTTGGTATTCTTCTTGCTGTGGCCAGGTTTACAGCAATTGGTTGTTTGCATCCGAATGAAAATGGGAAGGGGTGTGCGTTATCACCAGCAGTTAGTGACTGAATGCTTCTGGCTGCCCTCCCCCACCCCGGCAAAGACTAGTTGACTATTATTTTGGGAAGGCCGTCATCTAAGTGCTGAAAATAATTATAGCTCAGATGGTATTCGAGAGCTGGTACCGGTGTCACTATCTCAAGTGGGTGGCCGTGCTAAAATGGGTGGGTGACGTCACCACCCATCTGAGCACGTAGCGACAACCTGCTGAAATAGGCGAAATAGGCGGCGTGCTAAGAAGGGTGGGTGAACTGAGCGCGTGCGGGCGCCCTTTACGCTTACCAGATTGCCCATATATGGCAGCCCACCCATTTGATCATGCCACCCATTTTAGACTGTCAAACCGGTACGCAAAACCCAGAGGTCAGCGGGCTCGAGTCCATGTCGATTCAAGGTTTTCTTTGCCATTTTATTTAAAAAAAGAAGAAGAGATAATTATAATAATTCTTTGTCGTTTCCGATTGCCTTCTGGTCTCCAAGGTCACTGCTATGCTCGCTACCGTGTCAATGAGTATCCCGGGGGCGTGCCTTGTCGGTCCAACGTCCTCCTCTACACTCAGAAGCTGCTGTTCTCCCACCGGAGAGACGAGAAAATCATCCGGGAGTGCGAAATGGCCTGTCCCAAGGGTAAGCACGCCCTCAACGTCCGCCCCGACCCGCCCACGTAATTGTTTTTTTTTTCGTAGGACGGTTAGGGGCAATTATCATAAATGGACGTGTCGTTATCTTCTTCTGTCGTAATTTTCTTTAAAAACAATTCGACACGCCCATATTTTATGATATTGCCCCTAACCCTCCTACGAAAAATGAAATACGCCGCCCGCCCAGATTCACAGCACAGGCTCATCCCTGATGAAATCGACGCCATTCCCCTCCCCCTCCTCAATAAAGCACCGTGCATGGTGCAAAGTGCACTGCGCACGTTATATCTATCATAATTATCTACCTATTGAAGCTTCAAAACTTGCTTTAGCTTAAAAATCAACAACAAATCAACAAACAAACCCAAAACACCATTTCGTATGGAATGAGTTCGACAACCAAGGATCAACTTTGCATTATTATCATTATTTGTTTGGCAAACGATATCACAAAACAAGTACGATGCCATTTACATTGAGGCGTGGTTTACCGTCCAGGATACGAGAAGAAAGCACTCTTGAGGGCACACTTCTGTAAATTGTGTGTGTGTGATGACTTAAAAGAGCATTGTACAAATTACTCGTTGTCTTCATGCTGGATCTAATGCCTTCCTTGCCGTCTGTCCATCGCGCATGCGCAGGCAAAGAAGGGAATTCGATGTCCGACAGCAGGGCCATGGAGACATACAACGTGGACTTCGACCTCGGTAGACCAACCTTGCCGCCGACAGGTAAAAACTATGGCCGTTCACTAATCCATGGATCAGGCTCGGGCTCAGGCTCAATTTGTCTCCGTCTGACAAAACCTGAAAATAAATCCAGGGTTGTGGTTTGCCGCCGAATTTGAAGGTTTGTTGGCTTGATAAGGACAGTGTATTCACCAAGAAACTGGAGCCAAACGCTTGTTTCTAGATGCCTGTGACATCATAACGGTTAAGAGAAAAAACGACCAGAGCCTATGTCCAAGCCTAAAGCCTTCATTTCGTAAACGGTCATAGAAGCTAAAAGAAAATGTACGTGCTTGAGCGCTTCACCGTAGCGTCATAGAACCATGAAATTTGAACGCGCGTCACGTCAAGCGAATACGAACGTGTGGCGATGCTTTTTACTTCCGCCCATAGTTTGACGATACGGTGGGGTTCCCAAATGGCAGTACAGTAACCTGACTTCATTTTTAACAGACACTGACCGTTTATAGGTTAAATAATCATGTCTATGTTTTGAACACGTTAAATAGACACCGAACATGCTCCTTCACTCTAGGCCGTCACTAATGAAAACAATGGTTCTGACTGACGCCCCCACGTACCCTGGTAAAAACTAGTTGACTACTTGGGAAGGTCGCCGTCTATGGGCTGTATAGCTCAGGTGGTTAGAGCACTGGTACGACGAGACAGTAACCTAGGGTCAAGTCCCGGTCCGGTCAGACTTTCGTTACCCCCTTTTTCTTGAAGCTTCTTTTAAAAAATCCCTGACAGTTTTTGGTTTGTTTGAATGTCTAAACTGTGCGAATTTATTTGGTATTCCATCGTATAATACTGCAGTGGAAAGTCAAGTATATTACGTGGACCAAGGGGGCTCCATCCAGCTGTTGTGCCCGGGGTAATGGTTAGAATAATTTGCTTCCCCAAAATAACCCTTTTTATGTCAATACCGATAAGCATCACTATGACATTGACAGGTTTCGCAAGCGAACGGATACTATTAATGCAACGGTTACGGTACGTCATCAATTATGACGTCATACGCTACTTTCTATCCACTAAACGTGCCGACGACACGGGTATCTCGCTCGCTACACATAAGGCCTGGAAGAAACGCCAAGGAAAATTCAAATTTCTAGCAAATCGTATGTACTTTTTTGGTCCATATGGATGGTGTTGCTAGGAAATGAGTAATCACTGAATGATGGCCCGTAGGCCTACATAATAAAACTATATATACGTGCCATTTCTGTGAGTTTCAACAACATTGTGATACGAACAGATTGCACTCGATGTAGGGTATCAAAACGTGGGTGCAGGGTGTCGGAAATAGACTTTATTTTAGAGCTGTTTTACGCAGCGTTGGGATAATCATTGCGAACTGCTCTACCAAATGCGAAATGGCGGAATGGCCACAAACTGGAACAGATAGCTAATAAACGTTTGCACACGTGTATCCGTTCGCGTGCGAAACCTCTCTATTGTGCCGTTTCTGTAAGGCCGTAAGGTTGAAATCACGAGAGGGGGTGCAACAAAAACCCGATTCGATTTCAGGCCAACCCAACCCAATCCAACTCAACCCAGCCCAGTTCAACCCAACCCAACCCAGCCCAACCCAACCCAACCCAACCCAACCCAACCCAACCAACCCGACCCAACCCAACCCAACCCAACCCAAACTATCCTAACCTAAGCAAACCCAACCCAACCCAACCCAATCCAACCCAACCCAACCAAACCAAACCAAACCAAACCAAACCAAACCAAACCAAACCAAACCAAACCAAACCAAACCAAACCAAACCAAACCAAACCAAACCAAACCCAACCAAACCCAACCCAACCAAACCAAACCAAACCAAACCAAACCAAACCAAACCAAACCAAACCAAACCAAACCAAACCAAACCAAACCAAACCAAACCCAACCCAACCAAACCAAACCAAACCCAACCCATCCCAACCCAACCCAACCCAATATAACCCAACCCAACCAACCCAACCCAATCCAACCCAACCCAACCAAACCAAACCAAACCCAACCCTACCCGTTGGCGGTATCAGGGGCGGCGTGCAGTCGGCGATCCGTTGGGAGAATGCCAGCCGTCCCATCGTGCAGACGCACCTTCGCACTGAGCGTATTGCCATCGACCATATGCACGCCCTGCGCATCGAACCCGTGCTGCCTGGGGACCAGCAGATCTACACGTGCTACCACGACCGCGTCCTTGTCGCCAGCATCACACTCAAGGGTGAGCCTGGGCGATTTTTTCCGTACCACATAATTATTCGCTATGGGCCCATACGTACGTACGCTGTACTGTGCAGAAAACCTTATGGCTGTGGAGGAAGTCTTATAATTATAGGCTGTGCAGAAAGCCTTATTGGCTGTGCTCCATAGCTCTAAAGATATTTTTTTTTCTTTCTCGCTTGCAGTCGTCCAACCCGTGAGTGTCAACAAAAGTGAGTACCACAGTGAAATGGGAGTTCGTCCGAACGTCATCGTCATTTCCGCTGACCTTCTCTGACCACGGTCTGACGGTGGACGTGTGGGGGCAGCGCGCAATTTTTTTCCGTCCCACTAACGCGTCAGGTTGGCCCCTTAAATTGCAATTGTGTGACTTGAATGAAGACCAACGCGATTTCCGCGGCTCGTTGGCAACGCGGGGCAAGTAGACTAGTGGGTGAGTTGGCTAGGGGCAAGTAGACTAATGGGCGAGTTGGCTAGGGGCAAGTAGACTAGTGGGCGAGTTGGCTAGGGGCAAGTAGACTAGTGGGCGAGTTGGCTAGGGGCAAGTAGACTAGTGGGCGAGTTGGCTAGGGGCAAGTAGACTAATGGGCGAGTTGGCTAGGGGCAAGTAGACTAGTGGGCGAGTTGGCTAGGGGCAAGTAGACTAGTGGGCGAGTTGGCTAGGGGCAAGTAGACTAGTGGGTGAGTTGGCTAGGGGCAAGTAGACTAATGGGCGAGTTGGCTAGGGGCAAGTAGACTAGTGGGCGAGTTGGCTAGGGGCAAGTAGACTAGTGGGCGAGTTGGCTAGGGGCAAGTAGACTAGTGGGCGAGTTGGCAAGGTGCAAGTAGACTTAGGGGCAAGAAGACTAGTGGGTGATTTGGCTAGGGGCAAGTAGACTAGTGGGCGAGTTGGCTAGGGGCAAGTAGACTAGTGGGCGAGTTGGCAAGGGGGAAGTAGACTTAGGGGCAAGTAGACTAGTGGGCGAGTTGGCTAGGGGCAAGTAGACTAGTGGGCGAGTTGGCAAGGGGGAAGTAGACTTAGGGGCAAGAAGACTAGTGGGCGAGTTGGTTAGGGGCAAGTAGACTAGTGGGCGAGTTGGCAACGAGCCGCGGAAATCGCGTTAGTCTTTATTCAAGTCGCACAATTGAAATTAATTGGCCAACCTGACGCGTTAGTGTTACGGGAGAAAAAATCGCGCGCCGCGCAAAGTCAGTCCGTCACGCGCTCGGCTTTATGACAAACAAACAAAACACGACGAAATCAAGTTGTTGTTTTTTTTCGTTCGGGTGGCGAGAGCGAGGCCGTTGGTTCTACCTACCCTACCTGCCTCCCAGTTGCGAAGTTCCATATACCTACCTTCAGTCCAACCTCCTAATCCCCACCTCCCTGTACCAGTACAGCCTCATACGTTCCGCCACTGCAAGCTCCCTATCTTCCCCTACTATAACATGCTATACCTTCCAACCTCCCCACCCGATACTCACTTCCTCCTTACCGCACACCTCCCCAAATCAATTCATCCTTACCTGTACCTCACTACCTCCCTATAGTCCCTTGGCTCCCTATCTCACTACCTTTCCCCCCTAACCTCGCTCATTAATACCTCATTTACCTCGATATCCTCATTTCCCCTCACCGCCCTCCTCGCACTACTGCCCTCCCCACCTCCCCTGCACCTTCCTTCCTCCTCGCTTCCTCGCCGCCTCCCTCTCACCTCCTAACGACATCTTGACTTGACTTGACTTTATTCGAATATCAAATAATCAAACCAGTTTCAAAAAGTTATATGACATGATCATAAAATTTAGTCTGTCAAGACAAAGATATTGATATTAGGGGAGCCCGTAAGAAGCAAGGCTTGTCTGGTACAGGCTCCCTGGAGATATAGATTAAGTTAATATAATAACATAAATGGTAAATCAACAAGCAGAAAAGTTGACGTTTGAGTTGAAAAATGACATGAAAGTGAAATATAATATCAATTAAGTCTCTGAAGATAGGAAACAATTATTTGTACCAGAGAATAAGCAGTAATTTACTTGGAGCCAAACAATTCAATAAAAGGTTTTAATAAACAGCATATAGATCGACTTATCAGGTACATTAAGCGTGTATTCAATATAGGAGAGAATTTGAGTATCAAAAAATTTGGTACAATTGATGCAAACTGCAAACCTCTTCCGCCCCACCTCCTCACTCAATCGGCAGAGGTGAAGAGCAACCTCATGTTCGTCGGCATAGCTATGACCGGCTTGATGGGCCTCGTTATCTGGGCCTCCGTCTGCAAGAACAGGAAGCGACACTCGTTCCGCGTGTGAGGCCAGCGCTCGACTCCACGAAACGCTAAGAATCGTCTTAGGAAGGGTAATTGTCGTTAGATTTTCACCGTTACAATTCACAATTTTATGACTTCTAATAATATTATACAAAAGGCCTATGCATTTTGCTGCTTTCCTAAACAATTGCACTAGGCCTTACCATATCCACATGTGATTGTTCTATTTACTAGCCTGGTATATCTGTCACTTCCTTGTCTGTCTGAGTCTTGTCTGTCCAAGGGAAAGGTACAAAAGCAGCTTGCTTCACCTTTTACCCACATTTCGGTAATTCCTTGTTGTAATTCAAACTATAAATATAATTGTACAGATTGTATTGTATTTCATATGATTGAATACTAACAAATAAACCAGACAATATATAATGAAATAATTGTTATGGCGAAAGGCATAGCCAAACACGATACTGCGCGGAAGGTAGCGACAAGCACACGATTTAAGTCGACGAAGCGTCCACCCGATGAGCAATTTTGTATAATCATCCCGGATAGATAAAAATGCGCGCGATTAAAAAGCATGGCTTCAGGCTGTTACATTACAGTTTGTTAGACTGAGTGCACTGTGCATGGGTATACAGCCGTTGCATTAAACAGACCATCCTCGTCCAATAATTTTAATGCAGTTCGTGAAAACGTGTAAAGGAGGAGTCTTGGGTGAGATGAGTTTGATGGAAATCAGTCTTATATGACACTGCATATAATAAAGATCGAACTTACAGCCACGACACGTTCTAAGTCCTAAGATCGATCTTAAAATTTTCGTCCTGTCCTGTCCTGTCCTGTCCTGTCCTGTCCTGTCCTGTTCTGTCCTGTCGTTGCCAGCCCTGTCTCATGCATGTTATTTCGTGTTAAACCTGAAGTTATTAACTCAAATATTATGTACTTACTTCCCAACAATATTCAAAGGTAATTTTATATAATTTTCAACGATGTATAAGTACACAATCCAAGGGGGTCTCCGCCTTACAAGCTCTGCTTCTTGGAGACCTCCTCCACTTACTGCAAACCCATTATAAAATTCTAATATTCTAGTATTGAACTTTATTTACCGTGTAAGTGGAAATAAAATGAACTGCACCGAACTGAACTGAAAATAAGACGAGTTTCGTGAAATCAGCCGCAGGAACCTAAAATCGATAACATTAATTTTGTCATTTTTGTTTCAGTTCAATTCTCCCAAGTGTTATGTTTGATCCTCGAATCCGAGTAATAGTCACTCACCGTCTCCCGCCTTTCTGTTTTTTGTTTTGTCCTGTAGAATCAAACGATTCGTCTAAGATGGCGACCACTGAAGCAATGGTGGCGGGACGTTGATCCGCCATCTTGTCAGCCTTCGTTTCCGCATTGATTGCTAAAACGGTTGAACTATCAGTTGATGAAATGGCTTTCCTGTAATATTATTTGTATTTCTACTTTCGCGGTTTGTGATTTACTGCTCTGCCAATTTCTGGTGCTAGGCCGACAGGCTGGCTTTGTTTTTTCACGGATGAATGATTGTGACGGATACTTCAATAAAATACTCCACATACGCAAAATGAACTGTACTAATTTACCACCGCTCGTACTGTATTCTGCCTTTGGTTAAATGACAAAGAGTTCAATCTGTGAATTAAACATTCAAAACAAAGGGCAAAAAGAAAATACTGTTAGTCGAGTATCTGGAAAAGAGCTCTTGACTAAGGTCTCCGAAAAATGAATCCAATCAAAGCCTAGAATAGTTAATACAAGAAACAAAAAGAATGATCAAAACAGTACATTAACAAACTGGGAAATAGCTCTCTTCACAACAACAATTTAGGGACTGAAATTTCGCTATTATTCTATCTATAGGAATTATCTTTCAAGAAAATAAAGTGCACTTACATCATTGGGCGCATTAGGGGGAAATTAAATGTGGAGTATTTCAGACAATGTTTGGCAAGAGCTGTAACTGAAGTAACTGAATTGTACAACTGCACCGTTGTCAACGGAACAGCGCCCTCATGTGACTAGAGGAGGGGAGCCTATGGCCGTTTTCGAAATTTAGGCTTAGGCTCGGGCTCAGGCTTTGTCTCCGTCTGACAAAACCTGAAAATCCAGGTTGTGGTTTGTTGCCGAATTTTTTAGGTTTGTTGGCTTGATATGTACAGGGTATTCACCAAGAAACTGGGGCCAAACGGTTGTTTTGAGATGCCTGTGATATTATAATGAGTAAGATAAAATATGACCGAAGCCTAAGCCGGAGCCTAAGCCTTCATTTCGAAAACGGCCTATGACCTCAACAAACTTTCTACATCCTGTCCACAACATCCATGCTCCTTAAATGAGCATCAAAACAAAATATGATCATTTACTACATTAAGACTACTACTGGTAACTACACTGAAACTTCTTCAACATAAACAAACATTATGGTCAGTGACAGTCACTTTAAGATCATTAGACACGACTGTAATCAAACCATGTACCCTTAATACTGACAACTGCGATGAAAACAAGTCATTACAACAGGTTTCTCACAAATCTTGAACACGCATCATTATATATCAGCGGGTACATCTGTCTGCTTCTTTCAACAACCTTCAGCAAAAATGTAGTCTACTCAGATGCATGAACATACACATTCACCATGGGAAAATCACAGCATGCATTGTACAATAACAGTAATTACAATCTTCAGTATTAAACAAGGAATATTTATTATACTGTACACATGTAGGTAGAATGATACTATGAAAGGCAGGAAAATCAGCTGTCAAGTGAATTCAACCGTCCCAAGTATCTTCAGGCAAGAAATGCAGTTTGCATGTAACCTTCAAAATGATTAAACACTAAACACAATTCACCCAAGAGAAACAACATCAAATCACACACTGATTTAAAGACCACTCAGGCTTAATGTGAGGAAATGTCTAGAATGTTCCCTTTTCCACTATTCATCTACATCCTATCCACAACAATGATATTATCTTACCACAATACCCCCAAACAATTAACGCACCAAGGACAATAAACCACCCGTTGACGTATACGTTGTTTTTCTCGTGTTGTTGAATTAAATTGCAATGAATTGAATAATTGAATGGGTGTAGGGTCACTGCACAGCCGTTGGCGATGTGTGTAATACTATTCTGGTGCAGACAGGCTCTGGGCAATACGTGGCCTACCAAATGAAGGGCGTGGTGCTCGTCGTATACTGATCCATATTGTAGGTACATTATACTTTACCAGCACATCCTAACGATGAAGGTGGTCTCGGCAAAGCGTCTGGTTGTCTATGCTTATCTCATCTTCGCCACCTATTTGGTGTGCGCCTCGCTCATCTTCTACTACTACTCAATGGTCGTTGGAAGCTCCCCGCCTCGCCCAGTTGCCTCCGGCCACTGCAGCGGTCACCAGATGTCTCGCATCGCCCCTGCGGAGGGCAGGCGGCCCTCGCTCGACGGGAGGCTCACGGGCGACCGCACCCTGACCCTCACCGTCCGCATGGCGGCGGCGCCGGCTCTGCTGCGTTTCTTCTACTGCACCATGCTCCGCTCTGCCGCGCTCTTCTGGTCCCCCGAGTGCGGCCCGATCACGTTGATCCTGGACGATGAGTCCGAGGCCGACCACGAGTACGAGACCAGGCTCCGCCGGCAGGAGCCCTCCCTGATGTGTATGAAGTTCGACTTTAGGTACGAGCCCAAACCCGCCGGACTGGCGACGATGAAGCTGCACCAGTCGCTCAGCCCGGGCTACAACCGGCAGCTGTGGAGTTTCTCCCACATGGACCTGCTCGCCATCGCTCCGATCATCGCCCTGACGGACACAGACGCCATGTTCACCGCACCCGTCACCCCCGAGAACATCTTCACGGCCGGGGGACCGGCTCCGAGTCATCGGGATGGAGTGGGTCGATGCGAATTGGGTTGAAGACTGGGCCGCCTCCACGGAAGTCCTCATCGGCAAGAAGATGGTGGCCGACTTCATGGTGTATTTCCCCTGCTACATCTGGAGGGACACGATCACCAACTTCGGGGAGCGCTGCCTCAAGCACTTGAAGGTATTATAAAAATTATTACAAGCCTGAATCCAGACCGGCCGGTCATCACACGAGGCAGTATTTTGCCGACGACTCTAATTTTCGTCGCTGCTTTTCGAAGCGCCTTGCACGCCGCAATCTTGGCTCGCAACAGGGCAACTTTTTTTTCAAAACCACGAGGCGATATCCGGGCACTTTCCCGGCGACAGAAGTTGCCAGCCACGGGCTCGCTTGAAAATCGCCACGTGCGACATACCATGCCATAATTTGTTTGTTTCTCAGTCAAGCCGACGAAATTCACGTACAAAACCAATGGGAAACATAATGATTAACGTGGAACTCGTGTTGAGAAAAAAAAAGGACAAAAAACAAAGTATTTCTCTTGGCTTCTAGTTCTACAAAATGTAAAGACTAATGAGATTCACGTTTAACCAACTGCAGCCTACATATCGACGTAATTGTACGTACTGTGTGTAGAAAGTATTTAAAAAAAAGTTGCCCTGTTACGAGTGATGTTTGTTACGAGCGCGTTGCGTGTGATAAAAAATTGCGAGACGAAATATTTATTGCTAAACAACTATTCAATGATTGCCTGGAAATTGCCTCATGTGTTTGCATTTTCACGGAATGGATGAAGCCATAGTAATGATTCGTGCTGTAGTCGTGAACATTACAATCCGTTACAAATTTCCTGACGAGTAAGGAGTAAGTTCTCGCATTTGGAATGTCCGGAAATTGGGCAGCTTGTAAATGCTGCTTGTGAGGTAAAACACGAAAACCACCTTCAGCTTTATCACTTAGATAATAATTTACAATATTCACCGGACTCGATCGGAGCCCCGTCCCGTTTACATTACGAGACCAGCCCGCACATGTCTTATGCCCAACATAGGATGGCCTGACGAGTAACGTTACTCATGACCGGGTGCTTTGCGATTGAGCCAAAAAGAAAGAGATCAAACTTACCCTAATATTTTCGCGTTTGGCGATCGGTTGGAAACAAGTGAAGACTCACACAATCCTTGGTAGTTTAATTACACGTAGCAGCAGCACACCAAGTTGGCATGACCAAAAAAGTGTAATTATGGGCCAAAACGTCACGGAGTTCGTTCGCCTACTTTTGTACACAAAGTATGGCTTTTTGCACGTTGCGCAATGCATCAAGGCAAACATGTGCCTCGATGTATTTCATGCCCCCCCCCCGCCGAGATTTATGCTAATTAGGGTCAAAATCCACCGGTGGAGCGGCCTGTAAACTCGTTTTTTCTCGTACTTTTCAAGGAAACCAAACATCGAATCACATAAAATATCATTCACTATTTCATACTTTATTGGTCTAAACATAAAAAATGGCATGCGAACTAAATCCTATTTCATGCTGCCTTTAATACTGGAAAATTTTACCTCAGAAGATGGCATGTTTCCTTCCTTCCGTTTTTATGCAGAAAAAAGATTGAAATAATTAGTTGAAACCCAGAGAGCTTGGAGTTCCCCTCTCTTCTTTTAAACCTTGGCACATAACAATATAATGTGACCTAAGATGGCGCAATGTTAATCTGCTCCAAAAGTCCCTTTCAAGTAAAAGGTGATGAAAGCCAAAGTATTGTCAAAAAATGAATGCATGTCAAAATCATTATTTTTTGGGGGGTGCATTTTCGGAAAGTTTATGTATTAGAAAATCACCTCTTCAAAGGATATGTCTAAAGAATGACTGTAAATAATATATTGACAAAATTTGTCAATAAATTATTTAATAATTGGGGAATTCGTAGCCTAGGCAGGCATCCCACGTGCGGCATGACCGTCGGCTCGGTTGAAGTAACCGAGAGGAACTGAGCCGTTTCCACATTGGACTTAAAATGGGAAAAGTAACCATCGTCTTGGTTAATTTGACCATAATAAGTCCAGTGAAAACGCGGTTAGAAGCCTAGCTTTGTCCAAGGCACGGCTCCGGGCAGAGATCCTGACCAAACGCACGCAAACCACGGCACAACGGCATATCACGCGGTGTGCATGCAAGCTGTACACTGCTCGCAGACCGCACCGCTGCCATACCACACGCAATAGCCTGTGTGCGTACATGTGTACGAGCCTGTACGCAGCGTATAGCACACGACATAATACGCACGCCTATGGCGCACAGCGTGCATAAGCTATTATGGGCGGATTAATGGGGCGGCATTATTTTGCTGAAATAAGTGAAGTGATACATTGTGATACATTGTGGGTGATTCACTCTACAATCTGGTATGTTATTTGGACCATAACCTGGCTTTAAATGTGGCCCTGTTTGGCTGTAGAAGTAGAGGGGTCCATTCCAAAAATCTTGCAGAAATTCGGCTTGGACGGCTACAGATTTTTGGGGTGTTTTTTTCTGGGGGTAATTAGCAAAACATCTAATCGGCTAAGTGCACTAAAATTGAAAAGAATCTGAGAGATGAAGGTCCAAACTAAAATGTTCAGTATAGCTACAAGAATTGAGAGACTTTTGGGCGTGGGATACTTGGCTTTTGAAAGTGGATGTTCTTGTACAGTGTTCAATGGGATCTCGATTTCAGGCTCCGAAAAGTGAGCCCTCTCTAGTTGATGTTTGTCCAGTTAGTCGGGATCCAACTCCATAAAGACGTAGATAAGGGTGGCACAGCGCAGGATACTATTCCCGTTACGAATCCATGGATCAGGCTCGCGCTCATCGGGTTTCGTCTCCGTCTGACCATCGACAAAACCTGAGAATACAGGTTGTCGTCTATCGACGAACTTTTACTTTGTGGTTTTAAGTTCGTTGGATTGTTAAGTACCGCGGTACTTGTTTACCAAGAAACCGAGGCAAACCGCTCGTTTTATAGATGCTTGTGACATTGGAACGGGTGAGATATTTTTTTTTTATTGTTATTCATTTATTGACCGAAGCCGAAGCCCGAGCCTAATCCTAAGGGCTAAGGCTAAGCTTTCACATACGGTGCACAGTATACTCCGGAGTTTGTGTGAGGAGTGGAGGATGTTGCATAACGACAATATTTTACGTAAGACAAGTGAAGCCACTATTTTGACATGCACTTTTACTTTAATTTCATTCCAAACTGCAGTACTGATGATGACGCAGCTAGTGACTGACACTGTGGCAGCGTCTGAGCGGTAGCTTGTTTCGTGGGATTGCCAGGTGAGCGATATTTTTGCGCAGTGGCTGTTGTTACGGCAGTCGTCCGTGTGGGTTCCTGACTTCACAGTATTTGTCAGGATGTTTAGCTCTTGGAACCAGACTATCAGCTAATAGACTGGTTCAACCAGCCTGCAATGCTGACGAAATACAATCAAGTAAGGGAACCACACGGACGACTGCCGTAACAACAGCCACTGCGATATTTTTGCCCAATAATAATATTCAATAAATAATAATTGATAATAATATAGCAATAATTAAATTATTAATACTTAATGATATGAACCATGGTCTATGGTATTATTCTTAAGAAGTAGATAATACTACTACTCATTACTACTATTTAGTACTACGTACTACTAGTGCCTACGAGTTACTTGGACCCTTACAATCCCCCCCTTTTTAGGGGGTCAGACGACCCCCTTATTTTTATTTTAAAGGGACCCAAGCTACTCGGACCAAAGAGTAAGAGTTAAGACCCTTACTTAGTACGCAGTGGCTGTTGTTACGGCAGTCGCCCGTGTGGTTCCCTGACTTGATTGTATTTTGTCAGCATTGCAGGCTGGTTGAACCAGTCTATTAGCTGATAGTGATAGTCTGGTTCCAAGAGCTAAACATCCTGACAAATACTGTGAAGTCAGGGAACCATACGGACGACTGCCGTAACAACAGCCACTGCGTACTTAGTAATGCCTAACATGCAGTTGCATGGACCATGGCAATTGCATGGACCTTGCAGTTGCATGCTTATTCCTCCATGCATGGACCATGGCATGGACCATGGCATGGACCATGGCATGGACCATGGCATGGACCTTGGCATGGACCTTGCAGTTGCATGCTTATTCCTCCATGCATGGACCATGGCATGGACCATGGCATGGACCATGGCATGGACCATGGCATGGACCTTGCAGTTGCATGCTTATTCCTCCATGCATGGACCGTGGCATGGAGGAATGTTCTTATTCCTAGTCCTACATCATGCATGAACTCACAGTCACAGTCACAGACTCACAGTGTCACACTGGCACTGTGGCACTGGTAGTGCTAGTACAAGTAGTAGCCGTAGTAGTTAATTAGTAGTATTTTTAGTATTTTTAGTTTTTAGTTAGTACTACTACTAGTAGTAGTACTACTACTGTAGTCAAAGTAACTTGATCCCTTACAATCGCCCTTTTAGAAAAGGGGTCGGGCACCCAAATGGTGTACCCTCCCTTTCAAATGAAAACTTTCTGTGTTTTTGTTGTTCAGTGTGCCTTTGTCGTGTCCGGGGCTTCACTGCAAACCAACGCCAAAGCTCCCTGTCGTGAAGAGGCCGGGAGTAGTTTCTTTTTTGTGAGGGGAGGAGAGGGGAGGAGAGAGAGATGGCCAGCGGTCAGGCGGCGGCCATCCGCTCGCTGTACCGGAACATTCTGCTGCTGCACCGCTGCCTGCCCCTGGAGCTGAAGGCCGTCGGCGACGAGTACGTCAGGGCGGAGTTTCGCCGGCACAAGACGGCCAAGCCGGAGGAGGTCAAGACCTTCATGCAGGAATGGATGGTACGCCCCCCCCTCCATGCCCTCCCTCTCCGAGTCAGAGTGCAAGTTCAGAGTTCGTTACCTAACCTAACCCCAACCCTAACATAAATGTGACCCGCTCCAGGAATAGGTGATATTTAGTTGCAAGTCTCAGAGATTGACAAATTTGCTGGGTTTTTTTTTCCTCAAAATTTCATGGGCCTGACGTTTCGATCCTAGCAGGACCTGTCTCTGCCTATGAGAAAGGTCCTGCTAGGATCGAAACGTCAGGCCCACTAAATTTTGAGATTTGCATTTTGGTAATTTTAGTCAGTAAGGCAGTTTGCAACGATTTTTGTATACATTGTATATCACTATTTTTTTCTGTTTCTGTGTCAGAATTACGCAGCCCTTCTCAGGGATCAGCTCCAGCGCTCTGACCCGGGCACCGGCGGTGGCGGGCCCACTCCCGTCGGCCGAGACCTGGCCGAGAACCGGCTGGACGATCTCAGCCAGGAGCAGATGGGCCAGCTGTACGAGCTGCGCAAGGAGACCGCCAAGCCCTCCCCCTTTGTGCCTCCCGAGGGCGCCTCGTGATCGTCGCGGTTTGTGCTTGACGAAAATGATTCTTAGATGATTGAGCAGCTGTACGAAATTGACCGAAGAGGGCCAATTTCATAGAGGCAAGGCTGGAAATATCCACTAGACCATGGACCGAGTCTCGTGATTTCAGCGTCGGTCTAGTGCTGAGTGTGACTGCACTTGACCGGCTGTCTAGTGGTTTTTTTTTCTTGCACCGTGAAGAAAATGCCACTCAAATATAACAAAAGGTTTGATTAATTGGTATGTTTTGATATCATTACTTTATTGTGCCAGATTTCTTTAAAATTAATCATTTGACTTTGACCTGTACAAGTAAATGGCATTTCTCATGGTATTCCTTTCATGGTGTGCAAAAAAATGTTTTTGTTTTCTTATTTTATGGCACGGGTCTTGTAAAAACAGTTCAGGTCTAGTAATAATGTCTTCAATATAGGAAGGTTTGTGGTGACACCATGTATAAGGTCTCTTAAAGGAAGAGGTGTGGTTCTGAAAAGAACCTGAGTGGTAACTGGACGTTTCGACCAGTATGCTCTGGCCGTCATCAGGAGAATTTTCAGAACCACACCTCTTCCTTTAATAGACCTTATGCATGGTGTCACCGCAAACCTTCCTATATTGATTAACCCACCATGCAAAGCCTCAAGTCTTATAATTATTTATTTATAAATGTCTTTAGTTACTAGACCTGTTGTCTAATACATTTTTTCCCCTGAAATTCGAGCCCTGCAGAGCCGCTCAAGTGCTGGTACTAAGCAACAAAGAGCCACAGTTTGTAGAATCGCTTTGCTAAGACACACTTTGGTTTCGTGCTAGGTAGAGAGCAGTAGAATACAATCTGAAAGCAGTTGACACATCACATCGCATTGTGGTTTGTAATCCTGTCTACACAAGGAAGATGTTTCGTGCTCAGCAGATTTCCACGCTTAAGCGGCTCTATGAAACTGGGCCCCCGTGTTTGCCAGCCAAAGTTCCACTTGTGTCTAATGCCGACCGACCACGACCACCCGATAACTGAGTACAAGTCAGCTGTGATCAGCATCGCGTGAAATATGGTCAGCAAATCTTGGTCTAACCGGGGAGGAGTTTGCGTGCATACCAGATTTGTCTGACTTGAGCGGCTGTACAGAATTGGCCGCAAGCACCCGAATTTGCTGTTAAAGCACAAAAAATGTAAGGTTTGGTAGAATCAACTTGCCGACCAAAAGTCCACTTTTGTTCCGAGTTCGGTGACAGAAGAGTCAGTGGAATACCCATGGAATAGAACGGCGGAATCACATCACATGTGTAATCCTGCCACCACAAGGAAGTCTTTTCACACTTAAGCGGCTCTATGATATTGTACCTCGGGCCCAACTTCATAGAACCGCTAATAAGCAACAAAAATGGCCACCCAGGAGGAAGTCTTCCTTGTTTAAAATAAAGCTAGAAACGGTACACCCTGCGATGTGATGTCAACTGTTCTTGACTTTCATTCAGCTCTTCTTTACTTGGCATTGAAACAACGGAGAAGCTCAGGTTGGCCAGGTGATGCTATGATGAATCACGACTTTTGCACTTCAGCAAATTTAAGCATGTTATAAAGCAGCTTGACGAAATTGCCAATTTCATAGAGCTACTCAAGCGCAAAGATTTTGCTGAAGCACAACAAGTCATGATTCATAGGATCCCCTTGCCAACCCAGGCTTCACTTATGTTTCATGCTCAGTACAGAAGGGTGGAAATGCAAGTCAAAGGCAATTTTGACATCACATCATTGTGCGGTTTGTAATCCTCTTTTGTAATCCTCTCTTTTGTGAGTATGTGCGGTTCTAAAATAACCTTTTTGTGGTTCTTTTCAGACCCACACATACTCACAAAAGACTTGTACATGGTGTCACTGAAAACCTATTACTCCTGCTATTCTCACCATGAAAACCTCCAAAATCTCATTTGTAATGCTGTTTACATAAGGAAGACTTGCCCTGCTTTATGGCAGTTTTGTATGAAATTTGGTCCTCATCTGAAGGGGAAATGAGCAAGAATTTATGTGTTTGACTGTGACTCTTGGATTGAGTGGTGCCAGGAGCTAGCTGGGGGAATCTCTGTTTCTGGAAATTCCTTCAAGGTGTCCCCCTATGCTCCAGGCGGACGGAGTTGCATCGCCCCCCCCCCTGTATATCGGCACTCGGCATCCGTGAAAGAAAAAACAACAACACTAGACCCTCGTTGTAATTGCGGAATGGACCCACGTTTTTATTTCACTGGTGTGAAATCCTAAGCCAAGGTCACACTGCCGGCCGCGTGCTCTCTAATGTAACTTGAACCATGGAGGAAGTTCCTCCATGCTTGAACGAAATATGATACATGTAGACCTACTATTGTACATCAAACAAAATATAAAACAATCGGTGTAACGTTTAGACATGACGGAACACTTCAATAAAGTTTCACTTGATTTTTCTGGAGTATTTTAATGAATGATCGTAATGTGTGTCTTATTTTCTTCAGTGACTGTGCTCAACTTCTCTCCGGTAGACCCGTGAACGGGGCCCAGTACTCGGCCGCGGGTCCACTCTTGACGGAGCCGTGTGCCTTGAGGGCGCCCTACCCTACTGCTTATGCTGCCAATTCAAGAAAATGACGCAGCTAGGCCTAGCGCTGCATGCAGGCCATTTTTATTTAAAAAAATAATACATGTGTACGATGCCTCTAGCGCACGACATAACGTCACGGACAATTTATACAGATCGAACTAAGAAATACAGAAAACGTCCAGCAAAATAACCGAATGAGTGAATACCTGACACTCCGAGTCTTCGCGACGAATCTATCCGTCGCCATGGTGAAACAAGATGCTCTGATACACGTTTCCGAGGTGTATTTTTCTGGGGATAATTCCCAGAAAAATCACTAGGCTATAAAGAACACAAACAATCTATATAATCTGAGAAAAGAAAGTCCAAGCTACAAAACTCAGGATAGTGCGCCCTCAAGAGTTTCCAGCGCGTTGGCGCACCACAATGCGCAGACTAGACCTGTCCACAATGGACCTTTCCCATTGATCTCAATTATGGAGATCAATGACCTTTCCCATGAAATATGCAAATAAGAACTGGCGCATGCGCTTTACTAAATTGGTGGGCAAACGAGTGCGCGTTGCGTGCATGTTTCGAAATACGAGCGTAGGAGACGCTGAATAGCCAATGACCGCACGCCAAATTGTTAATGAGAAGGAACGCGCGCACGCCCGTGGAAAACTATGATTGGTTGGCAGCCCGCTTGCCCACCAATTTAGTTAAGCGCATGCGCTAGGTCTAATTTGCATATTTCATGGGAAAGGTCCATTGATCACCAGCGCCCAGACGTACTAAGTCGACTCGTAGACGAAGAGCAAGAAGCTGGCCAATCCGGAGCCCGGCGCCAGCTGGGACGTGTGCAGCGCCTTGATGTACTCGGCCGCCTCGGCCTGCGCGTGCGCGTCACGCTTGGCGAGGATGGCGTAGCAGAAGGAGGCCCACTGGGTGGTGACGGGGGTCAGGCTGAACGGAGGGTCAAGGGGCACGGCGGCGGCGTTGGGCACCGAGGTCGGGTCGATGGCCGCTCGGCACACGCCCTCTACGCTCAGCGCCCATTCCTGCCAAGGAAGTTCCCGCAAAATGACGGATCAGTGAGCTGAAATTTTCAAAAAGGTGTGCTATTTCATGCATTATGTCTCTCCGGTACGGCTCCGATCAGAGATCCGGGCCAAACGCACGCAAACCACGGCACAACGGCACTACCGTGTTGTGTGCATGCAAGCTGTACACGGCTCGCAGACCGCACCGCTGCCATAGCACACGCAATAGCCTGTGTGCGTACATGTGTACGAGCCTGTACGCAGCTGACCTGGCCGCCCTCGAGCCTTGGTTTTCGGACCAAGACAAACGCGCGCACATGCACACGACTTAGTACGCACGCAAGTTACGGGTGGGGTTTGGTGCACAGCGTGCGTAAGCTATGAGCGGACCAATGGGGCCGCATTTTGCAACGGTGTTATGCAAAGCACCATAGTACTTGTATTTCTGAAGGCCGAATTTTGATTCCTAAATCGGCGACCAACGCCTTGGTCAAAGCTAACATTATGTTGGATCAGACAACGTATGGATGCTATTCTTTGACCTAGACCAATGTTGTGTTATCCCTTTAAGTAACCCGTTCATGCAGTTTGGCACTTGAAAATTGATTTCGCACGCTGAACCCGGCCGCGTTATTTTTTTTCGTAGGAGGGTTAGGGGCAATTATGATAAATGGGGTGTCGTAATCTTCTTCTGTAGTAATTTTCTTTAAAAACATTCGACACGCCTTTTTATGATAATTCATGAAAATTGCCCCTAACCCTCCTACGAAAAAAAATTATGCCACCCGGCCGGCCCACCCCCGAGAACTTTGTATTTTGGGAGAAGGAAAGGGCGCCCTCACCTGGTCCATGTAGAGACGGGACACCACCGTGATAGGAATCAGCTGGGTGCCTACGATGCACGCGTGCATCTGGGGCATCGTGGGCGGCTCGCACTGCCAGCCGAGCCCGGGCCCGTACGAGTAGATGCGGTCCTCGCCCAGCTGACCCACGACCCCGTAGTCCCTCAGCAGCGGCGGGAAGAGGTGGCCGTTGTCGGCGCGCACGTGCCGGTAGCGCCTGGCCGAGCGGACCTCGGTGGCCAGGGTCAGCTGGCCGACGGCTCGAAGGGCGGGCAGGTCCAGGGCGTGACCGAGCGCGGCCAGGGCGTGGTAGCAGTTGATGGCCTGGATCGCGTGCAAAAAAGAAGAAGTCAAAAACAAATTCTCCGTCAGACAGACTGCACACTGGGGCCAAGTTCGTGGAGCTGCTGCTTAAAGCCCCTACACAACATTGGTCGAGGTCGAAGAATAGCATCCATACGTTGTCTGATCCAACATATGCATGAAATAGCACACCTGTGAAAATTTCAGCTCAATCCGCCAGCCGAGTCTCGTGAAAATCGTGAAAACCGCTTCATTTGTTTCGCGGAAATGCAGCATTCAACGCCGTACTGTTCCTAAAAATAGTTTTTGATCTCAGTGAGACGTAAACGATTTCTTTTACTCTTTTCTCCCAAAATACACCATTTTAGGCAGAAATATTTCAGTGCGAGGTTTCTACTATAACCATCTTCAAACTGTATAAGTTTCATATAAATCTGTGACCATTTCTGTTTTTCGATCTTACCAATGTTGTGTAGGGGCTTTAATTAAGTACCAAAATTTGCTGAAGCAAAACAAGTCATGATTCATAAGATCACCATGCAAATGAAAACCTTCCCTTTTGTTTCATGCTAAGTAGAGAAGAGTGGAACTTAGATACAAGTCGACAGCGATTGACATCACATAAAAGTTCGGTTCGTAATCCCGTTCACAAAAGGAAGACTTTTCCTGCTTAGCAGATTTTCACGCTTAAGCGGCTCTATGAAATGGTGCCCTGCTGATTGTGGCGATTCACCCACAGACGGATGGATTATGGCGATTCACCCACAGATGGATGGATTGTGGCGATTCACCCACAAACGGATGGATTGTGGCGATTCACCCACACATGGATGGATTGTGGCGATTCACCCACAGACGGATGGATTGTGGCGATTCACCCACAGATGGATGGATTGTGGCGATTCACCCAGATAGATGGATTGTGGCGATTCACCCACAGACGGATGGATTGTGGCGATTCACCCACAGATGGATGGATTGTGGCAATTCACCCATAGATAGATGTCATCCACATTGTGATGTCCAACCTAGAAGGTTCCTACCTCGCTGGACGACTCCTCTCGCCTGTAGCCTCCCTGGATCCCGGACGCCCAGGAGGCACCCAGGTACCAGTCCTTGTGTCGCACCGTGGGGAAGAACTTGTCGGCCCGGCTCGGGTTGCCGACGTCCCTGGCCACGGCCAGCATCCGGTCATAGTTCCCTGCCGTGCAATAATCCACGGAAGTTGAGTTTTTGCTTATTACGTCATCAATTCACGCGCACTATCTTCTCGTTGCCACGGCCACGTTCCCGTTGCAACTTGAAGAGAAGCTGTTTGGGTATAGTAGCCCCGTACGTAAGTAGACTTACGATCTCGTATGTATGTAGACTAACGATCTCGTAGGTTGGTACGACTTACTAATTCGTACGTGCGTACGCACGACTTACTATGATACTATCTCGTATTATTATGAACACTTGCAATATCGTACTTACGTAGACTTACGATCTCGTACGTTAGGTACGAATTACGATCTCGGACGTTAGGTACGAATTACGATCTCGTACGTTTGGTACGAATTACGATCTTGTACGTTCGAGATAGCTCAGCCGATTTGTCTCCTTCGTTATTGGCGGCTCCGCACCTTCCGAACGTTTGTGCACACTGCTTCTTCTTTATAGTATACATGTACCTTTATCGGCGGCCCAGTCCTTGTGGTAGGTGGAGTAATAGGCCATAGCGTAGATCCAGTAGCCAAGGTGGAAATGGTGGTCTCCAAAGGCAACGAAGCCAGAGGCAGTCGAGGGCTGGACCTCTTCGTCCTTCTCGGCACTCTTGATGAAAATGCCGCCCCACACAGTGTCATACCTGCGGATGAAGGGGGACCCACTCCTATACATTACAGTGCTCAACACGTTGAAGGGCCAGGCGTTTCAATCCTTACAGGGCTTGGAGGGTCTTTTGGGGGAGTGTGGAAAGGTGGCTTGGGAGGAAGTGTCGCAGCATCTCTCAAACAAACAAAATCGGTTACTGCCACCATGCCAAACAACGATAATAAAAACCGGAATAACATACGTTACTATATACACATACATTCTTCCAATACGAACATGTAGATAAGTAGACTGACACTGTGACTCGACAGACCAAGATACAAAAAAAAAGTTAAATTGAAGAAAATTTAATGTTCCCTTTTATTTTTTCCGTGGGCCGCAAACCTTCCACTTTTTGTTCTCTGATTGACAGCGTACCTGAGGGCGTTGGTGTCGGTCAGTCCCGGGGTGATGCCCAGGCGCAGGTCCAGGCACGTCCGCATCGCCCGGTCCAGCTGGACGTAGTGCTTGCTGCCCAGGGCCCGCGAGATGCTGGCCAGCCGGGCCGCCATGCCGATGGACTTGCCGGCCCCGTGGATCTGCGGCTGGTCGTTGCGGCTGCAGTCGGCCACCAGGGTCTGGTAGGCGGCATCCTTGTCTATAGCCTCCAGGATTTCCTGCGGGAGATGGAGGGGGAACTATAAGCTTTAGAGGTATCTCTTGACATAACCCTTGCATTCATTTTGCATGTGTTGTGGGTCGCTTACAGTGCCCCAGGCAGCGCGGAAGTGTGTTGCCCTGTGTATAGTGCATGTTTTACCTTTAACCTCTGTGGGTTATTCTTGATCCTCTCGACGGCCTCTGGGTCGGGCTCCATAGAGGCCCGTGGTAGGTCTTCTTCCATGACCCACACGTCGCCGACGTACGCCCGGGAGCCGAAGGGCGTGGTGATCTGGTTCTGTGCAGGCAGCAGCGTCTCCTGTCAGACATCAGCCAATCCCAGACACATTGAAAAAGAAAAAAATATCAGAACCAAGCCAAGTGAATGATTCCCAGCTCAGTCTAGCCCATGTTAATCCTATGCCAACCAACCAAAGCCAACCAAAGCCAGCCCAGTACAGCCTAACCCAACCCAACCTAACCCAACCTAACCTAACCTAACCCAACCCAACCCAATCCAACCCAACCCCGCGCAGTCCAACCTAACCCAGCCAAGCACAGCCCAACCCAACCAAACCAACTCAATCCAACCCTACCCAACCCAATCCAACCCTACCAAACCCATCCTAAACCAACCCAACCCAACCCATCCAATCCCAACTCAACCCAACCCAACCCAACCCAACCCAACCCAACCCAACCCAACCCAACCCAACCCAACCCAACCCATCCCAACCCAACCCAACCCAACACAACCCAACCCAACACAACATTACACAACAAAACACAACACAACCAAATCCAAACCAACCCAACCCAACCCAACCCATCCCATCCCAGGCCAACCCAACCCAACCCAACCAACCCCAACTCAACACAACCAAATTACCCAACCAACCCAACCCAACCCAAACCAACCCAACCCAACCCAACCCAACCCAACCCAGACCAGACCAGACCAGACCAGACCAGGCCAAACAAAACCAAACCCTTTCCATACACAATCAAATCAAAAGAAAACAAAAAACATAAACAATTCAATAGCGAAGGGAAGCGTCCATCTGACCTGGTGTGGAAGGACCATTGTCAACACGTGCTGCTTGGGATTCTGGCCGTAAAAGTCCCTGCCCCTCTTGTTCCAGTCGAAGCTGATGTAGCCCCGGTTTCCCTCGTAGCAGTACCGTGTCTTGGGCTTGTACGGGTACACGCCAGCGTACTGGGCCAGCCGTCGGACCCACGTGAAGTCACCCTTAGGGCCGGTACCTGAGATAGATAGGTCACCGACCGGATTACTCAGAAAATGCCGGGAGATTGTGCTTGATTTAGACCACATCTCCACTATCCAGCAGTTGGGATTCGATTGACCAATAACAGTTCAACTTCTAACCCACGTAGGCCAAAGTCTTGGCTAAATACCGCTCCATATTTTGCGATACAGTGTACTACAGTCCCACAGTACCTGCGTAGGCGAGCTGCATGACCCCCGTGAAGGGCCGGCCTGACCCGTTTCCCGATGGGGCGAGCGACCCCGAGTCCCCGTTACCCAATGGGGCGAGCGACCCCGGGCCCCCGTCGCCCGGCAGGAACAGCCTCATCTCCTCGGAGAAGTACGCCACGAACTTGCGCGTGGTGGTGGGACTCGGGGCGGTCACTCCGGGCTCGGACAGCTCCAGGACAAAGGACTTGCCGGTTAGCTCCACCGTCGGCCCTATAGGATCCACGGGCTGGCCATCACACCGGGTCTACAAACGAACGAAGACAATTTGACTAGACCGGGACTCAGAAACCGAGACATCTGTTCTTGCGTGGGTCAGCGCTCTTATAGCATCTGATGAACTATCCAGCCCTGAGACGGCAGCCTTCCCAGCCACGAAACAACAGTGACGTTAGAGCTGGCAAGGTGAACGAACCGTAGACCCTTTTTCAGCTTATTAAGGAAGTTTGGGTGCTGTAGGGGCTCGATGGAAATACGGGCGATTCACAATGGTGCGCCCTCAAGAGTTTGCAACGCATAAGCCAAATTATTACCCTTTCCAGAACGTAATGATCCCAGCCATAGAGCTCTGTTTATTCATAGAGCTCTATGGCCCCAGTGGTCGATTTCACCAAACCCATCGTAACTTACAATCAATCGCAAGACAATGAGCGATGCACAGAAACCATACGGCCTATCACAATTGCTTACGATAGGTTATCCATCGTTAGTTGAGTTACGATGCATTGTAAGGCTTTGTGAAATCCAGCCCTGGACTATTATTATTCTTGACACCGTGTACCATGACCTCGGCTCTTGCTTCGGCTCGTCAGATCAGTTCGTTGCCAGCAACGAACCATTTGAGAATCTTTCCGCAGATTTCGGACACTGCAGAATTAGCGACCCTAAATAGCCCGTTCTATTTTGTTTACCTTTCTGGGGTTGCGCCGCCAGTCGAAGGGCACCGCCTGCCACATCCGCTGACCAATCAGGTTCACGGCGAAGCTGACGTCATCGTACGTCACGGTGACGACGATGTCCACCGCCAGCCCGTCCGATGCTAGCGTGCACTCGGACGGCGAGCACGTCTGCCAGACGAGCGTGCCGTCCCAGCCGCTGGACCTGCCCACGATGTACTGGATCTGCGGTGGAAAACGGCGTGACCGGACGGTTAGGGTTGGTGGAATCTCCATGCGGACCATAGATGGTTTATGTATTCACACACTACTAGCGCGTGGTACGAACGTGTGTCGACATGGACGCGCATCCGCCATTGCCAAAGAGGGCAACTTCAGCTCGAAGTGCCCGGATGTCAGTGGCAATCGCGCGTAGTATATGAATGTGGACAAGCCATGCTATCTTAAGGGCCCGGACCCTGCCGGATTCTTCACAGGTTCGCATAACTTTCAGGTGATGGTGGGTGTCACTGTGTCCGGTCAACTGTTAGCGATCTTTCCTTTCTAAAAACCACTGTGCTACTGAGCTACTGGTGCTATGTTTTGAGTACGTATATACGTATACGTGTGTGTGTGTGTGTTCGAACATTTGTGTACGTGTGTGTGCACATGTACGTGTGCAGTCTCCGACGCGTCGGGTCGAGTTTGCCCTCTTTGGTAATGGCGTCGCAGTCCCCTTGTCGGCACAGGTCACGCAACGAGAGCGCACTCCGGTTTCTTCATAGAGCTCTATGATGCAGACGGATCAGCAATGAGGGCAAGATTGCAGCGAGCGGTGATGAGATCGTCTCTTCACCGTATACCAACCTCTTCCATCCAGCCGATGGCGAGCCCGAAGGTGGCCCTAATGTCGACCCGCCTGGCCCCGGCCTGGCAGGACCCAACGACCTCGGCCGAGCCGAAGAACCAGGGGAACACGGTGGGGCTGACGGCGCCGCTGCCCCCGCTGCCGTCGCCCGTGCACCGGGCCCGGCCGGGCTGGCTGGCCCAGTACGCGGTCACGCCCGTGGGCAGCGGCAGGGTGAAGCGGCCGATGACGTTGAGGGCGTACAGCATCGTGCCCCGGGCGTTCGGCACGGTGACGGCGAGCTTGCGGCCGCCATCTTGGAGGCTGCACGTCGTGACGTTGCAAGTGTGCATCGCGCGCTGTGTTTGCCAGCTAGGGGGTTTTTTTTGGCGGGGAGGGGGGTTAGTCGGTAGTGAGAGGAAAAAAAAGAGAGAATTAAGTGATCCAGTTCTTTGTCAAATGCCATTTCAGGCAATTTACAAGCAGTTAAATCCACGTAAACAAAATAAATAGAAAACAAAATTTAGATGAAATGAAATGAAACAAAAAATCAGCAGTGCTCAGGTCACCTGTCCAATGACTTGCCTGATCTAAAAACAACACCCCCCGCACACACACAAAACTCGAAAGCACACGGACGGCAACACGAGCGGGAATCGAACCTGCGCCTCCCGTCGAGCGGGCTCCGTGGAGCATGCAATGCCGTGCGGCTGCTAGCCTACAGGGTAGCCGGGTGAGATGCCGCACGGCATTACATGCTCCACGGAGCCCGCTCGACGGGAGGCGCAGGTTCGATTCCGGCTCGTGTTGCCGTCCGTGTGCTTTCGAGTTTGTGTGTGTGCGGGGGGTGTAGTACCAAGTGTACATACAATGAAGTACATGTACATGTACATGTACTTGTACAGCCTACATGTATGTACCGGTACGTGTATGCACATGTACACGTCCATGTACCGGTACATGGACGTGTACATGTACATACACGTACCGGTACATACATGTAGGCTGTACAAGTACATGTAGGTGTAGTACCAAGTGTACATACAATGAAGTACATGTACATGTACATGTACTTGTACAGCCTACATGTATGTACCGGTACGTGTATGTACATGTACACGTCCATGTACCGGTACATGTACTGTACAGTAGTAGTACAACTACAAGTTGGAATCGATTCACATACACTGTTAGAAACAAAAGGTTGTTTGTTTGGAGAACTTACGCTTTTTAACATTCCTACTGTAGACCAACTCGCAAAAGAGAAAGCTGCCGGGCGGCACGTACCTGTCTTCCTCGGTGGCCGCCCACTGCACGTCGGTGACCTCCAGCACGGGCTTAGAGAACTGGACCGCCAGGGTCAGTTCGTTGGTCACATTGCTGCACGAGGCTTGCAGGTAGGCCGTGCCCTTGTCCGCCCCTGGCAGGAAAAAAAACAACAACAGGGAAAACATGACTCTCCTTAGATATCAGCACGAGACGTTAGTATCAAAACGGAGAGGGGAAGGGGTCGAATTATTGGTGGGGATATCGCGACCGGTGTTATGCTTGTTGCGAATGCGTTCGGTTTACTTTTTGGTAACGTCCGATTATGATTGCAATTTGTTGCAATCGATTAGACCAGTGTGAGACAGATGCGATCACTCCCCGTTTTTTCCTCACTTCGGCTGGGTTCGTTTCCGTTCGGCTGGGTCCGATTCCCGGTTCGGCTAGGTTCGGTCCTGTTCGGCTGGCATGGGTTCGGTACGTCCAGCAAATGATTAGCAACGAGACGAAGCTTGAGCCCAAATTATATGTACTCTATACCGCCACACACGCTATAAAAATCAGTTGCCAAATTACACCCGACGTGTGGTCGATTTCATCACAGTCATCGTAACTTAGGGTCAATTATCGCAAGGCAATTGGAGTTGCACGGAAACTACATGACCTTTGAAAACTTACGTCGGGTTATCAATCGTAAGTTGAGTATCGATGTATCGTAATACATGGGGTGGATTTTACAAAGCCTTATTACGTCTCCGCAGGGATTTATTTCCAAAGCAAAGCTTCGGCTTCGGCTCCGGCTTCCGTCTGTTATCCACAAGCTGAAAACACAGGTTTGAGTTGTTTGTTGAATAGCTTCGGATTCGTTTTCAAATCCCAGTATAGCATTCAAAAACGAAACCGTGGGGAATTCCATTTTCATGCCTTGTACTTTAAAATGGATGAACGAAATGGAGACAGAGCCTTAGCCTGAGCCTGAGCCTGAACCCGAGCCTGAGCCTGAGCCTGAGCCTGAAACTGAACCTGAGCCTGAGCCTGAGCCTGAGCCTGAACCTGAGCCTGAGCCTGAGCCTGAGCCTGAGCCTGAGCCTGAGCCTGAACCCGAGCCTGAGCCTGGGCCTGAGCCTGAGCCTGAACCTGAGCCTGAGCCTGAGCCTGAGCCCGAGCCCGAGCCTGAGCCAGAGCCTGAGCCTGAACCTGAGCCTGAGCCTGAGCCTGAGCCTGAGCCTGGGCCCGAGCCCGAGCACGAGCCCGAGCCCGAGCCCGAGCCCGAGCCCGAGCCCGAGCCCGAGCCTGAGCCTGAGCCTGAGCCTGAGCCTGAGCCTGAGCCTGAGCCTGAGCCTGAGCCTGAGTCTGAGCCTGAGCCTAAGCCTGAGCCTGAGCCTGAGCCTGAGCCTGAGCCTGAGCCTGAGCCTGAGCCCGAGCCCGAGCCTGAGCCTGAGCCTGAGCCTGAGCCTGAGCCTGAGCCTGGTTTTTGAAAAGGCACCAGTCTTCACGGTCCACGAGCTCTGCCCAGGGGCCGGTGCTCGTCTCCATTAATTTTTACCTGATTTCAGCGTTGGGCAGTCGAAGCGCGCCGGCTGGCCGTTCACGGCCACCAGACAGTAGGGCGCCACCGTGGGGCGAGCCCCGCTGAAGATGTGCGTCAGCATGGCGGCGCCGCGGACCACGGGCAGCTCCATGGTACCTCCGTCTGCGGCCGTGTACAGGAAGTTGGCGTACATCTCCCCGTAGGCCGTCAGCACCGGCTCGCCCGCCGTCTCGATCCCGATGCGGACTCCAGAATCGCCTGACGGACGGACATTGAATTCGATTTCACTGGACTGGGTTTGCGGTGACACCATGTAGATTTAGTACTTCACTTCCAAGAAGGAGTGTGGCTCTGAAAAGAGCAGGTTGTTTTCAGAGCCACACTCCTTCTTGAAAGAGAAGTAGGCCTAATAGATGGTGTCGCAGCAAACATTCCGCTTGGTATTTCCACCATGCAAACCTTCAAGTCTCATCTAAAGTCGATTTCATGGTTACAGTAAAACCCCGAAAGGCCAAATAATAAGCACAATGACAAAGACCTGAACACAGTCATTATCGAAGACTGAACACAGTCATTATCATGAAACACAGAGGAGGAATCGCTGCAATGCTGTCACAATACATGGCAGTATACACCTTTGCAGAATAGGGCGCCCTCCCTTCTTTGGCTGATCCTGTAGCACATGGCTACTCTTCTCAAGGGCGACTTGCCACAGCGAAAGAAAAAAAACCTCGGCTGCAGTGTCCATCGCAGTCGCCGCGCAACGTCATAGAACCAGCGGCAAATTCGAACGCGAGTCACGTCACACGAATACAAACGCGTGGCGATGGTGTTCTTTACTCCAGCCCATAGTGTGGCGCGACAGTCGGGTCCCCCCGTAGCATGAAGGTATCCTGACGTCGTTTTAAATGGACGCTCTCCGTCTACAGGTTATGTCATGGCTGTGGTCTTGGCTCACCTGTGAAGTTGGCAAAGGGCGCCCCGTCCGGCCCCGACGCGAACTGGTTCAGCTGAGTGCCGAAGGCCCACTGCTTCTCCCAGGGCGCTCCCAGCCGGCCCGGGGTGGTTATGTCGACCACGTCCTGGCGGTCGTCCCGCCCCCACCGGTCCACGGTGTAGGCCTCGTAGGCGGCGCCCCGCTCCGTCATCAGAACCGAGTGGGGGAACTGGCGTATCGGGGTCAGCGGGCCGTGGTTGATCTGGTTGGCGGCGAAGTGGCCCGTGGGCAGCGCCCCCGAGGCCCGCAGGTCGCCCGTGCGCTGCGGGGGCGCCACGGTGCTGAGTAGCGTGGAGGTGTCGAAGTAGAGCCTGGGGTCCACGGTGGTCAGAGGGGTGTCCTGGAACATGGTGCAGGTCGGCGGTAGGCCGCCTCTGTCTGGAATGGTATACGCATTGCATTACTGGTTGTGGGAATTGAAGAACAGATGAAACACAATCCAACCGAACCTATCTCAAACATCCCAACCCAACCCAACCCAACCAGACCCAACCCAACCAAACCCAACCCAGCTCAACCCAACCCAAACCCAACCCAACCCAACCTAACCCATGCAACCCAACCCAGCCCTATCCAACCCATCCTAACCCAGCCTCGCCCAACCCAACCCAACCAAACCAAACCAAACCAACCCAAACCCGACCCAACCCAACCCAACCCAACCTAACTCAACCCAACCCAACCAAACCAAACTAAACCCGACCCAACCCAACCCAACCAAACCCAACCCAACCAAACCCAACCCAACCAAACCCAACCGAACCCAACCTAACCCAACCAAACCAAACCAAACCAAACCAAACCCAACCCAACCCAACCCAACCCAACCCAACCCAACCCAACCCAACCCAACCCAACCCAACCCAACCCAACCCGACCCGACCCAACCCAACCAAACCCAACCAAACCAAACCCCTACCAGACGCAAAATCGAATTCGCTCTCATCGTCTTCCGGCTCGTCGGTGTCCGGACCGGGGTTGGTGACGCCGAAATAGACGATGAGCGTGACTGTGGCGGTGACCAGCACCAGGGCCACGGCCAACAGCACCCACTTCTGGCACCGCTCCCGTCTCATCTTAGCCTCCCGCTTCTCCGCGTCGTGCTGCTCCATCTCAGAGTCGGTCGAATCGGTGGCCACCATCATTCTGTAGTGTCAGCCCGTCGTGGTGTTTGTCTCTGCTTTTCCTTTCGAAGTTTTACTCTTTTACCTGGAGTATCATAATGTTCAAATCAATGGTCTTAGATATGCGACGGGTCGTTTTTTTTTTTTTTTTTTTTAAGAAAACAACAACTGAGGGAACGGCTGTGCTTCCAACATTTAATGGCCCGTTGAGACAGAATGAAGAGACGTGTCAATATGTCGTCTCTTCGAGTGATTGTTAATTTTTGAGTCACCACAATTCATCAACAGAAACTACAAAATTACTAAACTAAGATGATGTTTGCGTCGAGGAGAATGTAATTCAATGAGGTTTTTGCCCTTGCTCTACGTGATAAACACCGAGTGCTTAGTGCTTGCCCGCTGCCTGTTAAGAAATAATTATCTCAGGCTGCTCGGGCGGGATTCGAACCCGCGGCTCCCGAATCCAGTACGGACGTCCGTCGCGGGTTCGAATCCCGCCCGAGCCGCCTGAAATATTTTCAGGCACCGGGCAAGCACCGAGCACTCAGTGTTTATCACGTCGAGTAAGGGCAAAAACCTCATTGAATTACAAATCAATGGTGGTTTGCGAATACACGTGTGGGAATATCACCACGTGTGCGGTGCTGAAGATAGCCGACGAGTTCGTCGGCTCTTCTCGTTACCGCACACGCTCACAAGATATACGTTTGCATAATTATTGTGTCGCCGCAAACCCATCCCCAATACGCTACCCGCTCACAACGAACAGCCTAAGATCTCCGGTACGCTCAAGTTGAGAACAAAATCAAACTTAACCTCTTTCCCTACTTCTGAAGTAACCTATATGACCTCACCTATACCTATACGGGCTTCCCTCCTCGATATCCCAGGATTTTGCGTCGAGGAGAATGTAATTCAATTTGGGTTTGCCCTACTCGACTAACTGCAAGGAGCTTTCCAGAGAAAAATGTTTGCATTTTTGTTAACTGAGAAGAAGCAGCCACATCAGAGGTCTATGTCTCACATCAACCCATGCAGGAAAATCGTCTCTTAAAACCTGGCGCTATACTGCTCTGAATATCCAGAACGGCAAGACACCCACTTGCTGTGTTCAAGGTCAGCTTCTTCTTTTTATTTCCTCCTCCGATTTCACAAATTCACAGTAGGCGTTCGCTTCGGCAAAACCCTACTAGTCACCCTGGAATGGGAGTGAGCCGCTCATTGCCGCCCGAATGAAAGATCTTGCCATTATTCCCGGATATCCGAAGTGCAGTCTCAATATGTGACCCGGTGTCCTGCCAAAGAGTGTCCCTGCCAAATACTGTCCGCTCATTAGCATACTGATCGCTGATTGGTTAGCGTTAGGACTAGGATTAGGGTCGTTAGGGTTAGGGTTTTGATTAGAATCAGGATTGGGATTAGGATTAGGGTTAGGATTAGGGTTGTTTGGGTTAGGGTTAGCGTTACGGTTACAGTTAGGGTCCAACGGTACCAAAGTGCCCAACGTTGCGTGTGTTAGGTCAGCAACCATACACAATGCGTGTGTAGTGCGCAACCATACCCCAACCACGGTGGTTGAATGTCATACGTATTGGACCAATCAGCGATCAGTATGCTAATGAGTGGACACTATTTGGCAGGGGACACTATTTGGCATGACACCGGCACAGCATAATGAGGAATAACCCCACTTTTCAGATTTTAGATATTTTCTAATGATGTGAAAGAGTATACCATTAGCTTTCAAATGATATCAAAATATAATATCCTCTAAAAATTAGAAATTCCGAAAATACAAAAAAGAAAGAAAATTGATTTGTAATCGAATTGTGAAGATACTTTAACTTCAGGCGTTGTTTACTCGAAAAGTGTTTTGGTGGGATATTCTTCATGTCGTTGTGCCGGGTCACATATTCTCACTGGAACATAACGGTATTCTAAAATACTCCCACTCTGTTCCAACTATACCGTACACTCGAGCTGCATTCTGGACCTATATAATACGCCATCAGCAATGGGCAAGAGTCCTTCCAGGCGGGGGTTTTCGACTGCGTGTCGTGTACGACAGAGTCTACCAAAACACACATTGACCCGAGTAGAATATACTGAGCACACAGTGTTTATATGTTGCACATTGAGTTAGACAAAGCCCTTGTTGAAATGCAGTCTCCTCGACGCAAAAAATCATTTCGTATCTACGACGCAACGCGGTATATATACCCGCCGCTAAACAGATTCGAATTATCCATCACACGACCACGAATGGCTCGGTGGTCCAGTGGTTAATTAGATCCCGCCCCAACAGCTGCCTATTTTTGTTTTCAGAATGCAATCGGGAAATGCACTGAGCATAAAATGTTCAATTGCAAGCGGGGTAGGTTAAATCCTTCTTGAAGTAATCTATTCATGTTTTGCACCAGCGGTTTGCCGTCTGTTCGTGTCTGGTTCCCCCATGGGTCAAAGTCAAATGCAAAAAAAAAAAGATAAATTATCCCGATATCGAGAACGATAACAATCCTGTGCAAACAATATGGCCTATATGGAACTCAGCAAATACCAACCACTGGATTAAAGTGCCTTGTCAGAGTACGTGTATAATTCCTTTTGTACTTTCTAACTCGCCATTAGGGTTGTACGATGAGTGTGTGTCGAGACATCGGCACTATTGGCATAATGATAGTTGGATCTCAACATAGTTATACCAAGCAAAGATAACACCGCTGGATAGCTATACGAGGTACTGAAAAAACCCTGGGCCCAATGTGCAGACTACAGTATCTTATGCACCTCGAATAACTTCTAGTATCAGAGCAAAGGTACGCACTGAGAGTCGCTGCACATGGCCTATATAGTATAGTTCCACCGATCATGTGTGCAATGAAACAACGTACCAGGGGGCAAATTTCGTAGCGTTGCTTCGATCAGCACCAACATTTGCTTCGGCACAAGAGGTCACGATTCATGGAGTCAGCTTGGCAACTCCCATGCAGTTTCACTTTTGTTTCATGCTTACAGTAGTACAGAGCGATGGAACACAAGTCGACAGCAAGTGAGATCACATCGCAATGTGGTTTGCCAGCCTGTTTGCGTGAGGAAGGCTTTTCACGCTTTGAAGATTTTCGCGCTTAAGCATCAGTCGAGAAAAGGCAGAATTAACCACTTCATTTGGGATTTTTCAAGCCCATGCCATTGTTGGAAGGAGAAGGAGAAAGAGAAGGAGAAGGAGAAGGAGAAGGAGAAGGAGAAGGAGAAGGAGAAGGAGAAGAAGAAGGAAAAGGAGAAGGAGAAGGAGAAGGAGAAGGAGAAGGAGAAGGAGAAGAAGAAGGAGAAGGAGAAGGAGAAGAAGGAGAATGAGAAGGAGAAGGAGAAGGGAGACGGGCGAAGGGAGAAGGGAGAAGGGAGAGGGGAGAAGGAGAAGGGAGAAGGGAGACGGGCGAAGGGAGAAGGGCGAAGGGAGAAGGGAGAGGGGAGAAGGGAGAAGGGAGAAGGGAGAGGGGAGAAGGGAGAAGGGAGAAGGTGAAGGAGAAGGGAGAAGGATAATGAGAAGGAGAAGGTGACGGCAGACGAGAGAAGGGAGAATGAAGACGGAGAGGGAGAAGAAGAAAGATGAGAGGCAGAAGGAGAAGGGGGAAGGAGAGGGAGAATGAGAAGGAGAAGGAGAAGGAGCAGGAGAAGAAGAAGAAGAAGGAGAAGGGGAAGGAGAAGGGGAGGGGGAGCAGGAGAAAGAGGGGGAGTACTCCGAAAACGCAACCGTGTATTCCCACAACGACAATCTTGATATTGCT
The DNA here is from genome assembly GCA_949987565.1 of Luidia sarsii. NCBI lineage: Eukaryota > Metazoa > Echinodermata > Asteroidea > Paxillosida > Luidiidae > Luidia > Luidia sarsii. Next base: position 16,689,300 of record OX465106.1, on the reverse strand, counting down.
CGTGCAGTCTGTTTCCGATCCCAGGGTTCGCTCTCCCACTGTACACCATTGTCGCACGGTGACCCTTTCCCCGTGCTCTCCCACAAACCCGCGACCTGTCTGGGACGCAGCTTACCTGGCACTCTTCCACGGGTCCGATCCAGCCCGCGCACTTGAACTTCTCGAGGGCCGGGGGCTGGTATATATAGCGGCACTTTATAACCCGACCTTCCTCTGTCCTCGGCCGTGCATTTGTGCACCTTGTGTTGTCCCGACCATCTGGCTAGCTGCGCTGTGTCCGCAACTTGATCGCACTCGCCGAGCCCACAGCTAGCGCGCAGGCGCGGCGTCTGACCCCTGACCCCAGTCTCAGCGAGGCACGCCAAACCCATCGTCGGGATACCGACCCCTAAAGTCAACACACAACTCCGACTCAGTGGCCGTGCATGGCATGGCTTCGGGCGGAGTCTCGGGTTAAGTTGTTCAGATCAGCCATCATCCGGAACCGTTTTGCGTGGTGCTTCATCGAGAATGCCGCGGCTCCTGAGATGTCGAGAGCATGGCGGGAGTGGGGTAAAAAAGAAGTACCAGGTGTGTTATCTAAGAATACATTATATGAATCAACCGAATCTTCTTTTTTGTATGAAAGATCGCCAAACACAAGGCCTTGTAAGGCCACTCGAGGAGACGGCTACAGGAAAAAATAGAAGAGGAATAGACAGATAAAGAAAGGAAACAGAGTCAAAGGGAACGAAGAAGATCGAGTCAAAGGGAACAATTGTATCTATTCATGTTCCTCTTGAACAGATCTAGTTTGTACGAAGATGGAAAACAGGTAGGTAGAGAGGTAGAGAGTTCCAAAGCGTAGCAGTATGGGGGAAGAAGCTATTGGAACATTATTTTCACAGTACTGCACTTCGGAACAGAAATATAGAAATATAGAAATTATGATGAATTTAACAATATAAATACGCCTCATGTTGTTGGGAAGAAGCAAAGAGATTTGGAATTGGAGAAGATAAATAAACTATGTACACCAGCTTTTGGTTTGTGTGTGCCTGTGTATGTTGAACGAAACGGCAATCAACATTACCGGTAGTCAATTGTGGACGAAATATGTCGGTCGACAGCGGCAGACAATGTTAATACTAATGATTGATTGCTTCACTTGCATTGAGCCCTCTCCCTGCCGTTAACGGTCTAAATTAGCATAAGCATACCTTTTCCGGCTCAGTGCAAGTGTTGCAATGGGGCCCAACACTTATAAGCTGTTCTTCTTGATGGGTCCCTCTGCAGTATCACATTCATGCTTATTTATATTAAGTTATCACTTAATGTGCAAGTCCTTTCCCTATTAATTTTGCCTATTCATTCTTTGTGATGTACATTCTGTGATATGTGCTTTGTTGGTTGATGCTGTGGAAAAGAAATAACTAAGTGAAGCTTGAGACAATCGGTGGATTCGAGAACAGAAATAATGTAACTCAATGAGGGTTCGCCGTGTTCAACGTTATAAGCAGCGAGTGCTCAGCGCTTTGCCAGATGCCAGTGCTTTACGTCGAGCAGGGCAAATCCTCATTGAATTACACTCTCCCCGACGTAAACATCATGCTATAATATATCGATGAAAAATAACACACGAGAACACATTGGCAATACAAAATCTTGCAAACTGCTTCCTGTCTGAAATGACCCAAATAAAGCAAATCTCAAAAAGATAGAGATCTCGAGTGCCTGATATTTCCACTATAATTCAAGGCTATTTTTGTAAACAAACCCGACCAAAACACCCCGCGGTGTGATTACGGCGCGTCTACGAGATCTCGGTGTCGGCGTACATTCCCCTTATACCGAAACAGGTCTAGCAATCCGATTAGCGATCGGAATAATTATGTCGAGCCAATGAATGAAGCCACGACAATAGCGTGCGACTTCAAATCGAGGGAGTAAACCAGCAGCCCGCATGGTGAGAACCGACATTATGAACTGGTGCTCGTATAAGGATTTCTGAGCGCCCTAAATTATAATCCCTTCACCATTGTGTGGGAAAATATTGTTGTGGCTGGGAGGGGAGACCCGACATAAAAAAGGTCTGCCACTGCGCTCGGTGCTTTGTTCGCGCTGACCGGCACTTCCGCTCGACAAGTAGACCTGGGACGGTTATTTTGCGGAGGTGCTGCGTGACTGACAAATGCCGCACCGACCCGCGGCGTGTCGTGACTCACGCGTTCGAGTGGTCCGGGGTACCAGCGCGCTCACTAGGGTCCGGGGTACCAGCGCGCTAACCCTAGTGGACGGTGAACTGGAGGCAGAATGGACCGATTGCGCGACCGACGTTTCCATGCCATCGCGTGACGTATAGTGGGTATTTTTGCATATTATTTGGTGCAGAACAGGAGTAGAAATGAGCAAAGGGGACTATCATATTGTCCACATTCTTCTTTGTACATTTACATTACCACTTGAGATAAAACTTTCGCAGGATTTCTTTTTTGGAATGTTTACTGGTCAAACTGTGGCAATCTTTCGACCTTTACCAATGCTGTATAGGGGAAAGGTGCGTTGGTATACGTGTGACGTGTCGTCCCGTGCGCTCAAGTATGCCCACGGCCTACGCCGCAACGCCGTCGTGGTGACCTCCAATAATAGTGTCCTCATACATGTCATACATCCCTGGCCCTATGCATGCACATAAATTTATGGCTGTGGTTTTTTCCAATGGCGACTGCCCCGAACTTGCGCTCTGGCGCCCCCTGTTGTCCGTGTACGGGCCTTTTCATAACCACGACTTGGTCTCAGGCTCCGCCCTCGCCATCTTTCTACAGCTTGTGTATTTTCCTCGATGTTGAAGCTTTGTTCGCTTATTAAGCGCGAAACAGAAGATTTGTTGGCAAATGGGTAGCACCTTGTTGCCAAACGATGTACATGAACCCGGTGTCTCTATAAGAACCAGATCCAGAGCCAGAGCCAGAGCCAGAGCCTGGGCCAGAGCCAGAGACTGGACCAGAGCCAGAGCCAGAGCCAGAGCCAGAGCCAGAGCCAGTGCCTGGGTCAGGGCCAGAGCCAGAGCCAGAGCCAGAGCCAGAGCCAGAGCCAGAGCCAGAGCCAGAGCCAGAGCCAGACCTGGGCCAGAGCCTGGGCCAGAGCCAGAGCCAGAGCCAGAGCCAGACCTGGGCCAGAGCCTGGGCCAGAGCCAGAGCCAGAGCCAGAGCCTGGGCCAGAGCCAGAGCCAGACCTGGGCCAGAGCCTGGGCCAGAGCCAGAGCCAGAGCCAGAGCCAGAGCCAGAGCCAGAGCCAGAGCCAGAGCCTGGACCAGAGCCAGAGCCAGAGCCAGAGCCAGAGCCAGAGCCTGGGCCAGAGCCAGAGCCAGAGCCTGGGTCAGAGCCAGAGCCAAAGGTAGAGCCAGAGCCAGAGCCAGGGCCAATGCAAGGGCCAGGGCCAATGCCAGGGCCAGAGCCAGAGCCAGAGCCAGAGCCAATGCCAGGGCCAGGGCCAGTGCCTGGGCCAGAGCCAGAGCCAGAGCCAGAGCCAGAGCCTGGGCCAGAGCCAAAGGTAGAGCACGCAGAGCCAGGGCCAGGGCCAATGCCAGGGCCAGGGCCAGTGCCTGGGCCAGAGCCAGAGCCAGAGCCAGAGCCAGAGCCAGAGCCAGAGACAGAGCCAGAGCCAGAGCATGACCCTGAGCCTGAGCCTGAGCCTGAGCCTGAGCCCGAGCCCGAGCCTGAGCCTGAGCCTGAGCCGGGTTTTTGAAAAGGCCCCAGTCTTCACGGTCCACGAGCTCTACCCGGGGGCCGGTGCTCGTCTCCATTAATTTTTACCTGATTTCAGCGTTGGGCAGTCGAAGCGCCTGAGTCTTGCTTATGGAAAGACCAAACGTATGGAAGGGGCGGCTCCCAGGCCCCGCCCAGTGCAGAAATACTCAGTGAAAGCGAAACAAGTTTAATTTACACAAAGAGAAACTTTGCAAATTCAGGGCAAAATGACATGAAACTGTTGAACAATAATGCTCCTATATAATCCAAGTTTCCAAGGAAACAAGTTTCTCTTCATACGCGTTTAAATTATTACGGGCGTAAGAGTTCAAACCCATGCCCAAGCCTTATACAGGGACTTGCTCAGCGATTGTTAAAGCCAGTCGGCGTCTACTTAAATAGCGCCCCCTTGTGAAATATATTTTCCAAGGTATCAGGCCTATGTCATGTTACGTTATGGTTGCGCGAATCGTGAGTAGCCTGTGTTAGTAGACGAAGATCATCCATGCTCACGATGAAATACACAGCCTCGTCTCATTCATTACGCTTAGGTTGCAAAAACTGAACACTCCTATAAATGTTTCACCGCAGAGTGTACACTTTCAGTCATTTGATTCTAGGGATTGAGCCAGCCGAGTCGAAAGGTCAGTATGTGCTTTCTTGAACAGATTTCAGAATTTCTGAGAAAAAAAAATACAATACAGTCCAGTATTCGCTAGTTCGACGCCCGGTGCCCTTCAAAAAATTTTGATTAGATATTGCCCAGCCAATAATATTGTCCCTCGAAAGTCTCTTAGGCTGTGCCCGTCTGGAACCAGACTCCAAGCAGACGACCTGGAATTAAGTCTCCCCTTGATCTGCTCGTCGGGAGTATAGAGTTCAGAGCGCCCGTCTGGAACTGAGGGTCGAGCACTCTGGGCGCTCGTGAAATCTACACGAGGCGGCGTTAACTCAATTGTCTCCGGCCAAGCGTGAGCTGGTCGGGGTAACGACCCACTGCGCTTGTGTGTGAGGTGAGCGCGCATGCCTGGATACGAAGAAGTAATACGGAGGGACATGGCGAAAACAAAGCCCTCTCTCGAGTTAGTACGGACGACATCTATGTCGTACGTACTACTTATATCTCGTACGTACGATCTTTTTTCATAGACTTCCTTTCCTGTGTTCAAAAGAAAATCACGAAAAACAAAACAAACACAAATACGAAAAATAATAATAAGGCTTCTCCAGTCAAATTACCTTCGCCGATTTTTCGAAATAATGCATTAAATTTCCTGGTCAGTTTTCTTTTGCTTCGTTTCTTGAATACATTTTTGCTATCCAATTCCAACAAATAAAGAAAATGTACAGGAAAAAAAATCAGAGGTCTAGGGATCAGGTCCAGTCAAAGTTTCCTTTGCAATCCCCCCCCAAAAAAAAAAAGTTTTTCCTGTATAAGTCTGACAAAATCTGGGAACAAAATTATAAGAAAGAAAATAACTTACTCGAAATAAACCAGAGATCTAGGGTTCAAGTCCCGGTCCAGTCAAAGTTTCTTTTGCAATTTTTCCCCAAACAATCCAGTAAGTTTTTCCTGTATAAGTCTGACAAAATCTGGGGACAAAATTATAATAAAGAGAAGAAATTACTCGAAATAAACCACAGGTCTAGGGTTCAAGTCCCTGTCCAAGTTTTCTTTGCAATAAAAAAAAATCCCAGTAAGTTTTTCCTGTATAAGTCTGACAAAATCTGGGGATTTGTCCCGGCTTGTTTGATCCCCGAATGATAAAAAAAAAGGAGAGAGAACAAAAATACGACCCCCAGAAAACGATAAAAACATGTTCTCGTTAACCCCGTATAATAATTATAGACTTCGCTCTTAACCAAACGTGCGTCTGGAAGCGAGGGGGAAGTTGAATTACCCCGAAAACTCAGCTGGAGTGAAATTGATCCGACGAAATCATATGATTCGTTTCGCTTTTATAGATCTGCCGAGCCCCGGAGAGAGTCTCAACTTACAAACATCGATCAGTGAGAGAAAAAAAGTATTTTTTTTTACGACACCAAAAATGACGATAGGACCCGGTACCCAAACCGAGACCTCTATCTGACTTGCAAAGATTTGGCGTCTCCAGGGGGCGAAGCATGGGGGACGAGATGGTTGAGAAAAAAAATGGATTGAAATGTCCTTCACCTATTGTGTGTGGTTTATTCTTATGATTTTTTTTCCAACTCAATGCGATGGACTGCCAACCGACTTCCGCTTCTCGGGCTCAGTTACCAGTGAGTGGGAATCGGACACGGGGTAGGGCGCCCTCTGGAGGCCTCGAGGGACCTACGCGTGCAGGCTAGGGCTTCGAGCGCTGCACTGAGTGGGTCAGCGCGAGGGGTTCATCCGTTAGAGGCCGTGCTGGAATTCGTTGTGTGGGTGCAGCGCGTCGACACGAACCGACGCCGAACCACTACATTGCTCTTTAAAGAAAAACATACCCTGGCCTTGGTCCATACGGTGTCCCCGAGGGGACATCCGAAGAAATAATCCTTGGTCCCTCAATCATAATCTGAATTTCATTGCTTCAAAACCCGTTTTGTTACTAGGCCTTGCCCAGTCTTAGACGAAACCCCTAAAAGTGATGCATTTCCACAAATGAAATCCGCTATATTGAAACCATCGAGGCTAGTAATGTATTCATAATTATGTTATGCCCACTGCCTCAAGGGCCCCACGGTCTTAAAGGCTAAGCGTAAGGGATGGAAATGAGCAGGAAAGGGAAGGGCAGGACAGGACAGGGCAGGATAGGGCAGGATAGGGCAGGGCAGGGCAGGGCAGGGCAGGGCAGGGCAGGGCAGGGCAGGGCAGGGCAGGGCATGGCGGGGCAGGGCGGGGCAGGGCTGGACAGGGCTGGACAGGACAGGACAGGACAGGGCAGGGCAGGGCAGGGCAGAGCAGGGCAGGACAGGGCGGGGCAGGGCAGGGCAGGGCAGGGCAGGGCAGGGCAGGGCAGGGCAGGGCAGGGCAGGGCAGGGCAGGGCAGGGCAGGGCAGGGCAGGGCAGGGCAGGGCAGGGCAGGGCGGGGCGGGGCAGGGCAGGGCAGGACAGGACAGGACATGACAGGACAGGACAGGAAAGTATAGGTTAGCATCAACATTGTCAACAATTATTTCCATTGTCGAATCCTTTTGATAGGCCGAGTCGTGCTCGGCTCTCATGCGAGCTGTGGCCTTTGGCACACCGTACGAACACGCCACCGACAAGCCTGCTATTACTGCTTGCTCGGACAAAGTTATCGCTCCCTGCTCGACATTGCCGCAGCGGGTTTTACGAGGAAGGACAAAGTCGTCACCGATTCAGACGGGAGTTAACCGATTCAGTCGGTCACGGTGGTGGCTGCTCAACCTACGGCATGCCTCGTCAGCAGTAAATACCGTCACTTGTACACATTTTATTGACAAGTCTCGGTACGAGGAATTCGCATGCCCAAATCATCAAGGGTTTTGAATGTTCCAGAACATTGCGGACGCCAGTTCGAATTGTCACAAAAAGTGCTCAAGTATCGTGTTTGTTGAGTGATCCTGCGGTACATGTAGTTGCGTCTTCGTTGACATCACCACTCTGCGCCATGGGGTATGTTGTGTTTTGACGCAAGCGGCTCTCCATACATCACCCGCCTGTGTGATTTGCAAGGGGCAGGGCCCAGGTCCCTGCGTTCAGAGCGGGCATCTCGAGTCTGTCTGAGGGACCCCTCATATACCTCCTAGTGTCCTCCCCGTGCTGCGTCGTACGTGGACAGACTGTCTTCGAGGGCAAGCTACAGTACCAAGGAACCTCCATCATGATAGGTGAGCTTTTCTTGTTTTAGCTTCCTTCTCCTCCTTCTTCTTCTTCTTCTTCTTCTTCTTCTTCTTCTTCTTCTTCTTCTTCTTCTTCTTCTTCTTCTTCTTCTTCTTCTTCTTCTTCTTCCTTTTGCTCCTCTTGTTCTTCTAAAAAAAAATCTTCTTCTCATTTTGTTTCTTCTTCTTCTTCTCCTTTGGCTTTCTTTTTCTTCTTTTTTCTTCTTCTTCGTTTTCGTCTTCTTCTTCTTCTTCTTCTTCTTCTTCTTCTTCTTCTTCTTCTTCTTCTTCTTCTTCTTCTTCTTCTTCTTCTTCTTCTTCTTCGTCTTCCTCCATCTCTTTTCTTGTTCTGATTTACTTAATAGAAGTGTGTGTGCAGTTTCATGCGGTCTCTGTTGCCACATCGAGCCCCAATCAACACATCAAGCCTTAAGTTAAGTTCGACGTCTGAAGCGGTGAAGAGTTATGCTCATAGGCGGAGGGTGGTGAGAGATGAACTGCGTGAGGCAGCCCCTGACCGACTCCGACCATCAACCCTGCATGCAATCGATCGTGGGCCAGTAAAAACCCCATTCATTACGTCCGCCCGTTTCAAACCCAACATTAATTCGGGCTCTACCTAGCTATACAACCGCTCCTATAAATCGCTCTGGCTATAGGCGCGACACTTGAACGTTCGTCTGAAAACGCAGTCGACATCGCCTTACCATTGTGTATCAAAACGCAATACAGTCGTGGTTATCTCCGCCGCTGTTATTTGCATTTGCTCATTAAATGCTGTCTGAATTTGATGGAAAATGAGCTCAGGGATGATGAGGTTTTCAAATGGAGACACTTCTTCTAAAAAACTTGATAATTATGTGCACTACGCGTCGCCAGCAACCTGTTTCTATATAGCTAGACTAGTTCGTCTAAACCAACCATCACGCACTTCTCCGACTTGGTGCATGAGTTTTGCAAAGTTATGCAACTTTGTTTGCTCTGCAAAACGATGTTGGTGCTTGCTAACAGCATGCTTACGCTGTGCACATGAATGACGTTGTGTATCAGCCAACGACGTGAGTGCTACACACCGTTATAGTGCTGTCTGTTATAAGGTGAATTGTGGTGGTGTGATATCTTATTGACACGACTGTTTCAATCATTGCCATATTTATCAGAAGGCTTCCACACTTACCATGAAAAGGTCACAAGAACTTTATAGATAGTCACCACTTCTGAAACCGCGGCCAGGGATGTCATTGAACCTCCATTTCAATGCCTAATTCTTCTAAGAAGATGGGGCTAACGTTTGAGACAGATGTAACGCTTTGAACCAGAGGACAATAAATATACAGTGCAACCACAACCACAACCATATCGTTTGTGTATGAGTCTCAGCCCTAACTCCTAGCCACAATGTAAGTCCAATCCAGAGTCCGAGCCCGTGCATGCAGTCCGCAGTCCTAGTTCGAGTCCAAACCTCTAGCTCCGACCCGGGACCAAGCCCCTAGCCCTAGCACGAGCCCTGGCCCGAGTTAGATACCCTAGTCTTTACCATAGCCCAAGCACCAAGCCCCTGCTTTAATCATATATAGTTCCCAGCCCTAGTCCAAGCCATAGCCATAGGCTCATAAGCCCATAGCCCCAGCCCTAGCCCTATAGCTATAGGCCTACCTATAATCCAAACCATAGCCCTACCACGAGCCCTGGCCCGAGTTCGATACCCTAGCCCTTACCATAGCCATAGCACCAAGCCCCTGTTTTAATCACAGTACCCAACCCTAGCCCGAGCTGTAGCCATAGTCCTGGGCCTAAACCCAGGTCTAGCCCTAGCGCTAGCCTGGGCCCTAGCTCGAGTCCTTTGTAGGAACCGAGGTTTAGACAAGTACAAAAAATGCATTGTATGCTACGTGTAGATTGGTGACGACAGATCTCGAATCCGGCGCCGAGCGATTCTGCTCACAGGGGCGGGCAAAAGGTGAACGAGACCTGTCAGAATATTTCCCTTTCGCTTTCTCTGGCAAGATTTATGCCCGTGCCGATGCCTCTGGAGTTTACAGCCTTGCCGTACCTCGGTGTGAAACCAACCGGGCCGGCTACAGCGGTGCACCGGCGCTCCGATGTTTTGACAGCAGAGGCTGTTTTCGTATGGCGTTTTTCTTTCTGTTTCACCCACGCTCGAACTCGAAGACTGCGCATCAATATAGGGACACGATGTCCAGCTTGAAAGATCTGTTGAAAGAAGACTCTTGGAAATGGCGCGTTTCCGTTCAGCGTGAATGAATTTCAATCGCGCCCAATGCTGGGAAAAGCACTGTCGAGCAATAACTAACCGACTTTTCATCAAAAGCTGCTCAAAATGTGAATTTTGAAATACGGCCCCCCAAAAAAATTTATTTGAACCCGAGACCCCTGTGGTATTCTTTGCGCACTAGTGCTTCGACCGTCTGGGCAATCCAGCCCTTAGATGGCGGACTTCCTTCCGAAGGCAGTTCAACGAATCTTTGCCCGGATGGGGGCGCCAGTTAGAAGCATTCGACCATTAACTGCCGGTATAATTACGGTAGTAATCGATGGCATTATTGGGCAGCTACGGGGAACCTGTTGGATTTTCTCGGTGAAAAGCGAGCACACTCCCGGTCCCCCAACATTTCTGGTTGAATCAGATCGCAGATCAAGTGTTGGACCAACGTCTTTCGGCCTCATCACAGACAATAATATTGGATATGGGATCGAGAAAAAGGAATTCGACCTCCACTCCATATCACGATAACTCGCCGTTTAACCCAACGGAGACATCGTCCGCTAGCCTAGCCGTCTCATCAGCTCAGTGCAACATAGGCCCGTGGGTTTACACAGTGCTTTTAATATTACAACATTGTTATGGTTGTGTGCGATGCTTGTTGGTGTTGCTGTATTTGGCGGCCCCTCTTGGAGGCGGGGGATTCCGGGCGCCACATTGTGGATTGTGCGAGGCGATGAGAGTCGCTCGGCCGCGCTGTAGTGACGGCCACGTCACCTTCGCGTGGCGTGCCGTGTGCTGCACTGCTTGGACCGACGTTACCGCAACGCTTTGCTCTGTGATTCAACCTGCAGCATTTATAATTGCAACAGGTGCCTTTTCATGGAAAAAGCACCCACCTCCCCTTCTGAAATAGTCTTCTTACTTCCCCCCAAAGTCTTTCAGCTTGTTTCAAAACCGTGGTGGCCATTCTGGCTGAGGGTTCTGTTCTGGCTCAGGGTCGGGCTCAGGCTCAGGCTCAGGCTCTGGCTCTCGGCTCTGGCTCTGACTCTGGCTCTGGCTCTGGCTCTGGCTCTGGCTCTGGCTCTGGCTCGGGCTCGGGCTCTGGCTCTAGCTCTGGCTCGGGTTCAGACTCAGGCTCAACCTCATGCTCTAGCTCGAGATCTGGTTGGAGCTCTGGCTCAGCCTCTTAATCATGTTGATGCTCAGGTTCGGGCTCACACCGAGGTTATGGCTCTGGCTATGTGGCTGAGGTTCGGGTTCGGGCTTAGACTCAGCCTCAGGCTATGGCTCGGGGTTACCACCTATCAGGGTCTAACTCGGGCTTCGTCTCCCTTGCCCATATAGAAGCTGAAACCGCACGTCGTTGTTGCGGGAAGTGCCATGCACTGTTTCAACCGGATGCGATCCCTCCAAAATCTGCCTGAACCGAATATTCACCCACATCGACGTTTCTCCTAGCGATTGCACGGATAGCTCTGGGCGCCCCCAACCGCTCTTGACTAAAAGCAGTCCAATTATTCGCATCCCACTCACTATTTGGTAATCAATAACGAACTCAAAAGTATACGAGCCCCCATCCAGTAGCAAATTTGTAATGAATTGATATTCGAACGCAGCGGGTGTGAGAGGAACGAGGAGCGAAATAGAAACGGAAAGAAATATTGTAACGTCGGGTGTCTTGCAGAAGGTCAGGGTATAAGGTCAAAAGCAGGTCACTAAGGTCATTTATTTTTTTCTTTATTTTTATTATTTCCTCATTATTTTCCATTTCGTAATCGATCCTATATATCCACATTCAGTGTTTACGTCACGATGAAGTTAAAATCAAGTCAAACAAACTGAGTGGGGAAAGCTGAGTTGGAACTTTTTGAGCAATTTGAAAAATTGGCAAAGAGAGCTTTGACGGGACCGGGACTTGAACCCGAGACCTCTGGGTTCAAGTCCCGGTCCAGTCAAAGTTTTCAAAGTAAAATCAATTATAAAAAAAGGCATAAAACGGACCAGACGGAATGTCTTCCCAGCAGAAGGGCATGAAGAGATGTTAGCGTCTGAACGTGCACTTATGGCCGACGGTTTTGGGTTATAGGCCTACTTGTAAAAAAATCAGGGGGGAGGGGCAGACGGGTCTGATATGGCGTGCATACTGTGTGGTGGTCGACATTTGAGGCCAAGGAAATCCTCCAAGACCGAATCTCCCGCGTTGCGTTGTCATCCACCCGACGCCAACTAAGCCAAGGCTGTAATCCCCGCGAAAGACCGGGGATGTGGAGAGTAAGGAAAAAGAACAACCACTTGCCACGCAAACTAACCCCAACCCCCATCCCCCCCCAAAAAAATGAAAACAATAATGAAGCAACCAACGCACCCCCTGTCCGAAAAAATGCAGACTGACATGTCAGTCGAATCCGTCAGTTTGTAACGAAACACGTATAAACCCCATATCAACCTATTCCGCCAACGACGATCACCTTGCCTGAACTCGAAATGAACTCACCCCCTCTAAGAACGGTTCAAGGATATTGTTCTTAAAAGTCTGATGCGAGGGTTGGGGAAGTGGGGAGGGGAACGATAGGGGTAGGGTTGAAAGGAAAACGTTGGGTGGAGGTATAGGGGTAGGGGTAGGGGTAGGAGTGGGGGTGGGAGTGGGGGGGGGGTAAAGCCGGGAGAGGGGGGTCGGGGAGGAACCCCTTGGACCGGGCGCGCAGACGCGCACCCACCCCGGGGGGTGCCGATTTCGGAGAACCTACTAACGAGGACAACATGCTCTTCCCCGGTCCGCATAATCGGCGAGCGGCGGTGATTGGTCTTGACATCGGTTCTCCGGCCGCTTGATTACACCCACAGTCACTCTAGAGAAGACTAGTGATATAAGGGGCCTGGCATTTTGAAACTAGCTAGGCTGGCGTCCTTAGTTTATCAAACGGGGAGGGGGGCTTTTCAGTCAAAACAAACTACAGGACAAACTTACTGGGAACTTTTTGTAACAATTTCTTGTTCCAGTTTTGAAGAAAAAAATGGCAAAAGAAAACATTGACTGGACCCTGTTATGAACCCGAGACCTCTGGTTTTGCGTACCAGCGCTCTTACCATCCGAACTATCCAGCCCTCAGATGGTGGCCTTCCCACATAGTCAACTAGTCTTTGTCAGTCAGAAGTAGGCCTATATCTCCAGGAATCAGTCCCCCACCCCCACTTTTTTTTCATTCAGATGTACACAACCAATTGTCGCAAACATGTCAACAGCAGTTCAGGGATCTCACAAAGTGGATCTTTTAAAATTGTAATTGAAGTCACAACAATAATTGAGGGAAAACTGACTAAGAAGGGGGCAATTCGGTTGATTTTTTATCTCACTTGGGGTAAATTTTGGGGGCTGGTAAGTAGCTCTCTTTCGGCGTCTGTATAAAAAAGTTTGTTAATCTTTCGGCAATATCAGAGGGACCACGTTGGCTAAAATATCAACTGGTAGAATTATTGATCGATAAAAACCCAACTGTTGAATCAGTCGCAATTTGCGAGTCCCGGCGTTACTTTTGAGAAACGTCCCGGCATGCACTGCTAGATGCACCGGGACCTCTCCTCGTTTCTTTGAGATGAGCAACATTTCTCTTTTTTGGCAGACGATGTTTTGCCAAACAGTTTTTGTTCGACGGGGTGGGTCTATACTTTGAGGGACAGAACCGTGACAGGGCTGGCCAGTGTTGGTGGTCCCGAGCTCCCGATTCTGCCTCTTTTTCTCGAGACCATATATTCTTCCTTTTTTGTCAAGGTCTCGCCAATTATGAGGTCTCGAAATGTGGATGGCTCTTATTCTCACCTCTCTCTCTCTCTCTCCCTCTCCCACTCGATCCCTCTTTCCCCTATCCCTCCCCCTCTCCCCCTCCCTCTCCCTCTCCTTCTCCCTCTCCCTCTCCCTCTCCCTCTCCCTCTCCCTCTCCCTCTCCCTCTCCCCATCTCTCTCTCTCTATCTCTCTCTCTCCCTCTCCCTCTCCCTCTCCCTCTCCCTCTCCCTCTCCCCCTCCCTCTCCCTCTCCCTCTCCCTCTCCCTCTCCCTCTCCCTCTCCCTCTCCCTCTCCCTCTCCCTCTCCCTCTCCCTCTCCCACTCCCTCTCCCACTCCCTTATCCTCTCCCTCTCCATCTCCCTCCCCCTCTCTCTCATCTCTCTCTCTCTCTCTCTCCCTCTCCCTCCCTCTCCCACTCGATCCCTCTCCCCTTTCCCTCTCCCTCTCCCTCTACATCCCCCTCCCCTCTCCCTCTCCCTCTCCCTCTCCCTCTCCCTCACCCTCTCCCTCTCCCTCTCCCCCATCTCTCTCTCTCTCTCTATATATATATATATATATATCTCACTTTCTGTCTCTCTTCGTGCCTCCATCTTGAATAGGATCGGGACGAGACCTGGCCCAGACCTTGAGTACAATTCCAGATCGTTCGGATTTGATTACGTCAAATTGCTGGCCGTGGCCAGTTAACTGGTTTTCTCAGCACTCGTCTGACAGTGATTATGTGTCGTGGCGGGAAATGTCTGTCTGTGAAGCGACGGACAGTCTAATAATTGCACAGCGGGCTGCACAGCGTGCGTCCAGGGGCCGTGTGCTGATTTACTGAGGGCCAACCACACTTCTGGGTCTAGGTCTCGGTCTTGGGCATTGGGGTCTCGGTCTTGGGCATCGGTCCGTCGGGCACTGATGAGGCCCTGGTCTCGCTCGGGGTTCCTGTGTTGGGCATTGAGGTTTGTGGTATCAGTCTTGGGCATTGAGGTCTCGGTCTTGGGCAATGAGGTCTCGGTCTTGGGCAATGAGGTATCGGTCTTGGGCGTTGAGGTCTCGGTCTTTGGGCATTGAGGTCTCGGTCTTGGGCATTGAGGTTTATGGTCTTGGGTATTGTGGTCTCGGTCGTGGGCATTGAGGTTCCTGTCTTGGGCATTGAGGTTTGTGGTATCAGTCTTGGGCATTGAGGTCTCGGTCTTGGGCATTGAGGTCTCGGTTTTGGGCAATATTATAGTCTCGGTCTCGATCTTATGGTACTGAGATCTCGTTCTCGGTCTTAAAGTCTTGATTTGGAGATCTAATTGTGTTCGACTTTGGGCATCGCGGTCTCGTCAGCCGAGTACGGAAATTATTCCCCCTATAAGTTGGGGAAAGAATTACTTTACAGAAACTCCTCCGTAGAGGAAAATAATGGAAACTATCCACCCCCCCAAAAAAATTCAAAAATTCAAAACAAAAATCGCCAAAGCCTCAAGTACGGAACCCACGCAATATAGGGTAATCACAGCTCGTTGGGCGTGTTTATCCATTTCCACAATAACACCAGATGACATTTTCATGGCCAAATGCCACGTTGTATAATGGCAGCATTGATTCACATATTTTTGTGAAAAAAAAAAAAAAGATTTACTGCAACATAGAAGCTGATCGCCACACCTATATAGGGGTAGGTAGGGGTATATTTTTTGGGTGGAGGGAGCGTATTGACGGGGATTAGAAAAAAATGTGTATCGTTTGACAAAGTACCCTTAAAAGCAAAGGTCGACTATTATGGAGTTGAGGCTATAAATATTACCTACACCGTTGGTATTATATTGAGAATTGTCAATGGGTAACCCCTCGCTCACCATTTTGTTTCAGCTCGTTTGTGTAGCTCTTTTTTGTTCCATCGAATTGTTTTGAAAGTCCGGGCCCTCGGTCTTTCTCGAGAAAAGCATGACCCCCCCTTTCCCCTCAACCTACCCCCCTTTCCCCTCAACCTACCCCCCTCCCCCGTCCCTCCCCCGACTCTCCGTCCGTACGGTGGTCCACACAAATCACAGCAGCCGCCTCTCGCCCAGGCGCCGCTGGTTGCGGGGACGCGCTCGGTATCAACCTCGTTCCCGCATCCCCTTCTCGGATTCACCTCCGTTCCCGTCGACCCCCTTCACCCGACCCGACCTTTCCCGCTCTCAAAAAAATCTAAACGCATACACGATTTGAGCTGTAAATCTCGACCCAACCCCCCCCCCCCCCTCAGCAGAAAAACAGAAAGTACACAGGTTCTCAGTTGAACAAAATAAAGGCAGGTGTTTAAAAAAGAAAAAAAATGGCGTATGGCGTCTACCCTAAAGAAATATCACGGCAAGGATTTTCGAAGGTCGACGCGTAGCTAGCTCACATTCGCCGTTAGTCAAATTCTGCCCGCGCTGCCTGATTTTTGCTTCATCAGGCATCGGGCAAAGCACTGAGCTCTCAGAGTTTATCACGTCGAGCAGGGCAACTCCTCAGATCATTGAAATACCGTGACCGATTCCGGTTAAGAATTGATAACCAAAAACGTGTCAACGTTTTCCCGATAGTCTGAAACAAAATTGATTTTTCAATCCATGTCGGATAAAGCTTAAAAACCCCCATTTCATGTTGCAAAGAAAGTTTTTGTTTTTATGGTTCAAATACAAAAATACTGTTGCAAACTGCTCACTGACTAAAATGACCAGCAATACATAAAATCTCAAAATCTCAAAAGATAGAGGGCCTGGCGTTTGTTGCCACTCTAACTTTTGATGGTTCTATAGTTGTTTTAAGAATCGCATTTGATTGTATATCTTCCCGTTTAGGTCAAACAAATAAAAGAGAAACTGACTGGGAACTTTTAAACAGTTAACCAAAAATTGGCAGACAAGACTTTGACTGGACCGGGACTTGAACGCGAGACCTCTGGTTTTGCGTACCAGCGCTCAAGTTACCATCTGAGCTATATCAAGCCCTTAGATGGTGGCGCGGCCTTCCCTAAAAAAAGAGCTAGAAACAAATATGTCCCATTTATAGTTCAAATACCCGAGAAAGACCTCATGGTCGACCTCGTGGTATCGGTAATAAATACCAAATTTTAAAAAGTGTTACCGAAATAATTATTTGTAAATATCTCATGTTCTAATACGTTTGCGGTGACACCATGCAAAGTTCTCTTTTTGTGAGTATGTGTGGTTCTGAAAAGAACCGGAGGAACTCGACGTTTCGAACAGTTTACTCTGTTCGTCTTCATGTATAGGCCTACATGTATACATGCATCTCATTAAAAAAAGACCAGAGCATGTACCGAATCTGACGTCGGTCCATCCAATCCCATCCATGTCTTCCCAGGATCCCCTGGTTGACGACAAGTTGAAACAATATACGCGTGTTTCACGCTACTCAAAGGTTAAACTGGTTCCCGTCAGTCGGTCCACCACACACGCACCGTCTGCCCAATCAGGGCATTACAAGCCCAACGTGTCCCAAGGCGTTTCCTCTCTCTCTCTCTTTTATTTCTTCAAAGGAACATACCCCAGCTCATTATGCACTTCTTATACCCTTTTTTTTATTCTTATTAATCTTAAAGCTGAGGGAAAAACCGCAACACCTGTTTCAAATCGCAGGGGTCAACGTCCCTTAGCTCCGCGCGACCCCTCGTGCCGTATCAAAACGCATTCGCCCGTTGCCGTGGTTACGTCTAAATTCTGCAACTAGTGCAAAAAAACAAACACCCCTTACAATAAATAAATCAGCAGGCCTAATTGGAAAGCGACCGTTAGGCGACGGACATTATAGCAATCGGGGAAGGAAATTCCGCCTTTTTCATGTTTTTTTTTTTTTTTTTACGGAGAGTCCATCCAACACGGGGAGGTCGCCATTTTGACATGTTTACCAGCGACTGCTGTCGTTGGTAAGGGGCTATTAATAGCGCTATTAAAGTAAGGCGCCGCGGACCACTGAACTAATTTGTAACTTAACCACCCTGAGTAATCCGGTTGATTTTTTTTATTGACGTAAGGTTTGGTTCTTGGCGCTCTTGCTCGCCTGTTTCATTCTGTGTCTGTAACGCTATGCAGTCCCCGATAAGAGCTAGTGGCTGGTCCTTATATGATTCTGTTCGATCTGGGAGCCTGCCCCCACCTCCATCCCACTTCACTTATTGCAGGGCCTTTACTTTTTTTTCTCAAACATAAAATATGCTGGCCTGACGTTTCGGTCCTATAATTATAGCAGGACCTTTTCCCAAATGCCTTTGAATGCACAAGAACGTTGCCAACTGCTTTACGGACTGAAAATGACCTCCCATTACTGCATTGCTTGTATCGAAACTTGTAAACAATTCCTCTAAGATGTTGAAACTGAGGCTTCGATTTGTGTGTGTTTGGACAGAATGACTTTACCAGACAAACTCAATGCTTAACGGGACACAAATCCCCGTCAAGGACAATGGCGTTGCGAACACATTACCTCCTGATAGATCTGAACGGCCGAGGGCAGCGCCCACATCTCCCCACCGCCCACCTTCGCCAAAACGGCGTCTTTACGGTATTCAATTACACCCCAGCTCTTGCCGTCGAGACTGTCCGGAGTCTAGTCTACAGGCTCAGTGCTGTTCCGTACCATCCGCTACTTCTCAGGTATTGACAAATGCAAGCGACACTTGTTGATGCATCAAGAAAATGAACTTGACACACAACCAAAATAACGTAGGATAGAGCAAACAAGAACAAAACCCACACAAAACAAAGCAATGGCACTTCCCGACGGATAACTCGAAAAGCACACTAAAACACTATACGGAGGTTAGTCGTAGTGCTGCCAACAGAATAAGATAATACAGTTCAATGACTTAATGAGCACTGAATGCCCAAGTGCTTTGCCCGATGCCTGATGAAAACAATTTCAGACAGCTCGGGCGGGATTCGAACCCGCGACTCCTGCTTTCTAGTGCAGACGTCTTAACCACTTGACCACCGAGCTGGTCGAGGTCTTGTGGTGGATTCGAATAATTGGGTATTTCATTTCACTCTATTCCTCAATCACTTAAATCGTAAGTGCTTTCAACCCTAGGACATTCTTTCCTTAGTTTTTCGGAAGGGGAAGGGGGCCGGGCAGGTAGGGGGGGGGGGGGGTTACATTTTTCAAAATGGGAAGGACTCGAGACCAGACACCCCTGGGGGTAAGCGATGAGATTACTAGGTCTAGGATCCCCTGACATTGCCGCTCCTTTGCAGTCGTAAATAAGCGGGGCACCCGTCTGCGCGCTCGGCCCGTGACGAAACGTGAGCGCGCAGAATTATATAGAACGGGTGAACTTTCTCTGGGGTCAAGAAACTTTACCCCGGAAAGCCTTAAACTGACACGGCTGTCCCCCCCCCCTATATGGCCACAGGTGCGTCTCGAAAAGTCACAGATGGTGTCCCACTTCTCAGTCCATGTAAGGTCCCATAATTTAGTTGAATGTTGTACTTATATATGCACATTGTGGTTTTTCTTTAGGGCTTAATTTTGTACTTATAGCAGAATCTATGCGCTTAATGCAGAAAGTGATGAAGCGCTCGATCTGTACTCAAGCAGAAATGTTGTACTTGCAGAACGTCTGTGCTTACAGCAAAACTTTTCTGGAACTTTCTCAAAGGTTCTGGCTTTGAGAAAGGTCCTGCTAGGATCGAAACGTCAGGCACTCCTAATAAAAAAATTAAAAAAACACTGATATTTATTCTCCGTGAGAGAAGAATGTATTTCGTGTAACAATCAACGTCTGTTTTTTTAATTTCTGACTATTGAGAAAGGTTCTGCTAGGATCGAAACGTCGGACCCTCCTAAGTTAAAAAAAAATACGAAGAAACAGTTTCGAGTTGCATTGGGTGCTCTATTTTGAGCAAGAGAGCAAGGTTTCACCCACAAATGAAAACAAAGCTGCCGGATGACAAAAGACAAAGCCTGAGCCCTTCCCCTAACAATAGCCAGGGACATGCTTTTTTCTTCGCCGGTTCCTACGTGGTTCCCGCCCTTTGCCTATATACCCATTGCCTATATACCAAATAGGGTGACTGAATACAATTGATAGGCAGTGTCAGCACACACTAAATCTTTTGCCTTTGCCCACATTGGGTGGCTCTATAAAATAAGGTATACAGGATCATCGAACACCAACTCTGTCTGTAGATGGATTTCCTCACTTTTCAGTCAAATGAGCCGCGCTTGTGCTTAGCATATTCAAATCATGCACAACTGACTCTTTTGGCGCTATTAGAAGCGACATGTCATGATCAAATCTGACAATCGATTAGTCAGGCAAAGTTGTTAGCCACCCTGGTAGGTAGACCGTGGTTTGACTGTGATTTAAGTAAACTGGACATCCATTTCTAAATAAGCCGTCCCTGCTCTCACTCATTCTGTGAGTTGACAAAACACATCTCCACCTATTTTACCGTTTCCGCCTTCCCCTGACAAACGACCGTGCTTACACGCCTTAGTTGATGTGGGTGGTTTTTACAGGCACTATACTTCACACTTCTCGGCTATACCTGTACTAAATAATGTCACAATAACAAACACGGTCTCTGCCGAGTTCTCGTGATGACTTGGGTCACGGGCGGATCCCAAACCGACCCGTTGCCATTGTCTAGTATCCAGTGTATACACTCACCGCACGTTCAGCGTAAACATTGCCCGCGTCACATGATGTTGTCACGAAGGCCAAAAACATGCACCGATCGTGGCCCATCGCGCTCGATCATGTACCAATGATTTGTCAGAAGACGAATGCTTACACAAAACCACACAGACACCCACACACGCATAGGGATCGGTCACAATGTTGAAAGTCGACCCATTAATCACGCGCGCTAACGATAAACACATCAGGATTGGGGTATAGTGGTGTGTCAGAGTAGAGTGGGGGAAATTGTGCGCACATCTTTCCCTCATCGCTGTTACCGTAATGGCGAATAAATCGCGCCGTCTCTCCGTTCCTCTTTGCGTGCCCTCTCCGCGTGCACGAAGCACGCCCTGTCCTGTCTTGCTCTGCCCTGTCCTGTCTTGCCCTGCCCTGTCCTGTCTTGCCCTGCCCTGTCCTGTCTTGCTCTGCCCTGTCCTGTCTTGCCCTGCCCTGTCCTGTCTTGCTCTGCCCTGTCCTGTCTTGCCCTGCCCTGTCCTGTCTTGCCCTGCCCTGTCCTGTCTTGCCCTGCCCTGTCCTGTCTTGCTCTGCCCTGTCCTGTCTTGCCCTGCCCTGTCCTGTCTTGCCCTGCCCTGTCCTGTCTTGCTCTGCCCTGTCCTGTCTTGCCCTGCCCTGTCCTGTCTTGCCCTGCCCTGTCCTGTCTGCCTGTCCCGTTCTACCTTCCCTGAGTCATGTCATGTGATGTCTTGTCATAATTATTCTCTCCTGACTTGATCTGTCCTGAACGTCGGGGGGGGCGCCATGGAAAACAGTTAACCACCTTTCCGTATTCTCTGATACTCCCATGGCCTTAGCCATCCCCCATGTCTATCCATTCTGTGATGCTGTCTTCCCAGCGTTCGTATCTGTCTTTCTGACTTCTGGCACTATCCTATTGTGAGATTGTTTAACACAAGTCCAGCTGGTCGAGACGCAGGCCCGTACTATTATCGGGTCTTCGTAAGGATTGTACTGCATGCTGAGGATGGATTGGTGCTAACGATGCACTGAGAAGGGAATATTACTCCACACTCAACAATAACTTTGATCTCTCCATTGAAGGATTTCGAGTGGACCGACTAGCCAACCCGTGGCGGGAGAGGGCGCTCAGTCAACCCAGAGCGCCCTCTCACCAACAGAGGGCGCCCTCCCACCACCGACGGGGTCGCAAAGGCACCGCTGCTGCAGTCTTCGCGGATGCCGCAGCTTGCGCGGCCCGCCGGGGGTCGAGCAGCAAGGGGTCGGGATCGGCCAGGAGCCGAGCCAGCCTCGCCCTCATCTGCGCGCTCCTGGCGTCCGCCGTGAATGCGTCGGTCTGCCAGCCGGGCGTCCCCGAGGTGTCCGGCGGCGGGAGTCCCATGAGCGAGTACGCCGGGGCCGCGGATCCCCCGTCCTTCCTGCTGACGACCCGCCACGGAGGGCACACCGCTCCCAGCCCCACGCTGGAGGCCGACTCGCTGGCCGAACTGGAGGCCGAGTCCCTCAGGCCCGACCTGGACCGAGTGGGGCACGCCGCCAGCGACCGTCACAAACCGGCCACTGGTCCCGGGCGGGCGGAGACCAGGCCGGCCTCAAGTCGAACAACGCCGCCCTCTACCGCGCCAACGTCACAGTCGACGGCGAGCCGCGCTGGTCCGCCACGGCAGATTTCGTCGACGTCGCAGCCGGGCCGATGGCTCGACGACGCCCGACCCGCCGCGACCACGCAAGGCCCAGAGGTGGCCCCCGCCGTAACCCAAGTCAATCCCCCATCCAAACTCCCAGTTTCCTCGGCAGCGGAGGAGATGATTGGGAGCAGTAGGAAGATCGTGCACGAGGCCTCGCCGTCTTCCTCGAAGACCGCCCCAACCCACAGGGGCGAGAGATTCGACACCGGAGTCCAGACTAACATGTCCCCTGACGCCACTGGTTCTCTGACTGAAAATATGACACGCAGAGTTCCAACCTCTCCCATCTTGAAATCAACAACTTCTCCCATATTACTATCAAAAGCATCCTCTATCTCAAAATCAACAAATTCTCCCATATCAAAACCAACAAAATCATCTAACCTAGAATCAACAACTTATCCCATTCTAGGATCAACAACATCCTCTGTATTAAAATCAACAAACTCTCCCATTCTAGAGTCGACAACCAGTCCAATATTTGACTCCGCAGCTTCTCTCACCCTGAAACCGACAACATCGCAAATCGTAAAATCGACATCATCGCACATCCAGGATTCGACCACCCTTAACCCAACCTTATCTCAACAAACCCAACCCAACCTTAACCCAACAAACAAACCAACTATGCATTCTCATCTTACACACGAAGGGGAAAAGATACCCACTTTAGAACCGGCAACTTCCCCTACTATTGAATCGACAACCTTTCACGACAAAGAGTCGACAAAGTCTCTCGTCATAGAATCGACAACCTTGCACACTAAAGAATCGACAATATCCCCCATCTTAGAATCAGCACCATCTCCTACCTTTGATTCGAAAACGAAAGAATCTTCAACCTCTCATACCAAAGAACCGACAAAGTTTACCTTCCTAGAATCGACAGCCTTAGATTTAACAACTCCCCTCGCGTTAGAATCTTCTTCTCGTGTCCACAAATTACAATCACCAACCTCTCATACCAAAGAATCGACTACTCCAATCTTAGAATCGACACCTACCACCTTTGATTCGACTTTCTCTTCAACCTTTGAATCGACTATCTCTCCATCCTTTGAATCGACAATCTCTCCATCCTTTGAATCAACAATCTCTCCATCCTTTGAATCGACAATCTCTCCATCCTTTAAATCGACAACCTCTCTATCCTTTAAATCAGCTTTCTCTTCCATCTTTGAATCGACAACCTCTCCATCGTTTGAATCGACTATCTCTTCCAACTTTGAATCGACAATCCTTCCAACCTTTGAATCGACAACCTCTCCCGCCGTGACATTGAAGCCAACTCATACACAAGAATCGAAAACTTCACCCACCTCCGAATCAACGACCTATCCTGTCAAAGCATCGAAAACCTCTCATACCAAAAAGTCTACAAAGTCTTTTGAATCGACAAACTCTCCCACCTTTGAGTCGACAACCTCTCCTACCGTGGAATGGAAAACCGCTCATACTAAAGATTCTAAAACTTCACCCACCCCAGAATCAGCAACCTCACATACCAAAGACTCGACAACCTCTCCCAACTTCAAATCGACAACCTCTCCCATCTTTGAATCGATAACCTCTCACTTCAAAGAATTAACACCCTCTCCGGCCTTTCAATCAAAAACCTCTCCCGCCGTGGAAGAGAAAACTGCTCGTACGAAAAAATCGAAAGCTTCACCCAACTCAGAATCAACAACCTCTCATACCGAGGACTCGACGACCTCTTCCACCTTCCCATCTCCTACCGTAGAAACAGCAGCATCTGATGCCGTAGAATCGTCAGCCTCTTCCTCCTTACACTCGTCAGCCTCTTCCTCCTTACACTCGTCAACCTCTCATACAAAAGAATTGCATACTCCTGCCATCTTTGAATCGACATTCCATGCCGAAGTAACTGCAATATCCCCCATCTTAGAATTGACACCTCTCATCTTAGAAACAGAAACTTCTTCCACCTTAGACTCGAAAATATCTCATACCAAAGAACTAACAGCCTCACCAACCTTAGAATCGACAATATCTCATACCAAAGAATCGACAAACTCAACCACCTTAGAATCGACAAACTCAACCACCTTAGAATCAAAAACATCTCATACCAAAGAATCGACAAACTCACCCACCTTAGAATCGACAACATCTCATACCAAAAAATCGACAAACTCACCCACCTTCGAAACGACAATATCTCATACCAAAGAATCGACAAACTCACCCACCTTAGGGTCGACATTATCTCATACCAAAGAATCGACAAACTCAACCACCGTAGAATCGACAACATCTCATACCAAAGAATCGACAAACTCACCCACCTTAGAATCGACAACATCTCATACCAAAGAATCGACAAACTCACCCATCTTAGAATCGACAACATCTCATACCAAAGAATCGACAAACTCACCCACCTTAGAAACGACAATATCTCATACCAAAGAATCGACAAACTCACCCACCTTAGAGCCGACATTATCTCATACCAAAGAATCGACAAACTCACCCATCTTAGAATCGACAACATCTCATACCAAAGAATCGACAAACTCACCCACCTTAGAATCGACAACATCTCATACCAAAGAATCGACAAACTCACCCACTTTAGAAATGACAATATCTCTTACCAAAGAATCGATAAACTTACCCATCTTAGAATCGACAATATCTCATACCAAAGAATCGACAAACTCACCCACCTTAGAATCGACAATATCTCTTACCAAAGAATCGACAAACTCACCCATCTTAGAATCGACAATATCTCATACCAAAGAATGGACAAACTCACCCACCTTAGAATCGACAATATCTCTTACCAAAGAATCGATAAACTCACCCATCTTAGAATCGACAATATCTCATACCAAAGAATTGACAAACTCACCCACCTTAGAATCGATAATATCTCTTACCAAAGAATGGACAAACTCACCCACCTTAGAATCGATAATATCTCTTACCAAAGAATCGATAAACTCACCCATCTTAGAATCGATAATATCTCATACCAAAGAATCGACAAACTCACCCACCTTAGAATCGACAATATCTCTTACCAAAGAATCGATAAACTCACCCATCTTAGAATCGACAATATCTCATACCAAAGAATGGACAAACTCACCCACCTTAGAATCGACAATATCTCTTACCAAAGAATCGACAAACTCACCCATCTTAGAATCGACAATATCTCTTACCAAAGAATCGACAAACTCACCCACCTTAGAATCGACAATATCTCTTACCAAAGAATCGACAAACTCACCCATCTTAGAATCGACAATATCTCATACCAAAGAATCGACAAACTCAACCACCGTAGAATCGACAACATCTCATACCAAAGAATCGACAAACTCACCCACCTTAGAATCGACAACATCTCATACCAAAGAATCGACAAACTCACCCACCTTAGAATCGACAATATCTCTTACCAAAGAATCGACAAACTCACCCACCTTAGAATCGACAATATCTCTTACCAAAGAATCGACAAACTCACCCATCTTAGAATCGACAATATCTCATACCAAAGAATCGACAAACTCACCCACCTTAGAATCGAAAATATATCTTACCAAAGAATCGATAAACTCACCCACCTTAGAATCGACAATATCTCATACCAAAGAATCGACAAACTCACCCATCTTAGAATCGGCAATATATCTTACCGGTACCAAAGAAGCGACAATATCTCTTACCAAAGAATCGACAAACTCACCCATCTTAGAATCGACAATATCTCATACCAAAGAACCGTCAAACTCATCGACTTCTTCCCCAACCTTAGAATCGACTTCTTCTCCGACCTTAGAATCGACTTCTTCCCCAACCTTAGAATCGACTTCTTCTCCGACCTTAGAATCGACTTCTTCCCCAACCTTAGAATTGACTTCTTCTCCGACCTTAGAATCGACTTCTTCCCCAACCTTAGAATCGACTTCTTCTCCGACCTTAGAATCCCTTATCTTAAAATCTCGAACTCCTCATGTCGTAATAACGACCGCTACCATCTTAGAACACACAAAACCCCGCACCTCAGGAACGACACCTCTCATTCTTAAATCTAACACACCCGTTCTTAATTTAACTGCCACGCAAATTTTAGATGCAACCGTTTCTTCTCTCTTAGAATCGACAACCTCGCCCACCTTAGAATTGACATCACCGACTCTGGAATCGAAAACCTCAACCACCTCGGAATCAACAGCAACAACAACCTCGGAATCAACAACGTCACCCACCATGAAATCGGCAACATCACCCACTTCAGAATTAACAATCTCACCCATCTTAAAATTAGCAACCTCCTCTACCTTAGATTCGACAACCTCATCTACCTTAGATTCGACAACCTCACCCAATTTAGAATCAACCCCAACCACCTTGGAATCGACAACTTCGCTCACGTTCGACTCAACAACCTCCCAAATTATAAAATCGACAGCCACAGATTCGACAACCTCACCCACCTCAGAATCGACAACCTCGCCCAGCTTAGAATCGACAACTTCGCGAACCTCGGAATCAACGACCTTATTCACCTTAAACTGGACATCCTCACCAACGCTCGACTCAACAACCTCACCCACCATGGAATCGACAACCTCACCCACCATGGAATCGACAACCTCACCTACCATGGAATCGACAACCTCACCCACCATGGAATCGACAACCTCACCCACCATGGAATCGACAACCTCACCCACCATGGAATCGACAACCTCACCCACCATGGAATCGACAACCTCACCCACTATCGAATCGACAACCTCACCCACCATGGAATTGACAACCTCACCCACCATGGAATCGACAACCTCACCCACCATGGAATCGACAACCTCACCCACCATGGAATCGGCAACCTCACCAACCATGGAATCGACAACCTCACCCACTTTAAAATCGACAACCTCGCCCTCCTTAGAATCGACAACTTTGCCAACTTTGGAATCAACAGCCTCAAGTATCATAGAATCGACAACCTCACTCACCTCAGAATCGTCAACTTCGCCCAGCTTAGAATCAACAACTTCGCCATCCTTGGATTCAACGTCTTTGAGCACATCAGAGTCGACGACCTCGCTTATCTTAGAATCGACAACTTCGCCCACCTTGGAATCGACAACCTCACCAGCCTCAGAATCGATAACCTTCCATATCAACGAATCTTCAACTTCTCCAATTCTAGAGCGGACATCGTCTTCCCTGGTAAAACCCCCAACTCCTCTAGCCACAGAACCGACAACCCCGATTTCACCTAAATTAGAATCGACAACTTCCTCCATGGTAGAATCCATCGTTAAGTCTACACCATCTCCCCATTTTGAATCGACAACCTTCACTAAGTCACAGTCGACGACCTCTATCGTCGTAGAGTCGACAACAGGCAGACTCGAATTTGAGTCGACAACTTCTCCTTTATCGGAATTCACAATATCCCCACATTCAGGAACAACTGATGCCAAATCGGACTCGATACCTTCCAAGAAAACAAACCCTGTTCAGTCAGACACAACAACTTATTCCGCCTCTGTATCGACAACCCTCTTGACAAAAGAGGTGTCGACAATATCTCCACTCAAGGGAAGGATCAGCGAGACGTCAAGACAGACTTCAAAGACCACGACCATCGGGACCGTTGATACCGCTGGTACCGTCGAAGTCACGCCTTCAGTTGAGATTGAAAGTTCGACTACCAAAAGCTTCAGCACGCCTGCGCCAAACACCGACGCACCCTCTGCAAATGCCGGTAAGGGCGATTGTTTTGTTCCAGTCTAGTTAGAGGTTTGATTGTCATTACACTCAACTTCAAGAATTTCATTGCCTGTCTGTCTTATGTGTATATTATGACTTCTTCCCCAACCTTAGATTCGACCATTTCTCCAAACTTACATTCGACTTCTTCTTCAACCTTAGATTCGACTTCTTCTCCAACCTTAGAATCGACTATTTCTCAAACCTTAGAATCGACTACTTCTACAACCTTAAAATCGACTACTTCTCCAACCTTAGATTCGACCTTTTCTCCAAACGTAGATTTGACCTTTTCTCCAAACGTAGATTCGACTTCTTCTCCAACCGGCGCGCCCTCTGCAAATCCCAGTAAGGGCGATTGTTTTGTTCCAGTCCAGTTAGAAGTTTGATTGTCATTACACTCAACTTCAAGAATTTCATTGCCTGTCTATCTTTATATGTGCATTTCCTAACTTAAGATTTGCCATCGCGTGTTTTTTTCTCTTCTTGAAGTGAACGAATGCGAGCTGCTCATAGACCACTGTGATCGTGTGACTGAGGTCTGCGTGGACAGCGGGGACTCGTATCGCTGCGACTGCAGACAAGGCTACTACAGGCATCGCCTAGGGACGTGCTTCAGTAAGGATGATCCCCCGTGGCTGACCGTGTCATCGGCTGCGGCCGGCAAAGACACGCAAGTCTGTGGGAGGTGCCCGTGGGCGCTTCCGTAGTCCCGTTTGTGATCTGAAGTCGTAGCCAATGGTTTTTGACACGTTCTATATATACATCGCTGCTTACTGTCTGAAGCGAAGTATGTTAACAAATGCCACAATCTTGTTTCTTCTTACATTGAATGAGCGGCGCGTTTCTGCGGAGGTTTATAACCAACGAACAACGCGCGTTTTGTGGAAAAGAAATCAACCGGTTTGTGGTCACGAACGCCGAAAACGCACCTGAGTGTAATAGTCTGGTTCCCTGACGTTGAAATTAGGGCTATTTTTCAATCACGAGCCTACATAGGAGCCGACGAAGACTGCTGTATCGTGCTAACAAAAGGACCATCGATGCCCACGACATGATTTTGCAGAGAGTCCACAATGGTGACACTCGGTCTGGTTTTATTTCCCCTCTAGGCGGCGTTCCCTATTACGGCGAGCTGAGAATCACGGGCTTTACTGGCGGCGGCGGTGACGTCATGACTGCCGCTGTGTACACGCCGGAACTGGACGATCCAACGAGTGGAGAATATGTGGAACTGGCTGTCCAAGTACAACAGGCTGTGAGTCCGCGTTTCCCGTCACCTTTACGCACGCATCATTGTCTGCATCATTTTGCTGACTGAATAATATATCTGATATATAGGCAGGGTCGACACACACGCCAATCCTCCTTCCATACCCAATTCTTAAGGCGATTGAATGCTTTTGGTAGACAGGGTCAACACACAACGACTCTAAATGTCTACCCAGTACCCACACTATCCGACTGAGTACAATTCGTATACAGGGCCATCGCATAACAACACAAATGGTAAACAGGGTCGTTACAACAAACTCCTCGTCAGTGTTCACATCAGGTCACCGAATACCCTTGGTGGATAAAGGGTCAACACACAAACACCAGGTGACTGTATACTAATGGCAGGATCGTCACACACCAACCCTTTGTTTTATATCCGCATATGACTGAATGTAACTTGTAGAGAGGGCCATCGCCCATAAGCAGTCTTAGTCATCACACAGCAGGCGACTGAAAACAATTTCTTGACAGAAAAACCTAACCTGAATCCCAACGGTATAATGTGCAGATTCTTTCAAAGTCGCACCACTACTTTTCAACTCGCAGGCGGTTTTCAAATCTCGCATAATAATAGACCGGACGAATTGGTTTCCTTGCAGGTCGATGCCGTGTTCCTTCGGAGTCCTCGCTCCGGGGCGACGTACCAGGGCTGCCGGGTGACCCGGTTCCGGCCCGGCAGCGTCGTGGCCGGCTTCCAGCTCCTCCTGGCCCAGGGCTCCCCGGCGAATCGCACCGACCTCCTGGCCTCTCTCCGAGACGCGGCCGAGACGGGAACCCTCCGAGGGCTGGCCGTGGCTCCTGGATCCGTCCTCCTGACCCGTAGGTATCCAGTAAAATTCACCACGCACATCCCCTTTGAAAGAGCGTGTATGGGGAATATGCAAGCTATAGGGATTTAATACATTGCGAAATACGTTGGGCGAGAATGTGTTGCCCGGCGCCCTTTGCCCAACACTTCGGCTACCTTCAACAAGGAAAGGCTGGAGTTTGAGAAAGACTTTGACCAACAACATCCAGTTGATTTACTGGCTCTTTTCAGAGCCACACTCCTTCTCGAAAGAGAAGTGTGTAACATGGTGTCACCACAAACCTTCCACTCAACACAATCCAACAGTTTGGATTTCGTGGACCAATAATAGAGCACAAGGTTTCCAACTACACTCATCTTGAGGATTTGACCACTCACTAAAGGATGTGTGTGCAGCACTGGTTGGGTGTAGTGTATATCTATATATACAGGTAAAGGCTTCATTAGCAGTGGATAGTTTGACCTAAGCAAGGTTGGTCAAAGTGTAGGATACATTTTGCCCGAAAATCTTTCAAGAGCACACCAAATAAGCGGAAAACAATCACAACGGATCAGAGAACAATTCAACCTAACGTAAAATTGTAAGGATTAAAGAACAACGAAAATATGTAAGAGATTAATTTTGGGTCGGCGCGATCTTTGGAATGGATGTTTGAAACGGTCGTCACTCACTTGATCCGGTATTTTTTCAGAGTTATGTTAATTTTGGCGCTTATAATTGCCTGTTCCTCTCTGCCCTGCTCACATGTACAGCACTGGACGAGTGTTTGCATGGTCTCCACGACTGCTCCCAGCATGGCACCTGTCTGGACCTGCCCGGCGGCTTCACCTGCTCCTGCGGCCAGGGATACGAGGACCCATACCTGAACCTCATTCCCGGACGGTATTGTCGAGCAGGTACGATGCGAAGCCATTCAAGTAGACATTGAGTCATTTCTATTCCTTCCACGATACTGAGAGGTCCCTCTCAGAAGGTGCTTCAAAGGCTCCTCACATTTCATGGTCATGGGAGTCTTTACATGGTCCACCAAAGGTCTCAAAGGGTCGCAAAAAAGGTATCTTAAAAAAAGGTATACAAATAGATAACAATAATTGGCACTTATAGCGCGCCTTGTCTGTCAGAATTGACACTCCTGGCGTGATCGACAGCTCCGCAGGACGGCAATTAAGGCGTAACAACTGTCTTCAAATAAAGTATTGAACGGGTCAGGTTTGGAAGAGGAAGGCCTACGTTTTGAGCCGAGTTTTGAATTGTACGCAGGTGTTTTCCTTTCTGAGTTCAGTAGGTAGAGCATTCCAAAGAGCATTCCCCTGATGGGACAGGTGTTGAGAACGACCGGCAAATTCCCCGGGAGCGTCGTGGGCGTGGGATGTGTAAGA
The DNA here is from genome assembly GCA_949987565.1 of Luidia sarsii. Lineage (NCBI taxonomy): Eukaryota > Metazoa > Echinodermata > Asteroidea > Paxillosida > Luidiidae > Luidia > Luidia sarsii. The sequence goes on along the minus strand of OX465106.1, from coordinate 16,658,211 downwards.
GTAAGGGTAATAGCGGAACGAGTTTGACGGGTTGGTTTGTGTGGGTGTATGTGGGTGTATTATGTCCTGGGTATGGTAGTGCAGCGCCGTGAAGAGAGTGCAGAGTATCCAACAGGTCCCCAAGTGGTGTTAAAATATTAAGGTCTCAAAAAGGTCTCTTCAAGGTCTCGTATAAGGTGCCCCTAAGGTCTCATAAGGTGCCCCAAAGGTCTTATATCCCAAAGCGTCCGGTACTCTCTCGTAAAAAAAAAACCCGGTGCCGATTAATCTTTCGGGTGGTTTCGATTCGCCAGAAAATCTGCCGAGGAAGACAGTGGCCGCCAACCGCATGGTCCTGGTGACGGCCTGCGTGCTGGGATCGTCCGTCCTCATTCTGGCCGCGGCCACCGTCTGGATCGCCGTGCTCTTCCGCTCCCGTCGGCCGTGGCGGGGCGCCGACAAGCCCGCGGGGCCGGCGGACGGCGTCCGCTGCGGCGCCGGCGGCGGGGGCGGTGGGCCGGCAGGTGTGACGCCGGTGAGGAAGATCTCGGACGCGTTCCTGGCGGGCGGCGAGGTGGAGACGGGCCGCTGGTGTCCCGGCGAGGCTGAGGATGTGCGCGCTGATGCCTGGTCTGTCGGGAGCTCGTGCAACGGTGGTCCGGACTGGCATCGGAGAAAGGTTCGTGGTATCATCATCGACATTCTTGTTGCCATCTTCCCCGTCCTTCTCTCACCCTCCTCATTCTCCTCATCCCCCTCACCCTCAACATTCTCCCAGTCCTCCTCACCCTCCCCATCCTCTTTTTCCCCCTCATTCTCCCTATCACACCGTAAGTTAGGCCTATACCAAACCACATTACCATCGACGCCAAACGCACCGCATTGAATTACATTGGGATCCATGTCAGGTGGCGTCCGAATGTACACTGTATTCTCTTCGGCCTTTAGACGTGCACAACTCTATCGACATTACCTGCAGCCGCTATCCCGTGACTTCCATAGACTCGCGACCCGTGTACATGAAGCCAAAGCCAAACACACACATGTCAATGGGGGATTGCCAGTAGCCCCTAGCTAGTTGTGGCTTCCATAGACTCGTGTGTAACCTAAAGCCATAGCCAAGTACGGGGATTGCCTGTATAGACAAAGGCTTCCATAGACTCGTGCTTATAATGAAGCCGTTGTCGATTCAAGATTTTCTTGACGCGGCCGTATAGTCCCCAGTCATTCAATGCTAATGCGTGTCGTGTCTTTTGTGTGTCTATTTTTTTCCACGAACAGAGTGACAACAGGGCTCCCATCGCAAACATCTCAGAGTTGGAGTTTGAGATGGAACGGGACACTTGTGCCGAAGACGAAACAACCACAAAGGTGAACAATAACGACTGAAGCACACAGCGCAATGACTGCAGCCAACGTGGCGAGTTTTTGGACGGTGTTTTTTTTTTGTGGAAAAAGTCCTACGAACACAAACCTATGCAAAGATTTACACGAATGGTAAGCTCTCAAGAGGGAAAGGTAGGACTTCAGGAATCGATGTCCAGGAGATATCTAAGCAGGGGAGTAAAACCATTACTAGAGAGGTTTGGCAAGCGAACGGATACGGTTAGAGCAACGGATCAATTAGGACGTCATACACCACGGTACTTGCTATCCCGGCGCTAAACGTACATGTACGTACGGACGATATGGATATCTTGCTCGAAACAGGTAGGAAAATTTGAATTTCTAGTACCGAAATTGTCTTTACTTTTCCGGCCCATAATAATGGATGGCATTGTTCAGAAATGGGTAATGGCTGAATACGAGTTTCAAAGACTTTGAAATACGAACAGATTGGTCTTAATGTAGGGTATAAAAACGTGGGTGCGTGGTGTCGGAAATATACTTCATTTTACACAGCATTGGGATTGCGACCAGTGCCACTGATTGTTACCGGTGCGCCGGGGTTGCGAAACGGCGAAATGGTGCATTTACCGGTACGGAGAGCTAAACGTAATGCGTGCGCGTATCCGTTCGCGTGCGAAACCTCTCCACTGACCGACTCAGTGACGGCTGTCAACTAATGTACTTACCTTTTGCCTGCTCGCATCGATTCAATGGATACAATCAGCACACTACATGCTGGTTCGCTACACCTCCGATCAGGACCTCTCTATAGGCCCTAAGGCCCGGTAGCTCCAGCACAAACACAAAACTATGTCGGCTAGGTCTGTAGGGGTGTCGGAAAGGGAGAATCGGGAGGAAGAAATTAACCTATAAAGCTCAGTGCAAACATTTCTCATGTAACAAAATCTTTCTGTCGTGTGTCTCTCCCCTTCCCCACTCCCCTTCAGAGCCGGAAGGCCAATCGGTCAGACAGCCCAGGCAACTCGCCGTCCGCAGGGCATTTACCTCGTACCACGCACGGCGACGAAAACGCCAATGATGTAAGTATCCCGGAGTCACAAGATGACCCCATTTTAGAGATAATACCACCAAATTGAAGGCTTGATAGGGCCAGGGGTCCTTTCCGATCCAAAGCGCGGCTTAGGCCGCGTCCGAAATGGGCGTCTAGAGCTAGGGCTACGTCTTCCCCCCTATTGGAAATACACGGAGATGCGAAGACACTAGCCCTAGCCGTATCTCCGGAAGCCCGTTTCGGACATGGCCTCAGACTCGGACTCTATCTTTGTCCCAGCTTTCTTCCATCCATTTTGAAATACACTGTATTATAAGCAATTAAAACGAGTGGCATCGGGTTTGAATTTTAGAGAACGTACTCCGTTCTGAAAACTTAAAAAAAAATATCCTAAGCATCAATTAGAAAAAAAAAACCTTACCTTATATATATGTATTTTTTTTTTTTTTTAAACATAGATTGTTATTATTATCATTATTATTAATTTTTCATTGATTGAAGGTTTTGCTAAAATCTGGTGCCCCGGCCCCAAAGACGCCGAAAGATGTTAACACCGACAGCCTGGATCTGAAGACTACGGCCGACATCAATATAGCGCCCTCAATACTGGACACCAGACGTTCCAAACCCCAACCGACTCCAGTCTAAACTTCGTCTATCATATCTACAGAAGCCCCGAAAAGACATTCATCGTCGTCGCAAAGAAATTATTGTTGCCTTAACATCAAATGAAGTGATTTTTACCAATGCAGAAATGATTACCTTGCAATCTGATATTGTTGGTGCCCGTCGGGATTCCTGTGTATCGACTTCTTCTGACCCACGGACAATTCCGCCCTTTCTCTGAAAACTTGGTCTGCCTCAGTAACTCCTGGGTCTTGCACCTCCCATACACTCCGATCAATCAACTCCGACCTCCTGGCACGATTCACCAAGCTCCGACATGACCGCAGTGCATGCCCGCGTGGCAATTGCCATGGCTTTGGACTGCTTCGGCGGTCTTTGGAACACAACCATGACAACCACCATCATCGGTTGAGTTAAAGGGTCTCTGCAATAAATACCAGAGTCCAGCCAATTTCCTGCAGTCTTCTATATAATTATGTAGGGATCTGAAGTATACACAAACATTATTGGCAAGCTTAGGCCTATTTTTCTAATAGTGGAGTCAGAAATTTATCATCTTTTTTTTTACCTCCTTATACAAAATGAGTTCGCTATTGTAAGGTCATGTCAGGAACCCACAGTTTAAAAAAAATAATAACTAAAGAAAAACAATAAGTTTCAATCTGCAAAATGTATTCCTCTCGTTTAGGTTAGATGAAAACTCCATTAAAATAATGGTAATATTATGAAGCATAGGCTATATTATGGCAGTAAATCAAAAGGTTTGGGATAGGTCTGCAGGATTCTGGGAAAACCAGAAATTTTCATAAACTTTTGAACACAACCAAAATATAGGGTTTCTGTTTGCATGATCCTGTGATGACATCACAGGTTTACTCATGAATATTGAAATACTCATTAGCATAAAAACCGATAAAAAAATGCAAAATAATACACCTCCGAGCTCCAGAACCAATGCGGAAAACAGCTTTGATTGTTAGCACCATTGCAAAACAGTTCTGTACCTGCAATGCGAGTGATAATCCCCGGTGCTGAGAATTAATCCTTTGTTGCCTAGCTCTTGTCCGTTGTGGCTTCTTACAGTGACTTGTGTACATAATGCGCATATTCATTTAGCTGTTATATTTTTTGGGGGTTCAAAATTCGAAGCCTCCCTCCATTTCCAGAAATTGTGCTGTACATTTCGCAATCTTCTTCCGTTTCAGTCTCTGTTTGTTTTCACGGTTTTAGACGATAGTTTTCAGTTTTTTGTTGCATGGGTTCAATAAATTAAAAAGCATTTTATAAAATAAAATAATTTCGAGAGTTTATGTTTATGTTTGATGGTGTCACATAATAACGTTGCCGTTGGTAACATGCGTTGAAAGTATTCCGGACTGATTGAAAAATGAAATTACTGTTAGGCAAAATATGACCTTTTACTTTTAGTCAAAATAATAATGCATGTTCTAGCTAGCTAGACCCTCATCCTTTTCCCGATGCATCAGTATGAGCGATTTCGAAGGAACAGGACTTGCAAAGGATAAGTAGATTGGGTCGTTGAGAGTTTAGAGGGTCCAAAAACTGCCAAGTCGATGGAATTAGCCTACATGTAATTTGGCTGGACACTGATGGCTTCGGTGACACACAATCAGGTGTTTTACACCAACGAACATAGTGCATGTGCACCCAGTAATGCAATGCAAAGCACTAATAAAACGGGGGCAGGACTTTTTACCTCTAATGGTGAGCAAGGAACAGCCAAAAATCGAACTTAACAGCCAGGATGGAATCGATCATGGGGGATTTCAAGTTGGAAACCCAGGTTGTTGTCAACGCCCAACGCTGCGCATTCGAAAGAAGGCGCCACCTCGAACAGCGCCCTCTAGGGCCCAAAATGCATCGGGTCAGGGGTCACGCACGCAACCAGACTGAACCTGGCCCTAAATTTGGGCCTGAATTTCGGCTGGCATGCACGTAAAGCGCTACGGTGTCCCATGATTGACACACATATTTGAATTGAGTTTTTGCTAGTTTAAAAATAAAAAGAGAGATTGTAATGCAACGTTGTGATAACATGATTCTATATACAATCAGCTTGAATACTTGTTTTGTTTTTTCCAGAAACCTATATTCTCCAGAAAAAATGAATATACCGGATTTTTCTTCAAAAGAAAACGAATCTGGAATACTCCTTTGATGGAAAAGTGAGTGTACCCTACGCATTCCATTAAAACCTAATAAATTGGATATCATCTGAAAGAAAACAAGATTCTACAGCAGATGTAGGCGTTCCCGAGTTCATTGGTGCGACCGATCATTCAGCCTAACAAATTTAACCTTGACCGAAATCAACTTTCGGTCAGAATAAGACGGCTCGGCCATGGTTGACTGCCATTCGCAGCTTTTCATGTCTCCTATGAACGCTCTACACTTTTCTATTACTGGTCAAGAATTGGGCGGAGATTAGGACAAATTATGATAGTACTTTAAGAATAATTAATACCATGCTTTTTGTCGCAGGGATTTTGTATTCCTGGATTTCATGAACGCGGGTAAAATGCTTCGGTCGGTCTTTCCCATTGGATTGTGTGTGGCTGGTCGGTATTTCACACGTAGAACCAGCAACTACGAAGCATGGGGACAGAATCCGGTTGTGCCATTTTTCAATTTTCCCTGAAATTTTGTTCATATTTTTCATATTTCATTTGGCTAATGATTCATCGGATTGCTCCGAGATGTGCCCTGCGGGTGTTTTAGCAGATTTACTAAAGACCTAAAAGGCAAATTTGTATGAATGATTATGTCTTCCTTTTGTCCCGCCATACCTACGATATATATTTTTTTACAATTTTGAAAACTAAAAATATTAGCCATTTAATGACGCCAGCTATGTTAGGCTCATAAGAGGTATCATTATTACGTTCGACTACTGAAAAGATGAGCGAACCATTACAGACAACATGGTGGCTCCTGGAGGATTATGATTTTAGCAAGATTAAATATGCAGCATGGCGTCATTAGCAAACCATCCTGTCGTAAACAAAGTGAAATATGAGAAATATTAAAAAATATATATATAAAAATATCATTATTAGAAAATCAGCCATAATAGGGATTCTAACCCGCGGTTGCTAGTTGCACGTTCTACGCCAGTCCTTCAGAGTAGACGGAGATGTCAAACACAAGTTGAAAAATTGTTAATTACTGTTATTTTTCAAATTTGGACACTTTTCCAATTTCTAATTGAAAAAAATTGAAATGACGTGTAGCTACATGATTATTGCATGTAATGATCAGCTTCAAATAATTTTGTTCATTTATTTTGTTTCATATTTCATTTGGCTAATGACTCCTCGGATTGCATATAGATGTGCCTATGAGTGTTTCATGAACAGGGCGCCGCCATTTTGGATTAACAAGTGCAACCACGAAGCATGGGGTCAGAATCCGGTTGCGTCACTTTTCATTTTTCCCCTTAGATTTGTTTTCATATTTGTTTTCATTGTTTTTAATAATATTATTTCATTTGGCTAATGATTCCTCGGATTGCTCAGAGATGTGCCCTATGGATTCGATGTGGGGTATTTTTATAAGAAAGTATCATAATTATTTTGGCGTCGACTTCAATATTTTTTGAATATTTAATTTTTCTAATGACTTCAAGGAATCATTAGGCATACTCACTATAAATGCCACTAAAAGTCTTATTACAATTTTTCATAATTCTCAAGGATGATTAGATATGAATTCATTTTGTCTTGCCGTCATTCAGAATTATCAAACTAATATCGGCTACTGAAAAGGGTTAGCGAGCCTTTTAGAGCCCGAATGGCTTCTAGTTCTAGATTATTATGCTTTAAACAATATTGATTATGCAGCATGCAGTTTTTGCAAGCCATCCTCGACGTCATAAGCAAATTTAAATTTTATTTTCAAATTGGGATATTTTTTCAATTTCTAATTGAATTAAATATAATGATTTATCTTAAACTGCATAGGTAAAACTGTGTTTTCCTAATGACTCTAAGGATTAATTAGTTAGATTCACAACAGACCACTAGCCTTATTAGAAATGTTCATAACTATTATGTATGATTAAATGGGCGGCTGTAATAAAAAAACATGGACAATTAATATTGAAAAAACCTGGCATGTATTGATGTTGTAGTCGAGAGACCATATCCATGGAAGCACAAGGACTGGACAAGTCAGCGGTGGCACCACCCAGGGTCCAGTTCCAGCAATTACTAGTCACAAACGCCCGCCATTTGGCCACGCCATCCATTATATAAATCGTACAATGCAAAAGGCTCGTACATCTTATTATGCACTGGGCGCCGCCATTTTGGATCTAATTAGTGCGCTCCATTCAGCAGCAGCCAATATGCTCACCAAAGATCGTAAGTGCCGCGTAATGAACGGCTAATGACACGTGCGCACTGCGCAGAACGTGTTAACGACGTCAAAAAATGGGCATGAGACACTGGTATGGCGTGCCAAATAAGGCAAATTTGAACCCATTATCTCAACATAATTATGAAGTGTCAAGATCACAATTTCATTTCAAGTAAATACCCACACTATTGACCACTTGAGGTTTTTGTTCAACAAGCTTTTTTTATAGAAATATGGTACGAGAAAATAATGAGTAGGGACAATTTTATACTTCCATACCTTTCCTGCTGTTCTAACTTTAGCATAAGGGGTTTATTCTACGAATAATATGTTAAGAATCCACAAAGATACAGTACAAGGAAAACATATTTCATCCCCCAGCTGAAGCAGTTCAGAGTCCAAGCGTATTACCAAAATTCACAACAGACAGCTGTCCTGACTTGGTCAAATTGCGACCTGTCTATTTTGTCTGATCTATCAATTTCCAATCCTGTTTGCACTTAATGTCCACCATTTCTATCTAGCTAAATGATATTGTTAGTCCATTCCCCAAAATGGATGGGTGATACTGGCAAGCAGTGTAGCGGTCCATTGCTCAAAGTGTGTCAGTCCATTGCTCCAAATGCATGGGCCCAGTCCATTCCTCCAAGTGAGTCGGTCCATTCCTCCAAGTGGGTCAGTCCGTTCCTCCAAGTGGGTCAGTCCATTCCTCCAAGTGATGCTCCACTCCTCCAATTGGGTCTGTCCATTCCTCCAAGTGGGTCAGTCCATTCTTCCGAGTGATGCTCCATTCCTCCAAGTGAGTCGGTCCATTCCTCCAAGTGGGTCAGTCCGTTCCTCCAAGTGGGTCGGTCCATTCCTCCAAGTGGGTCAGTCCGTTCCTCCAAGTGGGTCGGTCCATTCCTCCAAGTGAAGCTCCATTCCTTCAAGTGGGTCGGTCTGTTCCTCCAAGTGGGTCAGTCCATTTCTCCAAGTGTCTGTCCATTCCTCGAAGGGCAACCACCCATTTTGCTGGTGAGAAAAAGACCACATTGCAATTTTCACTGTTAGTACAATAATTTGTTGGAATTGATCAGGGTGTGATGTAATTGTCATCTTAATCCAATACAAAGTGGGTCATGATTTGTTACAAGAAAAGCAAACCCACCTGGGTGGATATCTTCTTGTCTGCTTTGACCTTCGACCTTCCTCCTCCATGGACCACCAGAAGCAGAAGATGGCAGGGTGATATTGATCTCTCATCCAGGCTAGCTGTGACCATGCAAGAACTGCCAGATCTCATCTCTCCATTGAGGTATTATGGTTGCTGGAATTTAGGGTCACTCATACACATCTACTCATGCAAGAAGGAAGACTAAAACACACAACAAAACAGCAAGCAAGAAAGCTATAGGTTTCTACCAATTTTTACAGAGACCAATGCCTCCTGTTTTTAGGTATCAACATTTCTCATATGTTTAGTACAGTAATTTGACCATGACCATGAAGAAAAGAAACCATGACAAGAGCTATGTGTATTTTAAATTGGTTGTCTCCATTTTCATCAAATACCAAGCAAGAAAGCTACAGTTTTCTACCAATGTAACAGAGACCAATGCCTCCTGTTTTTCGTATATCTACCTCATTTTAATTTTTTTTTTTTTTTTTACATTTTTGAACATTTTTCATGAACCCAGTTTGGTACCCGTAATTGGACCATGACAATGAAGACAAGAAACCATATAACTAGGTGTGTTACAAATTGTTTGCCTCCTATTCAGAAAAATAATACCAAGTATTAGGACACACCATCCAACGCTCCATGACTACTCATGCGTAGAGTACATACAGGTACTCTACTCATGCGGTTTGAAGAGCGCCACCACGCGGCGACAAATTTCCAGCCCAACCACCGCCGCGCGGTGGCGCCCTACTCGCCCTCCAAGGGTGCAGAACACTAAATAGAGCTACCATTGAACACTGTACAAAAACACTCACTTTCAAAGTCAATTACCCCATGCCCAAAAGTCGCTCAGTTCTTGTAGCTATACTTAAAATTGTAGTTTGGACCTTCATCTCTCAGATTCTTTTCAATTTTAGTGCCCTTAGCCGATTAGATTTTTTGCTAATTACCCCCCCGAAAAAAAGTTGTGGGTACACACTTTATGATAATCAGCTCGGCGGAGCCATCTTGGATGGATTTTGTGTGCTGCACCCCCAACCGAAGGCTCAATAACAGGCCAAAGTTTGCCCTGTCCCACTATACGCCCCTCACCACAGAGACCTAACCCATGGAAGTTTTAGTGGGATTATGGTTTACATTTTAGTTATTAGATAGTTAAGTGCCGAGTGGTTAATGTGAGAGGAAAAGACAGAAGAATCAGAATTGAAAGAGAAGAGTGTTAAGAATTAATGCCAAAGAGGCATGGTATGAAGTCCCAGCACCTTGCAAGTTGATGTGACATCTGTATACAGGTGTAACATCCTCCTAAATTAATAATCATATAACTACATAAAATACATGGAAACATCACATGGAACGACCGTAAATTTTAAGATCAAGGGCTCCTGCAGGCCCTTAAAACAATACAGGGTCGCTATCAAATAATTTATTATGAAAAGCACATTAACCAAAAGATTTAATTATTTCATAAACCAACTATGAGTCAGCGTACACATTTCACTTGTCGTGTCCTCAATTTGTAAGGCAAAGTATCCCAAATCTGTAGCACTGGATGGTGTCCTGATGATGATGATGATGATGATGATAGACATGGAGTCACTTTGTAGCTGTAGTCTAGGCACGGTTGACTGATCAAAGCCTTCTCCAGTGCAGCACTCTGACATACATCACACATAAGCAAACACTGGTAGGTGGCTTCTTAGAAGACAACTGCTCCCAACACAAAAGTCATTCATCCTCTTGCCCGTCCAAGATTGCTGATTGTGCTCCATCGCACCCTCATCTTCAATAGCTCTCCCCGTCTAAAACATACCACAAGGCAACACACGGCAACAGAGGAACACTAAACACCCAACGCAGAGACAGCAGTCATCCGTCCAAAAGGCATCATCAGCTTTTGACTCATCTGCAGCACATGCTGGTCATCATCGGGGCATCCTTAGATTTTCAAGTTTACTGATGTATCTTCAAACATAAGAAGGCTTGAAAGTCCAATTGTAGCCAACTTTTACATTACTGAAAAGCAGATTTATTTATTTAATTTTTTATTGGATAAACATTATTAAACATTATCAAACATTATCATTTTTGACAAAACAATTCTTTGTAACTTAAATGTACAACTCATCTCGAGAGATCAAAAATCCAAGTTGTTGTATCTTCCAAAAATGTGAAGAATATTATTCTGAAACTTTAAAGCAAAGACCAGGACCAGGACCAGGACAAGACCAGGACTTAAACTCAAGACATTATGTCTATCCATCATATGTCTGAGATTTTTGTTTAATTTTCCATATCATTTTCATTTCATGAATTGTTTAAGGGTCCATTATCTACTATAATTCTTATTTCAATGGTTTAGTTATGAAGTTTCTCTCAAATTTCGAGGCTAGGCAGAAAAAAGACTTTCCTTCCCAAAATGGTACATTCTCATCCTATTCATCCCACCCCATAAACCTCCTTAGCCTATTTTGTTTACCCCATAAACCTCCTTAGCCTATACACCTTACCCCATAAACCTAATCCTAACATTCAAAGCATGCTTTGACCTTCTTATCATAGCCATCATAGCCTAGCCCCTTAAAGCCTATCTTCTAAACCAAATCTAACACCTGAATCTCACTCCTCCTCCTCATCTGCCTCCTCCTCGTCTGCCTCCTCCTCCTCCTCTTCCGCCTCCTCCTCCAGACAGCGTCTGAAATGATACAAGAATAAACAATAACCAGTGTTCGTCTGTAACACAATGGAGGTGGCATGTCGGGCAGAAATATCAATTTTTTTATTGTGCTTTCCGGTGGTTGAGAGAAAACAAGGATTTAAACTTGGAATGAAGTTAAAGCAGCCTTGCAGGAGAAATTCTGTGGAAGGGAGTATCTCAGCTAAGGAGGGAACATGATGCACCAGATGCATGTATGTTGGGAAACTGCAGAACTGCCAGAGAGGCTAGTGTTGGATTGTTCGCCCAGGCATGCCACTGGTGAGTGCACCATGCGAGAGCCAGCAGCCAGGCTAGTGCAAAGGGTACAGATCCCATAGGCGAGCTGAATGAGGGAAATTAAGGATGGGAGAGGGTGAGCAGTCCATGGTATGGATGACAGCCTAGGACTGGATCTGGAAGACTGTCTGCCAGGTTATCACCCATGAAGGCAGTTTGAGCCTTGGGGAACTGCACTGTGTTGGTAGATCTCCTTGAGCTCACAGACAGGTCAAGCAAACTACTGATCCATGGTGGATGATGATATCTGCTCGCTGCCAATTGACAGTGTGAAACCTCAGCACAGGTGTGCTCTACAACTACAAAGGGAAGAGGATTACAGAGGAAACATTCAGGCAAACTTTCAATATCCTTTGCTCGACCCTGAAACAAGGAACCTCTTGACAGGGCCACTGACAAAAGTTGGGGTAACGAATACCAAAAATTAATCAAAGACAGACGTGAAAGTAAGTGTAGATTTGTGTTTCAGTATTTGACTGACCAACTATGTGACTCGGCACAGCAGCCCATGCAAGACCATCATGCAAGGAACCATCGAGGGTGGGCGCAAGCGTGGTCGTCAACGCAAATCTTGGTCTGACCAAAGTGAAGACCTTGACTGACCTGACTATGCCTGAGCTCCTCACAGCAGTGCTCGACAGACCCGCCTGGCAAAATATGTCAGCCTCTTGCGCTCAGATCCCCTCGACGACTATCCAGTCAAGGGAATGATGATGATGATGATTTGACTGTGTGCTGAATTGCTGTGACTGATTGTTGTTTGAATCCCTGCTTCTTGCATACAGGTACATGTGCTTACTTGTTTGTTTTCTGTTTGTCAGTCTGTCTGTTATTTGTCTGTTGGATTTGATTAGTTAGATTGTATGTTGGTTCCATGATATTCATTATTTACTTAACTATTTCATTGTAAATGAAATTATCAAATTATATTTATCTATTTATACATTATATCTCCCTGTAACTGGCATTTTGTTTGCTATTAGATGAGATTAATAAATAAGAATAAGAACAAGATTGGACTTTAAGAAAAGAAGACACTGGCAAGAAGCTGTGCTTGATCCTAAAACAAGGATTAAAATCTCTACACAGGACCAACTAGCAAAGGTGGGGGTCACAGGGCTAGCCGGAAATAAAAACTTCCCTTCCCCCAATGATGCCAGGCAAGGCAGGACAAGAATAAAGATAGCAATCAGCAACAACAGGGTTGGTGAATTGAGAGGAAGCAATTAGAGGAAAAAGCTCAAGCAGCACAGTTGGCCCAGTTAGATTCTCTCCCATTCCACTGGCTGTGAGACTTCATCAGGTTTTGTATTGCCCATGTATGGGATGATAGAATTCTTGAAAGGTCAGGATGCTTTGAGACTGACAGAAAACCCAGATGTCTCAAGTGCAGGTGTAAGACATGTTAAGGGTTTAAGCAAAACCAGATGGTGGAAACAAATAAATTCCCGCAAAGAACAGGGAAAATAAAATTGGCAGTCAAGGAAGAGCAAATGAAATTTAGTAGCTCCTCAGAGAATTTCTTGACAGAAGATGCCAACAACAGGCTTACAAAAGTCACTGCTCAGCCCCTTGGAGTAATTTGTAAAAGGGGTTTGCCCATACTTTCAGAAATTCAGGCAGGCAGACTGGCTATAACCTTTGCTTCATCTGTGGAAGGGGAAGAAAGTCTTGATATCAGCCAAAAACCTCTCCATTGTGGTATTCCTCCTAACATAGGAGCATCAGCATTCTGATTTGATGTGTCTGGTTTGCATTAGAAAAAAAGGAGAAGTATCTATTATTTTGAAAACAAAACTTTGGGGAATTTCTCACCAAAGACTCCCCTTCCCCAAAAAAATAAATAATAATAATAATGATGATAATAAAAACAGTTTGTCTTCTGTTTGTAATAATTACAAAGCAGATTTGTATCTATAGGTACTTTCATAGATCAAAGAAACAAAATACGTCAAAACAAACCAGTGTTATCTGTACTTCATAGGATGGTAACAAACACAAAATCAACACCATAATAGTGTTATGGTATATTTTGGGGAAGTATGTTGAGTAGTCTTTGCATACTGATACAGCCAGACCAGTGACTCCACCTTCATTGGACTTTTTTTTCCTTTTTCAACTTTATAAAACATATGGGAAGGGTTTGTTTCACCCTTAAGTGACACGTAGGTCATACAGGGGCCATTTTTTGTTCTTGATGATCCAGCCACAGGTTAATCAGTGATGAAATATGGATATATTAGATAACCAGACAGGGCCCCTGATTGATACACAAACTATGTGAATGAGCCCTCGGCAGACCTATTTGATACACATTATACAATAAGAAGGCCAGCACTTGACCTCTGACTACATGATCTCAGCAAACCAGCATCAATCTTCCAGCATCACAGGCAGACCTATGCCAATTTGAGTCACATACTATAGGAAGGCCAGCCATAGTCCCTTGATGCCATATGACCTCAGCTAACCAGCATCAATCTTCCTGCATCACAGGAAGACCTATGCTGATTTGAGTCACATGGACAATAGAAAGGCCAGCTATTGTCCTTTGACTACATGGCCTCAGCAAACCAGCATCAATCTTCCTGCATCACAGGAAAACCTATGCTGATTTGAGTCACATACTATAGGAAGGCCAGCCATAGTCTCTTGATGCCATATGACCTCAGCTAACCAGCATCAATCTTCCTGCATCACAGGAAGACCTATGCTGATTTGAGTCACATACACAATAGGAAGGCCAGCCCTTGTCCTTAGACTACATGGCCTCAGCAAACCAGCATCAATCTTCCTGCATCACAGGAAAACCTATGCTGATTTGAGTCACATAATATTATAGGAAGGCCAGACATAGTCCCTTGACGCCATAATATTATTATGACCTCAGCTAACCAGCACCATTCTTCCTGCGTCAAAGGCAGACCTATGCTGATTTTGTTTAGAGGGCAACAGATTTGGGGACATCCTTGTCGCACAGCCAGACCAGCATTTACATCTTCAGACAATAATGAAGTTGTCTATGCATGCTATCCAAACTGGCACAAGCCATCTGTGTTCCAATTTCAAGCAGGGCCCTGTGAGGTAGGCCTACATAAAGTTAAGGTCAGTCAGCTCCAGACCCCCAACTACAAGATCTCAGCTCAAAAGAGGCTTTATCAGAGAGCTAAACAAGAAATGAGATGCTTATGAATTTTGTGAACCTTTTTAGGGTAATAGTTTCTTTCAATCACCACTGATATACCCCTCTTGGCTGTATCAATTACTCTATCAGCAAACTAGTGAATTTTGTATCATGAAATACACTTGGACACTAAATTTCACTGCTGCTGCTTTAGGTTATAGCAATAATACAAAATTCAACATATCCGTGCGATTCAACATACAGTTTTTGTTTCAGTTATTATTGTGTTGGTGGTTAGGGCCTGGCATTTTTTTTTTATATGCTTAAACTGGTCTGTTTTAGTTTTTCATATTTCTTTCTCTATGATCCAACAGTGGGGCTACTTAAGAAGATATGGCATATCAATATATATTTTATTCTTTTAAATGCTCACAAATTTCTATCACCAATCAATTGTAGAACTGCCAGATTCTACCTTCTCCCGAAAATTCACAAAATATCCAGCCAGACATGTTGTGCTGAAATTACGCTGTGTGCTTTTCCACACTGCCTGCAAGACTCAAATGGGCAGCTTGGGCAAGATTCGAACCTGCGCCTCCTGCTTTCTAGAGCAGCCGTCTAAGCCACTTGACCACTGAGCTGCTTAAGGTCTTGCTGACAGTCTGGAAAAGCACCATGCCACAAATTTCAACTTCAAATTTCACTGTATTTTTTGCAATAGGACAACCAGTAAGCATACATTTTGCATGCATGCAAGTTGTCCTATAAATCCAAACTTCACTGATGTATCTTCAGAACAAACTTTTAAATAATAATAATACAGTGTATGACATTTTTAAGGAACTTAATATAACTGTTTCTAAGCGCACCATTATCTGTCAACAAATTACAACCACAAATTGAATAAATACCCAAATTATGAATCAGAATTTGTTCCAATACTGTAAATCATACAGTTGAAGAATAATAAACAAAAATGAGATCAAACATACTTGTACATAAGATGGTGTGCACCTCCCTCGACCGACTCAAAATTGGTACCTTACATCAAAATATTGGAAGAATTTGAAGGATTGAGGCTGAATGAGTTTTGGATTTTACAAGTTGGAGGATTTAGGAGGATTGAGGCAGTGGGCACCACTCATTTCATGTAGTATACAAAATATTGGTAGATTTTGGAGGATTGAGGCTGAATGAGTTTTGTATTTTACAAGTTGGAGGATTGTGGAGGATTGAGGCAGTGGGCACCACTCATTTCATGTAGTGTAAAAAAAAAATTGGAAGATTTTTGAAGATTGCGGCTGATAGCATTTTTTTATGTCATAAGTTGGAGGATTTGGGAGATTTGGGATGGTCCACAGCAATATGGCCTGGGTTAGGGTTAAGGCCAACTTACCACCAAGTGGAGCTGGTCCGCACTTTCTATCTAGATCAAGTGCTCATCGGTGTCATTTACTTGCCATAATTAAGATATGTATGTTATACTGAATACATACTGAAGTTATACACTCATCAATTACACCATGGTCTTCATGTGACAGAGTATGACACACATTTTCCACTGGCTATGCTCATTGCCAAAAGGCTGCAATATTGTTTTCACGCATCCTCTTAGAAAAAAAATCAAAGTCATTACGATTAAGATAGTTACTAAACTGTTTAAAAGTGGTAAACGAAATGGTTGAATAAAAAAAATCAACAAGAAACAGGAATGATGACGCTATTTAGTTCAAAGGAATACCAACAGTGTTTAACCATGTTTTTAGATGGCAGTACATTTAACAGCACAATCAACACATAGGCTGCTCAGGAGCATTGCATTAATTAAAGAAGCCACTCACAATGTACCAAAATCAAATGAAGAAGGTAATGCTTGTCGATCTGCACAGACCTAATTATATCATCCTGAAAACTAGGCCAAACCTTTTCACAGGACCATACCAGGGCTGGGCGGGTTTTTCTAGGCTTGAAAGGAGTCAAATGGAAGTTTCTTACACACATGAAGCCAGCCATAGCAAAGAGACAGGAATTAGAAAGAGTCAGACCTCAGAGAAAAAATTATGCCAACAAATTGGAAATTGGAAAGAAAAGAAAATAGTATTTTCCTATCTCTGGATAATTGCATCACATTATTAATGTATACATTCCTACAGCGATTAAAATAAACTGGAAGGATTGACAAGGTAGCACTGTACAAACAAGACCCACACCATCAACTGGCAAGCAGGTACAATGTAGATATCACCACCAAAATGGACCAGTGGAAAGCCCAACCACCCTGATTTCATGAAACGCTGGGGCATCGCATGGGCTAGCACAAATGGGCATCAATAGGCGGGGGTGGGGGGGGATAGGGGGTTGCGGGGGAGGGGGGACTTGGCAGGAGGACATGTCCCGCCACTAACTTTTAAAATTGTGTGAGGGGGGGAAATCATATAATTTGTCTCCCCTAAAGAAAAACCCTTTTTGGTGATCATAAGTATCACAGGAAAGCACTCTTTTTTATAGTTCACATACTTTTTCTTACTCATGAACTGCCTTTCAAGCTATTTTGAATCTATAGTTTTTTCTAACACTGCACCAACAAAAGTTGTCAGTCAAGGTGGAGGCATTCTTTCATATTTTTGGAGGGCTTTTTACATGTTGGTCTTTTTAAGGAGTGTTTTGTACCACTACACCACCGAGAAGTGGCAAGTCAAGGTGAAGGTGTTTTGTTATTTATAATTTGTTTGTCTTTTTGTACTTTTATGATTTTGTCTCTTATACGTCTTTAGGGTATTTTTTTCACCCAACTAAGTAGGTTGGCAGTCAAAGTAGGTTTTTTTCACCCATTTATTCATTTTGTTTTGTATGTTATCATTAGGAATGTCTCAGAGCAGACAAACAACTTTCATCTGGCCAAAAATGTAAATCATCAGGAAATACTTGACTTTTTGTACATCAATGTTAGCAGCCATGTCACCAACCAAAAACACAGCACGATGGAAATCCTGGTCACCAAAACAAGGGTTTGTTACCAGAAGTGAAATGATGTAAGACATGCCACTGGATCCACCCATTGAATGCTCTGAATCAAGAAACTTGCAGTGTGTTATGCAATACATGCAGCGCACAAGCAAGTCGATCCTTCAGTAATGTTCCCCTCCCCAGAATTTTGAAATTAATCGATGCCCATGGCAATAAGCATCACCATCAAAAGTGCTAACAGGAGAAACGTACATGCCACACTACCCCATTATGATGCATCCCATGGCCAGGGGTTCATGAAATCAGGGGGGTGTGCCTGCAAGCCCAGTGAGATCTCCCAAACACACCACAGTCCCACCACGACATCAAGCTCCTCCACAGGTGATTCCCTGGCAAGGTAAGTCTTCCAGATACAGTCCTCCTGTCATCTATAGCCAAGGACCATCCACCCTGCACACCACCCTTAGTCTCCCCCAATTAGCCCACCCATGGGTACACCCTGTACCATTGGCACCATCCTGGCTCCTAGCCTTCGCACAGTGCACGTACCAGTGACATACCTGAGTGAGCATCCCAACACCATCTTCTCCAACAGTGCCACAGTCCCCAACCTATATGCATCATCAGTGCACCAGGCCCCTTCTTAAGCTGAGAGAGCCACCTTCATCAGAATTCTCCCCTACAGGACCACCACAACCCCCTCCAGGTCAAAACCCAGCACTTTCTCCCAAAGACCATGAAAGCAATGCCTAGATAATTAAAAAAAAAATCTCAAAAGTTAGAGGGCCTCGCATTTCAATCCTAGCACGATCTTTCTCAAAGAAAAAACAATTAAATAAACAGAAGTTCACTTATCCATTTTACAGCTTGCTCTTGCTCTTGCTCCATGTGTATAGTGTTGCTTCAACAAACCTGAACAAAAACATAAGACAAGACAAATTGAATACTACAAAAACATTGTGATGGAAGCACAATAATTACATTTTTCTCAAACTTTTAGGTTTTAGGGCGAATGCACTCATTAAATTCATGAAATTTTAATTTAAAACCTCCAAATTTAGTGGGCCTGACATTTTGATCCTAGCAGGACCTTTCTATTAGGCAGGGACAAATTGAATACTACAAAAACATTGTGATGGAAGCACAATAATTACATTTTTCTCAAACTTTTAGGTTTTAGGGCAAATGCACTCAATAAATTCATGAAATTGAAATTTTAAACCTCCAAATTTAGTGGGCCTGACATTTTGATCCTAGCAGGACCTTTCAATAAGGCAGGGTTACCATGGACAAAACAGATACATGCATAAGAAGGGAGGGGTAGAGAGTGAATAGGACACTGATAATAAACAAAGGACAAAGACAAAAGCTGGTAGGGTGAGATCAAAGGGAAGGGCCCGGGCCCTGGAGTAGGATAGGGATTAATGAGAAGAGGGGGAAAGATCAAAGAGAAAAGTGTGGAGGAGCGAACACAAAAGAAGGATTATCAGTGAACATGCAAGTTGTTAGTCATTACCCTCCTAGATGTTGAAGCCATGTGGTTGAGTAGTCCGAAGATGCTTCATCCACATTTTCTCATGGCTAAGACGGATGGCATCACTACGGTGACCAAGTAATTCTACCCCAAGAACACTCATATCTGATATCGAATGATCAGGGAGATTGAAGTGATACCCAACAGGGGTATCAATTTTACCGGTTTTAGTTGTAAACCTATGAACATAGATACGTTTTTTGAGGGTGCTTCTGGTCTCACCAACATATCGAACATTACAAACTCTACAGGAGATGAGGTATGTAATGTTTGAGGTGGTGCATGTTACAGAGCCATGGGTCATGTGGGTTGTTCTAGAAGAATTTCCATTGAAAGGGTCTATTTCCTGGACATGTGTCTTGCAAACAGTGCATTTCAAGGTACACTTATGTACCAAATTAGGTGGGAGGTGAAGTGTCCAAAGGGGGAGCCTCTGCTCGAACAATTAAGTGCCACAGGTTACGGGGCGCCTGAAAGCCAAAACAGACGAGTTTGGAATGGCACTGGCCAGACGATATGAAGTATGGAGAATGTGGTGGTTTTCCTTAGTCATCTTTCTGAGAGGAGGAAGACAAGGGTGGTAGGAAGTAACCAAGGGAACCTTTGGATTGTCCTTGGGACCGGGTGACTTTTGAATTAGTGCCGAACTTCTGGGAATGAAGTAGGTTTTAGCAATGGAATTCTTCACTTGGCGAGAACTATAGTCTATTGCAAGAACGTTTCTGGCCAATACTTGTGCATGGCAGCAAAAATCAGATTCATTGGAGCATACATGAGCCTCAATCTGAGGGCCGCGCTGTAAGCTATACCAGTCTTACAGTGTCTAGGGTGATAACTGGAGGCATGGAAATGTTGATGAGTGTCGGCGGGCTGAGAACACAAGTCAGTAGTTAATGTGTTATGGTCTTTCCGGATGGTGACATCCAGAAAGTGGGTCTGCTGGAGTGAGTGCTCCCATGTGAACTTGATAGTGCTGTGGAAGGAGTTGATGTGATCAAAGAAGGCATTGAAGCTGCTACCGCCCCTAGTCCAAATGAAGAAATCGTCATCTATGTATCTCCACCGAATCCAGGGACGGCATGGAGCCTCACTAAGTGTGCGTTCTTCAAGGTCACCCATGGGGCAAGCAAAGGAAGGAGCCATGCGCATGCCGATGGCAGTGCCATGTACTTGAAGATAGTGCTTGCCAAGAAAGGAGAAAGGATTCTTGGTCAGTACTAGCCTCATGAGGGTGGTTATGTCAGAGATGGGGGATGAGGAGTGTTTTCCCTTGGCTAGGGCAAAGGAGCAAGCCTGAATGCCTTCTTCCTGGGGGATGTTGGTGTTGGGTGCAGGTGAGGGTGAGGCCTAGGTGAGGGTGAACCAACACCCCCAGGAAGAAGGATTTCAAGCTTGCTCCTCTGCCTTAGCCAAGGGAAAACATTCCTCCCCCCCCCCCATCACTGACATGGCCACCCCCATGAGCCTAGTGCTGATCAAGAATCCTTCCTCCTTTCTTAGAAAGCACTATCTTCAAGTACATGGTACTGCCATGGGCATCTGCATGGCTCCTTCCTTTGCTTGCCTCATCATGGGTGACCTTGAAGAATGCATGCTCAATGAGGCTCCATGCCATCCCTGGATTAAGTAGAGATACATAGATGATGAATTCTTCATTTGGACTAGGGACGGTAGCATCTTGAATGCCTTCGTTGAACACATCAACTCCTTCCACAGCACTATCAAGTTCACATGGGAGCACTCACTCCAGCAGACCTACGTTCTGGATGTCACCATCCAGAAAGACCACAACACACTAACTACTGACTTGTATCTAAGCCCAACGACATTCATCAACATCTCCATGCCTCCAGTTGTCACCCTAGACTTTGTAAGACTGGTATAACTTACAGCCAGGCCCTCAGATTGAGGCCTGTATGCTCCAATGAATCTGATTTTCGCCGCCATACACGAGTGTTGGCCAGAAACTTGGTTGCAAGAGGCTATAGTTCTCGCAAAGTGAAGAATTCCATTGCTAAAGTCTACTCCATTCCCAGAAGTTAGGTACTAAAAACAAAAGTCACCCGGTCCCAAGGACAATCCTCAGGTTCCCTTGGTTACTTCCTACCACCCTTGTCTTCCTCCTCTGTGGAAGATAACTAAGGAAAACCACCACATTCTCCATACTTCAGATCGTCTGGCCAGTGCCATTCTAAATTCGTCTGTCTTGACTTTCAGGTTCCATCATAACCTGCGTGACTTAATTGTCCGAGGCCTCAGAGCAGAGGTTACCCGTTTGGACACTTCACCTCCCACCAAATTTGGTACATCTAAGTGTACCTTAAAATGCACTGTTTATAAGACACGTGTCCAGGAAACAGTGTCTTTCAATGGAAATTCTTCTGGAACAACCCACATGACCTATGGCTCTATTACATGCACCACCTCAAACATTATACCACATCTGCGGTAGAATTTGTAATATTCGATATATTAGCGAGTCCAAAAACACCCTCAAAAAAAGTATCTATGGCCATAGGTTTACGATCAAAACCAGTAAAATTGACACCCCTGTGTAGTATCACTTCAATCTCCCTGATCATTCGATATCAGATATGAGTGTTCTGGGCGTAGAATCATTCGGTCACCATTGTGATGCCGTCCATCTTAGCCGTGAGAAAATGTGGATGAAGCATCTTCGGACTATTCAACCACATGACCTCAAAACCCAGGAGGGGAATGACTAACACCTTGCATGTTCACTGATAATCATTATTTTGCATTCACTCACCCATACCTCTCTCTTTGATCTTTCCCCCTCTTCTCACTAATCCTTACCCTACTCCAGGCCCTTCCCATTGATCTTACCATACAGCTTTCCTCTTTGTCCTCTGTTTGTCATCCATGTCCTATTCTTTTTCTACCCCCTTCCTTCTTATGCATGTATCTGTTTTGTCCTTGTCACTCTGCCTTTGAGAAAGATCCTGCTAGGATCGTAAGTCCTCCAAAAAAAAAGGAGTTCACTTATCAATTATACAGCTTGCTCTTGCTTGCTCCACGTATCATCAGCACTGTCACTTAAACCTGAAAACAAAAAATCAGGTTAGACAAATTGAATACCCCCAAATACACTAAATTCAAATAATTATAGTAATCAATAATCACTGTGATGGAAGTATTAAACATTTTTAAAACTTTCAGGTTTTGGATTGTATGCACCAGTAATCAAATTCATGAGAAACCATGCTTGGTATGGGATGATTTGAATACAGGAGATAACAGATTATTTATGATGCTTTAAGAGATAAAGTAAATCGGAATCTTGAATGTAAAAGAATTAAGCACCTTTGCCTTCCAACTGTCAGAATTGGTTTGTTGTGCTCAAGAAAATGGTTCTTTTGGAAAAAAGTGCAGAAGTTGATTTCACAAGCCCTTAGTTTTATATTTCATAATATTAGGCCAAACGATGGATCGTAACTCAACTCACGATGGATAAACCATCGTTAGTTGCGATACACCGTATGGTTTCTGCGCATCGCTCATCGTCTTGAGTATTACAGTTACGATGTGTTTGGTGAAATCGACTTCAGATTTCCTAAAATAATTTGAAGTTATAACTATACAAATAATTTGGCAATCGAAGCTACGCCTGGGAGCAAGCGAGCCTTGCTCTCGTAATCGTGAATAAGTCTACCCCTCATCAACATCTTATTCTTGTGCTCTGCATAAAATAAACGCAGTTGCTGTTGTTACGGCAGTCGTCCGTTTGGTTCCCTGACTTCACAGTATTTGTCAGGATGTTTAGCTCTTAGAACCAGACTATCAGTTAATAGACTGGTTCCACCAGCCTGCAATGCTGACGAAATACAATCAAGTCAGGGAACCACATGGACGACTGCCGTAACAACAGCCACTGCGTAAAATAAAGGGGCCCGGTACGTGATCGCAATACGTAATAACTTTCGTACATTTTGTATGCTAACATATAGTATCTCAAAATGCCCATCAAGAGAACGACCAGTTTCTGCATATGGTAGCCGCCCGGTGAACGGCATGGATCGTGCGTATCGTGAATTTATCCGCCGGTCCTAGCCAGCCAGCGCATGACGCGGGAGAAATTCGAGATCACGGCAACGTTAGCCTACATGATATTGTTAGACGGTTTTCTATCAGCTGAACCCTATGATTTTTCAGTCAACATGGGGGAAAAAACAACCACAAAATGTCAACTCACCTCTAATTCTCATCAGCTCTTCTGTGTAATACCGGTAAGATCTTGACTAATCCCAGTCTAATAAAACTCCCACGACGGGCAGAAGGGTGCATCTGTTTCCCGCACTGGACTACAGTATACGCAAACCTTGCTCACTGTTCATTGTCGACATGGCGCGAATCTATTCAAAGCTTGCACCTGTATTAGACCACGCAGGGCTTGTTGTTGTTATGCAATAATTGGAACGTTGGCGATAGTCTTTAATCAAGGCGCTCTTGGCCCGTCACCGGTCACTCAAGTGGGGCCTTGTCAATATTCATTGGCTACGGCTCCAATGTGTACATGGGTCTTGCAGGAATCGCCAATTTCAATTAATGTGTACGTGTGTTTTCCAGCCGCAGCCAAGACCTTCTTGCGGCAATCCTGGTCGAGCCCATTACGCCATTCGATCCCGCTCATTTGGGATAAGACGACCGGAATAAAGGCTATCATTCATGGAATGGATATTCCATTCTGGATATTACCGCTGTCCTCATGAAACGGGGGTGTGGGGGGGGGGGGCTATACACAGAGCTCAATGGGCCTACCCGCGGTCAATCAGAAACCGAGTATTTAAAAACCCACCTATTGTTTTGTGCAATGGTATTCGTTACGGCTACACATCTGTGCTGATAAAATAAAAAGTTCTGTGACGTTCACAGGCACTGTTACTACAAGCATAGAGGTATACTGCTAAAATGTTCTGGGAAAATTGACTCCTACAAATTAATGACCCTGCTTTCACATAGGGTACTCTAATCAAAAATATCTTTAGGAATTATAAACCTATACTATAGTTTGCCCTCCAAGTTCAGCTCTTGCCTGTTAGGCTATGCGTATAATTCAAAGTTACCAAAAAATTACACACGATATACGACTCCGCTGCAACTATATAATTATTGGCCCCACGCAAAATTCCCAATAACCGTGCACTTAAAACTTGGTGGATGAAAGGTGTGTGATACAATCGTTTGGTCCAACACTTGGTCTTGTTCAGTTTGGGGAGTATAATATCCGACAGCCTGCGGCTAGACTGACGTGTTAATAGGCAATTTTTTGTCAACTTAATTGTTGGACACGGCGCCAGAATGTCGATCCTTGGTTTGAAAATGACATGCTACTCGCGAGTATCAACTTGCAAGATTGACACATCAGTTACATAATTTAACGATTGAATAGAGAATATACCCCCACCACGCGAGATATAAAACCAAACCAATCGGCGGTGCAGGATATATAGGGCAAGATTCAAGCCCAAATTTACGGCCAGGTTCAGTCTGGTGCGCCCTTCATAGTCCTGGTCCTTCCAATGCGGAGTTTTAGGCAACGTAGAGGGCGCTATAAAGAAAGACCGCAAACAACATCTATCCTGCACCGCCGATTGGTTTGGTTTTATATCTCGCAGGGGGTGGGGTGGGGGTAGTGTTAGTCTCTATTCAATCGTTAAATTTGTGAATCGTCATTTGATTATCAGAAGGATTCTGATGTGTCATGCAACTTGGTACTCAAGTAGCATGATTGTCATTTTCGCAAAGGTTCAGTAATTGTCCGCAAAGCAAGACCCTTTCAATTGCAAACGGGTGAGGGCGCTATCACCATTGTACAATAACGTGTGTAGAGTACCTTTACATAGAGCATGAATGCATGGATGAAGGATGTAGGTACGTATACTCTAAGGTCGAGTTCAGGCGAACCTTGTTCTTGTCTCAGTCGCGCTCAAACCACACGAACACGACCCAAGAACGCTGCACTCGGAACAGGATCACACACCATCTCTCCGCCAGGGTTGTTCACGAACAGCCGAGAACGCGCGCTTTTAGCCGACCTCATACCACAGGGTTGCAGAACGCCTAAATCAAGCTCATTATAATAAAGAAGAGCGCAACACAAAAACTCTCGCTTTAATTTCGAGATCAATAATTCCACACCCAAAAGTGGCTCAGGTCTTGTAACTATAGGCCTACGGTACTCAAAATTGCTCTATGATTGGACCTTCATCTTCCATTCTTTTTCAATTTGTTGGTGTTGCTATGCGGATTGGATTTTCGGCTAATTATTCCCAGAAAAAAAGGTGCAGTCGTCGAAGCCAAAATTCTGCAAAGTGTTTTGGATAGCATCCGTCCACTTCCACAGCCAAATAGGAATTGAAAACTCAACCCCAGGTTGTTGAGCTTCACTCACTCTACAATAAAAAAATATATCAGTTCATAATTAGACAAAGTTGTAGTTGTCTTGATGGAAGGTGTACCGAAGAGCTTTTTCTTGCAGTTTCCTAAGTTGAAAGAAACAGGTGGTGTTATTCATGTTAGTAAGAGCAAAAAACAAGAGACAAACATCATAGACTTACATACCAACGAACGGACAGACTTACAAACACACGTACACTTAGTGCTTCCATTCAGCTCATTAAGGTCCTCTCTGAGCAATGTGAAATCACTCTTCAGGCTGTCCACCAGGACATTGCTAATCTGGACTCCAAACTACGCTCCAGCTGTTCTGAAAGCCAGTATAAGGATCTCAGTTATGAGATTGAGAAAGGTCTCTCTAACCTCAATTCTGTTCTCACCGACAGGAGAAAAAAGAAGATTGGTGGCCTTGTTGCCAAACAACGCAGACACAACCGCTTCAGACGCACTCCCCCGTCTACACCATTACCCCCACTAACACTGTTGTGTACCTTTCCTCTTCTTCTCTAACTGACGCAGAGCATACGTTACTTTCCAAGGGTTTGAACTTTTGTCCAACTCCCCCAAAAGTTGACCAAGTAATGCTCAGTCAAGATCTCACTGAGTATTACCGCAGACTTCGTATGACTGAGTTCTTCTTCGATTCTGGCTCCCGTAAAGAAGAACCTTTCAGAGTAAAAAGCACCTGGGTAGGGATTAGTGAGAGGAGGGGGAAAGATCAAAGAGAGAAGTGGAGGAGTGAACACAAAAGAGGGATTATCTTATTCCTAAAGACGAGCATTATAATACCAACAGGGAAATGGGGGGGGGGGTCTGATAGACGTCCAGGCGTCATTTTTCTTAAACTACAGCTGCCAAATCACAACAAAAAATTAGAGACCCTCTCCGTATAGTGAAATGGAGGCCCCGAATAATATTGGTGTATGTACTCTGGGTTATAACCCCGAAATTCATTGGACTTCATACACGTTCAAGCATGGTACCAGTTGTGTAGGGTTTGAATATAGCTCTAAAGAAGAAGTATCCTGAAGTTTAGAATCTTAGAAAGGGTGATTGTCATGCAGTATTATGAAATGTAATTGTAAAGGTGACCGGGTTTTTCAGACTTTGTTTTGTTTGGAGGGGGGAATTTGTCCTTATAATCTCATCTACTAGTTAAAGACCGAAGTCGTGTTGATCACAAAAGTGTTATACAAAAATGTTGCGAACTGCTAACTGACTAAAATTACCAAAATGCAAATCTCAAAATTTAGTGGGCCTGACGTTTCGAACCTAACAGGACCTTTCTCAAAGGCAGAATGAGAAAGGTCCTGCTATATAGGATCGAAACGTCAGGCCCACTAAATTTTGAGACGTGTTGATCACGGCAGACATCTGGAAATAACCTAGTTGACATAAGCGTTAATTGAATTAAATACTGTAACTGTAAAGCGTGGTGATTGAAGGTGGCAACAAATGTGGAAGACCTATAGAAGAGAGTGGTTATACATGTAATCTTTCAGATGATACCCAATTTAATAGAGTTTAGTGGAATGCGTAGGGTACACTCACTTTTCCGAAAGAGGAGTATTTGGAACTCTCAGCAAAATGCATATTATTAGCGTATAGCGAGTTTCTGACCGAAAGTTGATTTCGGTCATTGTTAAATTTGTTAGGCTGAAAGAATGGTTGCACCAATGATCTCGGGAACGCCTACATCCTCTGTAGAATCTTGTACTCTTTTAGATGATACCCAATTTAATAGATTTTAGTGGAATGCGTAGGGTACACTTACTTTTCCGAAAGAGGAGTATTTCGAGTTCTCAGCAAAATGCATAAATTATAATAGCGTATAGCGAGTTTCTGACCGAAAGTTGATTTCGGTCATTGTTAAATTTGTTAGGCTGAAAGAATGGTTGCACCAATGATCTCGGGAACGCCTACATCCTCTGTAGAATCTTGTACTCTTTTAGATGATACCCAATTTAATAGATTTTAGTGGAATGCGTAGGGTACACTTACTTTTCCGAAAGAGGAGTATTTCGAGTTCTCAGCAAAATGCATAAATTATAATAGCGTATAGCGAGTTTATGACCAAAAGTGTATTTCGTTCATTGTTAAATTTGTTAGGCTGACAGAATGGATGCACCAATGAACTCGGGAATGCATACATCCTGTGTAGAATTTTGTACTCTTTCAGATGATATACAATTTGTTAGGTTTAAATGGAATGCGTGGGGTACACTCACTTTTCCAAAAGAGGAGTATTCCATATTCGTTTTATTTGAAGTAAAATCCTATTCATTTTTTTCTGGAAAATAAATGTTTTTGAAAAATAAACCCAAGTATTCACGCTGATTGTGTATAGAATGATGTTATCACAACGTTGCAATACAATCTCTCTCTTATTTTTATTTTTAAACTAGCAAAAACTCAATTCAAATATTGTGTGTCAATCATGGGACACCGTAGCGCTTTACGTGTTGGCCAGCCGAAATTCAGGCCCAAATTTAGGGCCAGGTTCAGTCTGGGCCAGGATCAGTTTGGTACGCACGCAAATGATGCAATCCTCATCATCACGGCACAACATTCATCCATTCGGCTCCGACGATGCAAAACGGAACTCTGGACCCATTAGCACCGGCGGAGCAGACAAAATGCCAGGCATTCCCAAAGTATTGTTGCGATTGTGTGGGCTCGGTGGCAAGCGGGGGATTAGCAGGGAGACGTGCCAGAGCGGTCGGAGGGCCAGTACACGGGGCGAGGCCACCGCCACAGACGGTGACGACACGATCACGACGACATCGACGACCTCGATCGCGGACGGGTCTTCGGCCATGGCGTTTCCTTGTGTGCGGCGACCGCTGGCCTGTCTGGAACCCGGCAGAGACGGTAAAGTAAAGTGTTTGGTTGTCATCATGTAAAGTAAACATTGACACGAGGAGGCCTTCCGTCAATTCTGTTGGCTTTGAGTTTGAGTTTAGGTGGAGTTCATTCAGTAACAAAATAATTGTCAACTGGTTTCGGTTTCGTGTGAGATGGAGTCAGTAACACTACAGTACTACTAGTACTACTACTAGCTACTACTAGTACTAGTAACACTGAGTCTAGTGAGAAGTGAGAGTGTCCCAATCCTGGCAAAGATTAAACAGGAAATATTTTTGTCAACAAATTAACAATTACTGAATTGGGAATGGGATCAGGAGGGACTGACGTTTCGATTTTTTTCTCAAAGGCAGAAGGTCATTCTTCCTTTGAGAAAGATGCTGCTAGTGCTAGGATCGAAATGTGATGCCCTCCTTTAAGTTTAACTTTATGAATAATGATTATTCGCTTTTGCCATGTTTGGCACAGACATAAATAACCTATAGACCGATAGCCATACACAACGCCTATGGAAAACGACTAAAATAATGTGAAACCATGGTAGATGAACAAGTAGATGAACAATGTACCGGAATGATGGATTAAAACTGGATTTTTTTTTATGAAACCATGCTGATTTGAGATCAAAAGCCCTTTTCAGAGATGACTACATACTCCATTAGTTACAGATATGTGTATTTGCGTGTTTTATTAGAAATAATAGCAAATCAAAATTTGGCGGTCATTTTTCTCGTGGATGCGGCCCAGTATGCGTAATCTTGCACCGAGTTTGTGTACGTACGTCCGTCCGTGTGGCGTGACGAACAAGTTTGCCCATGGTTTTTCACGCGTCCTGAAATTACAGTCTAGATGTTGTCTGTCTATAGGTTATTTATGTCTGTGGTTTTGGGTCATTTCAGTGCAATGGTTTGCTGCCCTCTAGGGTTCAAGGCTTCAAGCATTGGAATTTGTAATAATTATTTCTACTGTACACGATGAAACTGCACGCATCTGGTAACGCATTGGAATCATATTTTCCACTGTCGCTAGCACTTTTTTGTAGCAGTGTTCAGATTTTATAAATGTAGCAGTACTGATAGTGTTAAACAATTGTGATATTTTTACTACAAAATTGAAATATCAAAATGAATTGAAAAAATGATTAAAATTGGCAAAGATAATTTTGACTGCACTGGGATTTGAACCAGAGACCTCTGGTTTTGCATAGCAGCGCTCTTACCATTTCAGATGGGAAGAGTGCTGGTAGTGGTAGTACTTACACAAAACCCGAGGTCTCGGGTTCAAATCCCGGTCCAGTCAAAGTTATCTTTGCCATTTTTTTCAATTTGTTCAAAAAGTTCCCAGTCAGTTTTCTATTGATTTTCTATCGATCATTTGAATGACTTAAGGTTATACAAAAATGTTGCAAACTGCTTACTGACTAAAATTACCAAAATGTAAATCTAAAATTTAGTGGGCCTGACGTTTCGATCCTAGCAGGACCTTTCTCTGCCTTTGAGAAAGGTTCTGCTAGGATCGAAACGTCAGGCCCACTAAATTTTAGATCATTTGAATGGTTAAAAAAAAAAGAGTTGAAGGGCAACAGTAACTATGGTAACAGCTACTATGGGTGCTTAAACCATGCTTGATTTGAATATAGTATACCCATACTCGTCCCTTTGCCTTCCAGACATGAAGCTGGCCCTGATTCTCCTGAACCAGCCCCTGGAGTCACTGCGGGAACAACTGGTGTTGCTATGGAGACGCTCGGTCCTGAAAGCCGTGGCCGACGGCGGCTCCAATCGTCTGTACAAGTGCATGATGGGACACCACCAGAAGTAGGTCACCGGTGTCGATAATGGCCCCGACAGCTGACATGTCCCCTGGGTGCTCAACTGTGAGGTGGCCCACCCCACTCATTTTTGCTTTCCCCCAAAGCCAAACCCGACATGTACATGTTTACTACGTACATGCAATGGCGCTCGAATCACGCAAAAAACAAACAACTAAATTAGAGGCCCTCCTAATTTTTTGATACTCGCATTTTGGTCATCTTAGTCAGAAAACAGTTTGCAACGTTTCTGTATATCACTCCCCACCCCAAAAAACAAAAAAACAAAAAAAGGTGTGCAGGATTCTCCTTGGAAGAAATGTACCAGTAATTTGGGGTCATGTAAAAACGTGAGATACGGCTCAGGAAAGAGCCAGTGACTCAACCTTTTGGACAGTGTGTACTCTGCCCGTCGTGCGAAGCCATACTCTATCTTGTATGAGATGGCTTTGTACATGGTGTCACCATAGACGGTTCCAAGTCTTATTTAATTTGTGGTCGGTTTCATTGATCTCATCGTTACTTATGACAAATCGCAAGGTGATGAGCGATTCACAAATTCCCTACGACCTACTGCATGAGAACTTATGATGGGTTGTCTAAATGTTATAAGTTGAGTTCCAATGAATTGTAAGCCTTTCTGAAGGCCACCCCTGACCCCTGACCTTCCTGAGATCAGTAATATGATAATATCTAGAGTCAATTTCCTTTTCAATGGGCCTCATGTAGTGCATATGAAACTATCCAGCCTTGTATAAGAATAAATGTTTCCTGATTTTTATTGGCATTGTCATTCCTTCTTACTGAACGTACTCTCACGATTTCTTTTTTGTTTTCCCAGGTATATTCCGGATATAATCTCGGGAGATTTTGACTCTATCAGACCAGAGGTACTTCTGTATTACCAAAAAAGGGTGGGTGTCCTCTGATATCATTGATAGGAGCCTCAGTGTTAAAGCCACACAAGGCAGACGTTTGTTTTTTCACTGTTGGTTACTGGTTATCGCTAGAATCCAAATGTCAGTCAAATACTGGGTAGATAGCTCTTCATAAGGAATGATACCAAAAGTGAGGCCTGAGCCATCCTAGCTACACTTTCTTTGCCAGATGCAACTGATGATGTATCTATAGCTACGAAAGTTCAAGCCTCATTTTGGGCCAAGTTCCTAGTAAGTCCTATGAAGTGCTATCCACATCTTTGCCATTTGTCATAAATGGTTCCAAAAGTTCCCAGAGTCAGTTTTTCCTCTATTTGTTTGACATTTTCAACCCGTTTTTTTTTTTTTTTTTTTAAACAGGGTGCCAAGATAGTGAAAACGCCTGATCAGAACTACACAGATTTCACCAAATGCCTGAGACTGGTCATGGACACAATCCACAGCAATATGCTGAAGGTAAGGTCATGTCTCAAGGGGGAATGGTTGTAGCGCCCTCTATTGCTAGGCATAACTATGGTTTGGCAGTAACCAGTGGTTTGCCACTGGTTGGCTGATGACATGGTATAGTATAGAGAATGTGCACTCTGAAGTCCAATCTTAGAGAAAGATTTGAAGGTTTGCATGGTGGAAGTACAAAGTGGAAGGTTTGCGGTGACGCCATGTACATGTACATCATCTCTTGTGAGATTTGCCTCTGATATCTGAAATGAGGCGGTAACTCAACGTTTCAGGCAGTTTGTACCTGTCGTCAGTCTCCCTATGACGGGCAGAGTACACACTACACAGTATATACAACAATATTTTTAATGGCTTCACACCTGGACCTCCGAAATTCGGAATGCCGGTGATGTTGCTATGCGCTGGGCTCTCCGAATCAGGGCATCACTGTTGTCCGAGTTTTGAAACAGAGATTCTTTTCAGCCTGCCTCAAAAAAATATGCAGCGTGACAAAAGCCACACAGCCGTCCGATTGTGGCAGGTTTAAACTCGTTTAAACGTGCCATGGCACATCATTCAAAAACTCTGTGTTGCGGTCATAGGTGCTGACTGCTAAGAGAAGCGGCCCCATGCGAAGTGGTTAAGAGTTACAATCAATAGACACAGGCATTTGCCTGTGGTCTCCTCAGCTCAAATTATACACCGTCTGAATCACTGGCATCTCTCCCACCACTGCCCGCCGTTCCAGTGCTGCTTCTTTCAGTCCGTTGGTATCACAACCCTGACCATGCTCGGATGTTGTCCACCCAACGCATCTTTGGTCGGCCCACAGAATGTGGTAAACAAAAATGATAGACAAAAATGTTGCAAACTGCTTACTGTCAGACTAAAATTACCAAAATGCAAATCCCAAAATTTAGTGGGCCTGACGTTTTTATCCTAGCAGGACCTTTCTCAAAGGCAGAGGAGACCTTTGAGAAAGGTCCTTCTAGGATCGAAACGTCAGGCCCACTACATTTTAAATATTACCTTCCCGGAAATTTGTGACCAGGCACATCATGATGAGGAATAACACCCACTTTTAAGATTTTGAGATTTTCTAATGATGTGAAAGAGTGTACCATTAGCTTTCCAATGATATCAAAATTTCCTCCAATACATTAACTTTCTGAAAATACCAAAAACAAAACAAAATGGTTTTTAATCAAATTGAGAAGATACTTTGACTTTAGGCGTTGTTTACTCGAAAAGTGTTTTGGTGGGATATTCCTCATGTCGCTGTGCTGGGTCACATTTGTGCTTTTTCTTTCCCGTCAGGTGGACGCTGTCGTGGTGCTGGGCGCCTTCGGCGATCGCTTTGACCAGACCCTGAGCAACGTCAACACCTTGTTTGAGGCCAACAGCCTCAGCAGGCTACCCGTCTACCTCATGGCCGACCGCTCCCTCGGCTGTCTGCTGAGGCCGGTAAGTCCGAGTGACACTTCACCAACGTTTTGATACCGATAGTCTTTTCGTATTTTAAATACTTTTAAAGACTCAAAATTTAGTGGGCCCGACGTTTCGATCCTAGCAGGACCTTTCTCAAAGGCAGAGTGGGTCATGCTAGGATCGAAACGTCAGGCCCACTAAATTTTGAGATTTGCATTTTTGTAGTTTTAGTCAGTAGGCGGATTGCAACATTTTTGTATATTACTTTTAAACTCGCACAAATCGCCCGTTTAAATTACAGCGATTACTCACTCACAAAAACACCATAAAAAAAACCTCTAGAAACTAGAAATTTGAATTTTCCTACACATGTAGCAAGCGAGATATCCGCATCTTCTGCACATTTAGCGAGTGATAGTAAGTAGCGTACTACATCATAAATTATGGCGTATCCGTTGCAATAGCCTTATCCATTCACTTGCGAAACCTCTCTATTATGAGATCTCAGCGCTTATTTCAACACTTAATTAAGACTATTCTCTTAGGTTACGGTCAAAAGCTCAGAAGGCCTGATCTTTCGATTTGAGCGGGACCCTCCTCAAAGAATCGAGATGTCAGGCCCTCAAAGTTGGATTTTCACCCAAAAAAATTGATATACAAAAATGTTGCAAACTCCTTACTGACTAAAATTACCAAAAATAATGCAAATTTAGTGGGCCTGACGTTTCGATCCTAGCAGGAACTTTCTCAAAGGCAGAATAACAAGAAAGTGTGTACATGCACATACATGTACACCTGCAATAAGCAGGGAAGTGAGGGCAGTACTCACAGTGTGCCACTCACAGAAAAGGCTAAGGGGTTTTTCTCTGCCGTGCAGTTTTCTCAGCTTGGGATTTGTCTTGTGTGGTGGCTTACAGGGCAGGCACTCCATCGAGGTGGACACCGGCCTGGAGGATTCCTGGTGCGGTCTGGTACCCATTGGCAGCAAGTGTCAGCAGGTGACAACCACGGGCCTCAAGTGGAACCTGGGTAAGGGGACGGGTTTGGGAGGAGGGGGGGGGAGGGGAGGTTTGGGGAGTCACTTCTTGGGGATGTGAGCCAGGCTGAGTGGTCGTAGTCATCTTCATATCGTCATCACCATCATTATCATTATCACCGTCATCACCACCATCATCACTGTCATCGTCTCAATCGCCACCATCACCACCATCATCACCATCATCACCACCATCACCATCATCACCACTACCATCACCACCATCACCTCCATCACCTTCACAGCCCAACCATCATGAACCCCCACCATTCCCACCACTATCAGCCTGATCGTCACTACAATCACACTTATTAACCTCACCACCACGAGTACAATCACCACTATCATTATCCTCGTCAGTCGGAAGCAATTCCAACCATTAACTGCCGTACATCTCCAGGGATCACACCCCTGCTTTCATTCAGTTGCAAACAACCAATTGTTGTCAACCTTTGCTGCAGCGGCCCGCAAAAGCGTCAAAGTAATCAAATCCATGTTCAAGAGGACTTTGTTCCCCTGGCCCCTCGACTGTCCACAAACCTCACAACGCCGTTCAAGTTGGATTTAATTGGAAAATTTATTTCAAATTTAGTGGGCCTGACGTTTCGATCCTTGCAGGACCTTTCTCAAAGGCAGAGTGACAAGGACAAAACTGGAAGATTTATTGGAAGATAGGAAGATTTGTGTCCCTCCCCTCCGTTCACAAATTTTGTTGTCGTTCTCGACCATTCAGACCACCAGCCCTTGCAGTTTGGCGGGCTAATCAGCACGTCCAACACCTACGCGGAAGGCGCGGCCAAGGTGACCGTCCAGACCGATCAACCGCTGTTCTGGACGATGGGCTTCAAGGACAGTCCCACACCTGACATTGAAAAATTGGCAAAGAAACTTTGACTGGACCTGGGTCTTGAACCCGAGACCTCTGGATTAACGTACCAGCGCTCTTGCCATCTGAGCTATCCAGCCCTTAGATGGTGGCCTTGCTCAAATAGTCAACTGGTCTTTGCCGGGGTGGGGGCGCCAGTCAGAAGCAGTTCACTCATCAACTGCCGTAAATCGCCCTTGAGTGATTTTCAAAACTCGGCAAACAATCAGGAACATGTTGCCTGTGAAATCACTCAATGAGAGTTCAGTGTGTGTACGTGCGAGTCAAACCTGCCACAGTCTGACGTCTGTGTGGCTTTTGTCATACTGCACCTTGTTTTTTTTGTTAGGCTGAGAAGAGTCTGTTTTTAATACTCGGGACGATAGTGGTGCCCGGATTCGGAGGGCCTGGCACATAGCAACACCCCCAGCACTCTGATTTCGATGGTCCTGGTGCGAAGTGGTTAAAAGCCACGCTGAGTTTGACTAAGAGTGTTCCGTGCTTCCAAAAGTACTTTTTTGCTCCCTTGAAAGTTTGAAACAAGAAGACTTCATCAAATGAAGCAATTTTTTTTTTTTCAGTACTCATGTGAAAATGTGTCGACCATTTTGTTCATTACTAGCTATATATGTAGCTCTGTGAAACGGAAAATGCCAAAGGCAGTTCGCATCAATCCATTTTTTGGGAGTTCATTTTCAGCCATTAATTTCGCCATTTCATTCACATTCAGGAAGTGATTGAAGATTTTGGTCGATTTTTGGTCGACTTTTATTTTAATGCACGACGATGCATTGACTCAGGATTTTACTGAAAAGTATTTATCCTTACACGACTTGTGTAAGGCTTAATGGTTTTTCGTAAATGTTATGATTGAGCAGTGCTCCAGGTCAGTTGAAGGTGGGTGGAATTTGCAGGCCCAAAGACTCACCGTTGTCAGTACCTGACGGTGTCAGTACCTTTCCCTTGTTATCGGCCCTGGATCGAAGTGATTAGAATGACCAGCGGTCGATTTCACCAAAACTCGTCGTAACTAATACGATCAACAGCAAATAATGAGCGAAGCGCAGATACAGTACGGTGTATCACAACTCACGATGGGTTATCCATCGTGAGATGTGATACACTTCATCATTTAAGGCTTTGTGAAACCTACCCCTGCAGCTCTTTTCAGGGCCACACTCCATCTCGAAAGAGATAGATTTACGTGATGTCACCGCAAACTCATCCACTGCAATGCAAGCCTTCGAATCGTAGCTTTGATGGCTGTTTGTATTTTTTTTCTTCCCCCATGGTCTGACCAGTTCAGTCCCTGACCTCTCATGACCTAATTGCCCCCGACGACATGGAAGAGAGGTTGCTGGGTCTAGCCAATCGGGGGTTTATACCACAAAACCACCTCTGATTTCAAGTTTTAGATTTAAAAAGAAAAAAAAAAAATCAGAAAAAAAAATCAGGAAATATGAAAATAATTACCACAAACAAAGCAATATAAACCAAAATCAGGAAATTGATTTTTTTTTTTTTTTTTTCACCCCGGCAACGTTCAGTCGTCCAGTGGGTGAGAAAGGCTGTGCTAGAAGCAACTCATGTTCACAGAGGGCATCACACATAACTATGCTGCATTATATTAGAGGCTAGCTCACATAATTATATTTGGGGGGGGGGGCAAAATGAGTATACGTACATGTAGGAAAAGTTACTTTTTATTCCATTGATAGGTCAGTGAAACAGAGAAGTATTAATGAAAACAATGGAAAAAAATAAGAGCTTTGTAATACCTGAAATAATGGTTATTAACAGTAAAAATGTGGTGGGTGTATTAATTTTTTTAAATGGGGTTACTAGTATTGAGTTTTTTATTTGTGTATAAATGTCTAACCAGGCTGGATTTTTAACAGCACACATTATTTAGCAGTTGATATTTTATGGGGATTTGTGACAGAAAACGTTATTTTAAATGGAATTTGTATTTATATATATGGGTATGCACTGAACTTATATAACAAAGAAATGTTTGTACATTTAGGTTATTTGATGTCTTGGAGTGAGTTTCTGTGATGAGTTTACTTAAATTTCAAAGATGCCCATGTTTATCATGTGTATTAACTTACGTAAGGACTGCGGAACCAGTCAAGTTATACAGCTGTCTGTCTGCTGTCAGCCATCTGGTCGCACCACACATTCATCTGTGCATTCACATCCATACACTGTGGTTGTCCCCAAGGCATTAATACTCGGGCGATGCTCATTCATTTTTCCCCCCCCGCGTAGTGCCTTGCTGTGGATTTAACTCCCTGCATCCTGCAGCCGATTTCAAGAAACTTCAAATGTTGCGTGTGCACCATTTTGTTGCGTGACTTACGCAACGTTTTGCTGCCTTTGCTAAATATTGCTGAAAAGAGTCATTGTGGCGCAAGACTTATGCAACATTTGTAAGTTGCGTAACTTACGCAACTTTTCTTGAAATCGGCTGCTTCTTCATTCCACTTCTACAAGTTGTTCCAATTGAAATGTCTTTAACCTATGTCTTTCCTGTTTACATGTATGATCTCCTCCTTGTTTGTTCCCCTTTCCCCTCAGTTTTGAGCCATCACCTTGAGTGGCCCGCTTTGGGCCTTGTGGTTGGCGACTTTCTGCTTCAAAGATAAACAAATAAATCATGACCCTGAACCTCCTCCCCTTATAGGGTGTGTCAGTCTAGGCCATTTTATGCGAGCAACATTCTGTTGACGTGTTTACATCCTACATTACTTTGGTGGGCCAACTTCCGATCCTAGCGGAGACCTTCCTCGGGTTCTTGATTAAGGTCCGAGATTTGAGACGCGAGGCCCTCTCAATCTTTTCAATATTTGCAATTTCAGTCAGTGAAGTGAGTAAAGTAGTTATGGTCTATTTGCAGTGATACCATGTACAAGTCTCCCGAAGACAAACAGTGTACTATACTGTTGGAAACGTGGAGTTCCTCCGGATCTTTTCAGAACCACACTTACTCACAAAAGAGAGAATGTTACATTGTGTCACCGCAAACCTATTACTCCTGCTATTTTTAGCAGCTATTCTCACCATGAAAACCTTCAAATCCCATTTGGTCTATTTTGTTTCACTGCCAAAGTTTTGCTCATCAACACATTGATGTAGGCAATAAATATATCCATGAACCAGACTCTAATGTCGAGTGTGCTCACATTTTCTTGTAAAATTTAGATAGATCTCGAAAGTTAGAGGGCCTGGTGTTTCGATCCTAGCAGGACCTTTCTCAAAGGCAGAGAAAGGTCCTGCTATGATCAAAACATCAGGCCCTCTAAATTTTGAGATTTATGTATTGTATGTCATTTAAGTCATCCACACACTTTCGTCATTTCAGACCAATTTTCAGTGAAAAAAAGCATTTTGATTTTTCATTCACTTATTTGTCCGCAATACTGCCATTTTAATTTCACTGGAAAGATGAAACTGACAAATGCTGATACGATCACACAATATCACACAAATTAGAGTAGGAGTTGGAGGAGAAAAAATGTACACCAAAACTTAAAAGAAAACATTCTGTGGACTCACAAGTTCTCTAGTTCAATACCATTTTTATTTTATAATTGTTATGTATAATACATCAATAATAGGGTTTTGCCAAATATCGGATAGAAGGAGCTATATAGTCCTGGCCAGTGATGAAGAAACAAATACAGGTAGATGCAGTGACCTCCAAATGATTTTGTGCGCGAATGGACTCGCCCTCATGACTCCAAAAGGCCAGGGATCTCCATCAGAATGC
The DNA here is from genome assembly GCA_949987565.1 of Luidia sarsii. Lineage (NCBI taxonomy): Eukaryota > Metazoa > Echinodermata > Asteroidea > Paxillosida > Luidiidae > Luidia > Luidia sarsii. The sequence goes on along the minus strand of OX465106.1, from coordinate 16,619,476 downwards.
GTGGGCCTGCCCATGGCCAATGTCGACAAAGTCGTTCTTTTGAAAACCGCCACATGGGGCCGCTACTGTGGACGGATCTCAGCCCAATTTCATAGAGCTACATAAGCGTGAAAATCAGCTAAGCAGGAAAAGTCTTCCTCCTGTGAGCAGGATTACACACTGCCCTGCGATTTGATGTCCATTGCTTTTGTATTCCACACTTTTGTTTACTTAGCATGAAACAGAAGTGCAAGGTTGGGTAGGCAAGGAGATCCTATGGGCCATGACTTAAGCGGCTCTATGAAACGGCTGGGGCTATGGCTAGTTGCAGCCTATGCCTCCTTATGGACAAGATGCGACTACGGCTCAGCCATGAACACCGAATAGCTGGAACAGAAAAGCCAGTCCTTTTTAACGGACGAGATGCTGCTTGTGAAAACAATGGTGATGCAGACTCGTCCATTGACAAAATTTTTCTTTCGTGCGAGAAGAGTTTGTGCAGATAGAAACAGGCACCATTGTCAACTGCCTGACCATGACAAAACCACTGTACATCGTTTTCAACCAGTTATTCAAGAGCCACATCGTTGACCCCAAAAACAATTGCCGCACAGACTGACACAAGTCCAGCATGACTTGGGGGGCAGTCTGTATCACAGATGGATTCGAGGGGGCGGTGATAGAAATTAGTTTAAAAAATAACAATATTAATTGAAGAACTAGAAGTGATGCCGGAGTGTGACAACACAAAGTCTTGTCCAGTCCCGTCCAAGTCGTCAAGAAGTTACACTACTCCAAGAAGTGAATTCTACGATCCTCTGTAAAGAGAAAAAACAAGCGAACAAAAAAAATGAGTTTCCGTCATTTATCTGATTTCTAAATACAAAGAACAAAATATTGTTGATAACTCCCTGGTCATTTACCATTTCATATTTTTTTCTTTTTTGGAGGGGTGTCAGAAATAGTACGATCTGAAAAGAGAGCTTATATTTCTTCACAATATAATCAATACAGGATTGGATGTTTAAAAAAATTTTAGCGCCTAATTTCACCCAAAAACGTTGAAAAAAGTTAATGTTTGCCCCGCCCCCGAAAATTTCCTCTGTGAGCGTGTGACATCACATACAGACCAAAAGCAGTCGAGCGCAATGATCGAAATGCTGAGTGCGGTGTTTGTGGCTGATAGACAATAGAGACAATGCAGGGCCGGTGCAAAGTTCACGAGCTCAAGACTGACCACACATTCTGAATGTGACGTAGTACGTTCGTCTTCAAAGTGGGGAGCACAATTTTTGGACCAAAATACCGCTTTTTTTGGTGTGCTAAATTTATCATTTTGGGTCTCAAAATGGATAGACACGTTTGGTTTCATTACAATACCAATTTATTTAACCTAATTTAATTTTGACTTCCGTATACCTTTAAAGAAAACTCCATCCCTTCAGTTTCAAAGGCATAGCTGCCAACCTAGCTCAGTGGAATTTAGGGATACCGTTACGTACTTCTGCTAAAAAATAGGAATCACAGAGCCAACGACATAGGAATTCTTCCAAGTCAAATATCGGAATCTGTTGTCAAGAGCTTGTAAAAAGTGATAAAAGAGGAATGATTCGTCCAAAATAGGAATCCGAATGGTTGGCAGCTGTGTCAAGGGTATCATTATTTCCTCAGGCCGGCCTACAAACTTACACAATGATGTTGTTGATAGGAATGTGTATCAGCTTGACAAAGAAGCCGATGAAACCCATAATGCAGAATCCGATGGCCGTGGCGATGGCAATCTTCTGGAACTCTACACAACCGACATCCAGACAAGAGAGAGAGAGAAATAGAGAAAAGAAAACGGAGGAGAGAAACGGGGAGAGAAAAGAAAACGGGAAAACTGATTATTGGCTGGAGTTGATGAGGACAAAGATTTTTAAAAGGCCAGAGAGGGGGAGCAGGGGGGGGGAGCAATGACTCACAGCCCACAGGCAATATCTCTGCAGTGCACGGCCACTGCACCAAGGCCGGGATGGGAACACACATGTGTGTGACAAATGCTGTATGCTCAGCGCTTTGCCTGTGTGTGCTCAGCCCCTCGTCGGAAGACTGCCTACCGAGATGACAATGACACGGTGCTCCCGCAAACCTAATTTTCCTCAAGCAGAGACATACATCAAGTGGGTTGCCCTGGTCACATTAGGTCATGCCTATTATTTGCTGCCAGTCAAGGGGGTGGGGGCATTTTGGGATGGAGGGAGGGGAGGGGAGGGAAGGACGGAGGGAAGGGAGGGAAGGAAGTGAAGGAGGGAGGGAGGGAGGGAAGGGAGGGAGGGGAGGGGAGGGGAGGGAAGGAGGGAGGGGAGGGAAGGGAGGGAGGGAGGGGAGGGAAGGGAGGGCAGGGAGGGGAGGGAAGGGAGGGCAGGGAAGGAGGGAAGGGAGGGAAGGAGGGAAGGGAGGAAAGGGAGGGAAGGGAGGGAAGGGAGGGAGGGAAGGGAGGGAGGGAGGGAGGGAGGGAAGGGAGGGAGGGAGGGAAGGGAGGGAGGGAAGGGAGGGAGGAAGGGGAGGGGCGGCAATGTCCTCCCACCTTTTCTGTCAGGCTTGGTGCATCTTTTCACCAGCCGGACTGAGTCTTTGGCGAACTGCTTGGCGGGGTCAACCAACTGCTGAATCTGATCCATGGCTGTGTCGTTCTGTCTGGCTGGGAGTAACTGAGTGATCTGTCATGGAGTGGGGAACACGAAAATTTGTGTGAAAAACATTTCATACACGTCATGTCGTAGGCGGAAATATGCGCATCTCCATATTTCTGCCAAAGAGAAAGATCCTGCTAGGATTTATATGCCGCACCCTCTAAATTGTTGAGATTTGTAGAATTGTTGTGAATTTTAAGGGTTTTTTCTGCAGTCTGTCATACAGGCATGTGAAGACTGTTATCAGGTTACTGTTACTGTTAGTGTTAGCGACAAAAGTACGGGGTACATGTACCACGGTAGAAATTATTTTATACATGCCCATGGTTTGTGTCCAAGTTAGTCTAAAATTCATTTTTGATCCCCACAAATCCTACTCCTGGTACTGTGGTAGTGGTACTCCAATCCAATTTTCGGGCTATTTAATTTTCATACCCTGTTACTAAACTTTGAAGCCATGCAGTAACACTCTGTCTCTGTGTTGTTAAGTTGTGTGAAAAGGAAGTCAGCTTTTGATAACTTAAATAAGTTTGACAGAATTGGGTGATGTGCATGTACGTACCGGTCGTACGTATGGAACTCAACTCGGTACCGCAGTTACCTGGTTATAGTAACTACATTACAGAACTTGACTACAGCAGTACTACTTCTGTTATTAAGCACTATTAGTATTAGCCACTATTAATGCATGTTTCTCTAGTAATACTAATACTGTAATAGACGCATATTACTATTATTTATTAACAATTCAGTCACACTCACAGACAACTAACAATTAGAATTACAACAGTGATAACATAGCACTACAATACTCATTACTATCTAGGGAAAGACTTAAGATTAATACCTACACCACCAAACTAAAACTAAAAGGAAAATTAAATAAAAAAGGATTGGCTTAAACTTAAACTTAATAAATGTTGCAAACTGCTTACTGAATAAAATTACCAAATTGAAATTGCAAATCTAAAAATTAAGTGGGCCTGATTGGAAAAATCCTAAACCCACAACAAGACTTAGCCAGCACTCAGCAATACAACAATTTTTTTATGTAAACAAAAGCCACTGTCTGGCAAAACCACTTGCCGAAAAATTGGACATAATTATACTTAATTAAAATTAAAAAAAACCAATATGATTTTGTAACGCGCATGTGCCAACTGTTACGTCAGTACGTGGCCAGCTGTTTACAAAACATGCACTTCACTGCACCTAGTACAAATTACAAAAGTACAAAACATTATGATATACGCCACACATCGCGTCACAAAATCATGACTTTGGTGTAAACTTGTCCTATTTCTTCGGCAAGTGGTTGTGACAGAAAATGGATATAGTCTTCATAACAGCAGGTGGGTTGTCCAAGACTTTTCCGTTAAGGCCTGGGTATTAAATCCATGATTAAATGAAAATCTTGCCTGCCCTGGCTAGTTACGGTTTAAAATTGTTTGGTTCCGTACGTGTCATTTTGGTATGTTGATGCCTTATGTTTCCACCTATACTAGGACCGATCCGGACAATGAGACGGGGAAAAGATGGAAGATCGCTGTTGTCTTGTTCCCACTTTCACCCTGAAGCACTTTCATAGCGATTAAGGACGTGTGTAAAATTAAATTTTAGGGTTTTTACTCCAGTATTTCAACCACATTACCTTGCAAGCGACGATCCAACAAGTGCAAAGGGCATCGGTGACGTTGCACAGAATAGCGCCACCAAGCGATTCGTAAGGGAAAATATTTTTCCCTGGTACGCGGCGCACCGAGCACACTGCGTGCGAATTATGTTTGCTTAGCTAGCTTGATGGGTACCAGTGGAAAGTGTGAAATGCGTGTACATAATCGTGTCTGCGTCATGTAATTATTATTGTAAACATTATTTTTGTAAACAAAAATAAAAGATTTTGTCAATTGGGATTCTGTTTGTCCGGGCTGTTGAGTTTGAAAGGCTCACTCTCTTCAAGAGTGAAACTTACCTTAAAGTGTGTATGGAGTGGTCATAATAATGTCCACTTTTAAAAAATATTGTCATAAGAATGAGTCTCATCAGAGAAGTTGCATGAAGTTATTACTAAAAATAGATTCAAACAAAAATTTGAAAACAATTTTACTTTATCATTCACGCCTTTACTATACTGTATAGTAATCTTTCACTCCAGAGAATAACATGGAACAGCCAAACTGACTAATCAGGTGCCAGAATGCCATTCTGTGACATCAAGCTGACCAAGTGAATTGCTTTTAGTTGACGTAGATTTGTAATAAATTCCTGACAGAAACCAAATAACAACACAGTGAGCGGTTATTGAGTTTCACTGAATGTAATATATCTCAATTCCATGTCACACCATGTTTACAACTTCAGCGTTTTGAATCAGAGTGAAAACGTCCCTGAACTTCAAAACAAAAGTGGATGAGTGCAGAAAACTTATCCACCGGGAAAAAAATATATATAAAACTTCCGAAACAAGAACAAAGATGAACTGTCGGCACACTGACAAATCAAGGTTACATAATCATGAAAGAAATGCCACAAAGGAACAGAAATGTTGATAAACATATCACAAGTTTGGTGAAGGCCGGAAGGTGGAGCCATTGATGGAGCATGGTCGAGGACAGGAAGGCCTCCTTCCTGAAAACCATGGAGGTTGAAACCATGGAGGTTGAAACCATGGAGGTTGAAACCATGGAGGTTGAAACCATGGAGGTTGAAACCATGGAGGTTGAAACCATGGAGGTTGAAACCATGGAGGTTCAACACATGGAGGTTGAAACCAGGGAGGTTGAAACCATGGAGGTTGAAACCATGGAGGTTCAACACATGGAGGTTGAAACCATGGAGGTTGAAACCATGGAGGTTGAAACCATGGAGGTTCAACACATGGAGGTTGAAACCATGGAGGTTGAAACCATGGAGGTTGAAACCATGGAGGTTGAAACCATGGTTGTTGAAACCATGGAGGTTGAAACCATGGAGGTTGAAACCATGGAGGTTGAAACCATGGAGGTGCAAACTATGAAGGTTCAACCCATGGAGGTTGAAACCATGGAGGTTGAAACCATGGAGGTTGAAACCATGGAGGTTCAACCCATGGTGGTTGAAACCATGGAGGTGCAAACTATGGAGGTTCAACCCATGGAGGTTGAAACCATGGCGGTTCAACACATGGAGGTTGAAACCATGGAGGTTGAAACCATGGAGGTTGAAACCATGGAGGTTGAAACCATGGAGGTGCAAACTATGGAGGTTCAACCCATGGAGGTTGAAACCATGGAGGTTGAAACCATGGAGGTTGAAACCATGGAGGTTGAAACCATGGAGGTTGAACACATGGAGGTTGAAACCAGGGAGGTTGAAACCATGAAGGTTGAAACTATGGAGGTTCAAACCATGGAGGTTCAAACCACGGAGGTTCAACCCATGGAGGTTTAAACCACGGAGGTTCAACCCATGGAGGTTGAAACCACGGAGGTTCAACCCATGGAGGTTGAAACCATGGAGGTTCAACCCATGGTGGTTGAAACTATTGAGGTCATATTCAAACTAACGGGCCAGGTTTTCAAAGGATGGGGGAGGGGGCTCATCTATCAGTACTTGCACATGGAAAAGCTGCCTAATTTGTTTTCCTGAAATCAGAAATATTTGGAGACCAATCCAGTGTCTACCTAGTTGCAGTAACCGTAACCCTCATCCTCCCGAGGGTCGGATACTGATGAGGATGAGGGTTACGGTTACCCCAACAAGTTTCGACCTAGCTGTGGTAACTACCCGTTTTATCAAATTTTATTTTATTTTTTTATGAAATAAAAATGATAAAAGAGGCTACAGTTACCGCAGCTAATGCAGACCGAACATCCTGTTGGTTTCATGAGAGCTAAATTTCTGTGATTTTTTTATAGATGGGTTTTCAGGTAGATTATTTCTGGAGTTTATCAACTGGAAATAAAAGTGACCTAAAACAAAAAAAGGTAAGATATCAAAATATAAATACATGTAGCTTTGATTTACAAACGGAAGGTAAACAATTTTCTGACACGAAATGAACAAAGTATGAAATACCCCCCCCAAAAAAAAAAAACCAAAAAAAAAAACCACACACACAAAACAAAATCTGAACAAACATAGACAAACATCCTCGTAAACACTTACAACATGAATCCGGTTGTTTTTGGCACAATGACTGAAATGATCATTTAATATTTAGAGTTTCGAAATGTGCCGAACCATTTTGTTTTTCTCAATTTTATTGCTACCCAAGTTAATGTGTTACAATATACATATATATTTTTTTCTTATAAAAACTTAATTACACAAAATACATTTTTTTTTCTTTCTTCATGTTATCCATCAGCAATGGTCTCAATTTTTTTTTCTGATACAATGTTATGTGTTTTTTTCCTCCCTGCAAAAAAAAGAGTAATTCTTTGCATCGGTAGGTACGATGACATTTTTTTTTTCACCAGGGTTTGTACAGCTTTGTTAGGTTTGTCTTTCTGTTCAACATTTGTATACATTTCATTGCATTAGACCATCTTGCAGCAAAAATAGTGTGTAAGATATGGGAAAAGCGTTACCTTCAGGGGCGAGGATAGTGCTAGTTTATCGAGAAAACTGTTAAATTGGCAAACAAAAGCAATAAAATAAAAAAAAAGACAATCTAAGGGCTACCTTCTACAAGGGCTACTCCTAGCCCCCACAATCTACTCTTCAATTTCAAAGTCGGCTCATGCTTGCATCTCATGCTTGCATCTAAGGCACCAGGCGCGGCAAACTGAGAGCCGAGGACACGATGGCCGAACCGGGACTCGAACCCGAGACCACCAGCTTTTTGGTGGGCTGCATTCAAGCCCCAGGTCTCCGGGTTCAAATACCGGTTCGGTCAAATGCTTCTCCGGCATCAAATCTACTTTAGCATCTGCACCAGAAGCCAAGTTGGAGTTGCTCTCCAAAGTCGTTGCGGCAGGACTACCAAACGACTCAACCCTTGTGAATTGGACGTGGGCTAAAAAAAAACCAGGGCTGCGTTTATAAAGCATCGGATAAATCGTTGTATTCCCTTCACTCTCACTTCCGCATTCTTAAGAGGCATGAGCTGGTCTTTTACTCCTGTACACCTCGAGCTGTTTGGGAATATCCCTCGCAGTGAAAACCTAGCCTATAGGGGCACGTGTTCTGAATAAAGCAGCATCTGTTCCTCACTTTTCTTTTTCAATAAAATGAACTCATTACTTCTCTCACAGCTGTTCTTCGAAAGCTACCAAATGGGATTATTTTGTGCTCGCTCTGCTCTTGGCCTTGCCTGTCAGGCCGAGCTGTGATTTCTGGGTTTCTTCTTAAAACTATTCTTGCTGTTCTCATCAGGTTACCGCAACATTTACCACCGGCTGTGCATCTTCACTCATGTGAGTGTGGCTCAGAAAGAAGAAACAGATCCTCCCTGAGTCACACTTACTCACAGCATGAGCCCACTGTGCAAACCTTTCTGTTCCCTGGACTATTACATGCTTGGGAAAGGGGGGGGGAAGAGAGGGAGCAAGGTTCATTGGCAAGGTCTTAGTTATGACGATTACTGAAAAGTCTAACATCTAACATGAAGAGCTGGGTCTTTTGGTCAGGGGACAGATTGGACCCCCCCCCCCTCCCAATTAAACAAACATTCTGTAGACTAGTTGAGTACGGTATTAGGAAAGCCACCATCTAAGGGCTGGATAGCTCAGATGGAAGAGCACTGGTACCGGTCTTGGGTTCAAGACCCGGTCCAGTCCAAGTTTTCTTTGCCAATTTTGTAATTTATTCTGTAGATTGATAAGATTTGAAGGTTTGCAAGGTCGGGGGGAACAGTGTGGAAAACTGTTGCAGTGGCAACCATGTATTAAGCCATCTCCTTGCAGACGGGAGTAGGACTCTGACACGACTCTGTGTCAGAGGACTCAGAGCCGCACTCCTCAAAATGGACGACTTTACATGTCACCTCAAAACTCTTTTGTAGACTTGTTTTCTTTTTGAAAAACAGACAAGTTGGGCAAAGGGGCAAATCTGAACAATCGAGCACATAAAAAGAAAACGAGGAACCGGTATTTGAAAATTCAACGGAGGAAACACAATCACTAAAAGTCGGCATTCATCAAGTTCAAGGCCAGGATGCTATGACCCCCTTCCTAACATTCCAACGAGTCCATTCTAAAACATGAGGGGCATTGTGAACACTTCAAAAACATCCTCCATGCCATGAATACAAAATGCAGACCTCTGTCTAGTAACACGGCCCACTCGAAAGAAAAAAACAGAAAAAAAAAGAAAAACCACAGGTAGGAATACAACTACAGAAAGGAAAACCAAAACCAAAAATGAATCCGCGAAGCTCGACCGCAACAGGAAACTCCGCTTTTTTTTTCTTCACACCTGTTCACACATTCCATAATATGAATATATTTTTGGTATATATATGTATGTATGTATGTATTTGCTAGGCAGAGGTCATGTCTTGCAAATGTTACTAGCTTATAAAGAAGCGCTACCAATAACACGGCTACCAGTTTGACTTGTTTTCCCTCTCGCTAGAAAGAGTGCCTAATGAATACTCTCGTCCTAAATTCCAGGAGTCCTTGCTGAACTCTGAAATACAACCCCCACCCCCAAAAAAAAGAAGAAGAAGAAGAGAAGAGTTGTCAAATGAGACTGTAAACCAAACACATGAGTAGGCCTACACACGAGGGTTTCTAACACTCGACAGTCCTGTCCTGTTTGTGGAATGCGGCAAAACGGCCCGACTCATCAACAGCAGCTCAAAGTTGCATATGAAGGGCTAGCCCTACTGCTCTTCTGGATGTGAAACACTACAGTAGGACATCGGTATAACAAACACCCTGGGATCCATGAATTTTTTTTGGTATAGCGGTCGTTTGTCATAGCAGTTGCTGCCGCATATCCATGGATGTAAACGTCGGGAGCCAAAGGGCATGTTCATTATAGCCGAATGTTTGGTATATCGGCGTTCGTTATAGCGACGTTCCATTGTACCACTTCTTCATTTGGCTCTGTGTATCACCCAACAGACCACAAAATTTACACCACCAGTGGACAGACACCAGGATGAATCACAGCCATCCTTCCATCGGGTCACTGCAGGCAATCGCTTCCCCCCTGTTGTCAGTGGTGGCAACCGATGACTCGCTCAATAGATGCGTCTGGTATCCTAGCTTCAGGTTTGGTATAAAGTCACCAATTTGGATAGGAATGGGCCTAAAGCACCGTAGTACAGGCATGTGGAAACACGCTTTGCCAGGAGAAATCCTGCATGCATGCATGCCGAGGTGCTAACGCTTAGTGTTCGTCTTCCTAGCCTGACTTTGATCCCTCACCACTCCTGAGCTGGCCAGTTTTGGAGACAAAGATCCATCAAAGCAGGGAGGTGGGCCACCTCCAAGTTTCACATGCAGGGGGAAACCCTGATTGCAGAGACCCAAACCATAAACCACTTCCAGAATGTACAAATTGAAGCCCGGTGGCATGTGGACTGTGGAGGCCATCTTAGCGAGCCACTCCCAAGCATCTCATGCCGCGAGTTGAGCTCGTCGCACCGGACCGACACGTAAATGCCGCGATATCGACTTCCAAAGGACAGACCAGTCTCCCATAGACCTTTCACAACCACAAGGCGAGACTCCAAAACTTCTGAGTTCCGACTGCCTCAATGCTTGACCTTCTGGCAGATCATTTAATGATCTGCAATCATTTGCACTTCCATGGATGGGTGGATGAGGAAAACAAACAAACACAACTTTAAAACTTGCCAGTTGAGTCAGAAGAGAAAATGATATGACATATTTTAGAGCCAACAACTCTTCCAAATTGAAAAAAACAAACAAAACAAAACATCAAAATCAAACTGCAGAAAAAGGAATCCCCATAACGATGTGTTTTACCTTAACCTCTTCCAATAGATAGTTATGCAATTATAATCACTCGCCCAAAACCCAGCGTCTAAATCCCAAGCTGTTGACTTTCAGGGGAAAAAAAAAGAGAAGTAGAAAACTCTCAGCCACTTCTAAAACTCTCTCCTGCTTTCATATGTTATAGCAGGTCTCCGACTCAAGAGGAGAGCAGAGTTGGAGGACAGTTGAAGCCATGTGGCCTGGCGGGGGAGGGGGGGGGACTGGGTGCTACGAGGAAGGGGGCTGATGATGCTACACGGCGCCGACGCAGATACCGCTCAAGAGATGCTGGCCGTGCACGGTGACCTTCCGACGGGACATCACGTGACGGTGCTGGCCTTGGTGGTAGCGTTGGGCGCCACGGTGCTGCCCGCATTGCTCAGGGCCGGTGGCGGCGGCCCCACACCCCCGCCGACACCGCCGCCGGCGCTGGCGTAGCCCAGGTGATTCTGACCGGCAGAATTGACCAGCGCCAGGCTGTTGGCGTTGAAGGCGAGGCCCAGCGTCTTGGCCAGGGCCGAGTCCCCGGTGACCCCCGGCGGGAAGCCCAGCTTCTGGGGGAAGGCCATCTGGGGGTAGAGGGAGCCGGTGGGGGCGTGGTGGTTGGGGGCGTGGGCCGGGGCAGAGTCGGGACTGTGCTGGCCAATTAGGCCCAGGAGGTTGGCGTTGCTCAGCATGGAGGCGGTGGGCGAGGGCGCCACACTCCACGTCTGCCGAAAGCTGGGCAGCGTCATGTGCTGGCCGTTGGTGCTGGTGGCAACGGCAGCCGAGCCAGGGGCTGTGGCCGGCGAGACGGCCGGCCCGTGCATGGGGCTGGGCTGGCCCGCTGCTAGTGTTCTCGGCTGCTGCAGCATACCCGCACCAGCAGCATTGCCGTTGCCGCCACCATGCGGGGCCAGCACGTGGTGGGGTGACATGGCATTGGCATGGGGCGACATGGCGTTGGCGTGGGGCGACATGGCGTTGGCGTGGGGCGACATGGCGTTGCCGTGGGGCGACTGCGGCGAGTTGGCCATCTGCCGCTGCAGGTTCAGCATTGCACTGCTCATGGGGACTAGGCCGTTGCCCAGCAGGACGGGGTTGGACAGCCGCAGCGACTCCAGCTGCTGCTGCTGGCCGGACAGCTGGCCCACAGTCAGACCGCCCTGCCCCTGCCCCATCAGGTCCTCCACCCCGCCGAAGGGGCCGCCGTTGTCGTGGAAGCCGCCCTGCCCGGCCACACTGGTCAGCACGTGCAGCGGGCCCGAGGCCTGGGTCACCACCGACAGGATGCTAGACGGCACGCTGTTGGCCAGGTCAACTACCGGGTGGTGGATGGCGGCCCCCAAGGCGGCGGCCTCCACCGAGTTCTGCCGCATGGTGTCCTGCAGCAGCCGGTTGGCGGCCGACTGCAGGTCACGCGGCAGCCCGTCCATCCCGTCCGGGTCGGCCGAGTCCCCGCTGTTGTCATGGTCGTCGAACATGGCGTTGTCCGTGGACAGGTGGGGGTCGATGGACTGCTTGGACAGCTGGTCCAGGGACTCCTGGACCGAGTTGACCGTCTTGGACACCTCCAGAATGGCCCTCTCCAGCTCCTCCTGCTCCTCCTTGGTGGGCATTGGGATGGGCATGTAGTCACTGTCTCCGTTCTTGCCAGCTAAGGGTTGATAGGAGAACAACAAAAAAGCACAGTATTAGAAAAAAAGTATTAGAAATACCAAGCTGTTGAAAGTTGCCTATGAGAAAGTTTGCCTTTGAGAAAGGCCCTGCTAGGATCGAAACGTCAGGCCCTCTAAACTTTTGAGATTCCTGTATTGCAGGTCATTTAATCAGTGAGCAGTTTGCAAAAGTTTTTGTGTATTTACGAAAGTTACACATGAGAGAGAAAGCATCACGACGGATCTATTCACCAGCCCATACAGCTTCCTGGACGACAAAATAGATCTTGCTGTAAAAGGCAAAGGGAGACATTTAGAAGCTAGATCACGGCAAACACACCGGTTCCTGTTTGGCTAACCCCACTCTGCTGTCCCTGCTTCACCTTCCTCATGCTTCTTGACAAACTTGGTGACCGATGCTGTGCAAACAACGTTACTAAGTAACGCTCACTTGCCCGAGACTTGTCACTGACAAACAACCTCACAGGATAACGAAGAAGAAGAAGAAAAAAGAAAAAAAAATGGTCTGTTTCCCTTTACCTTCCTCGTGCTCCTTGACAAACTTGGTGAACTCCTCGGGCTCAAAGAGGCCCAGGTCGGGGATGTCCATGGGCAGCTTGGGCAGGATCTCCGACAGGTCGCTCCCGCCGGCCTCCGAGTTCAGGTCCGAGTTGTCGGCGTCCGAGGCCATGCGGAGGTCGGAGGTGTCGATGCCCAGGTCAAGGTTCAAGTCCTCAGTCATGACCTCCGACAGGCTCAGGCGGGGCATGGCCATGCTGAAGGAGGGCGGCATGCCGCTGTTGGACTGGGGAACTACGATGGGAATGGTTACCCACCCAAAAAAGGAACAAAAAAAACGGCAGTTATTGGTTAAATTCCTTCTGACTGGCACACCACCAAGGCAAAGACTAGTTGACTATTTTAGGAAGTAAGCCATCATCCAAGGGCTGGATAGCTCTTATGGTAAGGTCCAAGTCTCGACTTCCAAGTCCCGGTTCAGTCAAACTTTTCTTCGCCATTTTTCAAAATTGTTAAAAAAAAAAGGTTCCCAGTCAGATTTGCACTTCATTTGTTTGAAACAAATGAAGTCAAATGAAATGTATCTTATCACAGGGATGTAACTCAACGACAAAGTCATTTCCTGAAAATTAGGTCAATCAATTTTGCGAGTGAGCGCTTACGCAACCGAGAGATGCGATTGCATAATTCAAGGCAGATGTAAAGGTGCCCTTCAGTTTTTAGGGTTTTAACAGATGAAATTGAGCAGTTTGAGATAATAGTTTGATAAAAAAAAATAATAAAAAAAATCACGGAAAAAAAATTCAAGAAATCTGGAAAATTCCGGAAGTCTTATATCCCTGTTATCATGTGATGCATCGCTTCAATTCCAAAACCACTTCACTGACGACTCACCTGCCGGGGGTATTGGCTTTTGTGGCCTGACATTCCTGCGGACTTTCTTCTTCTTGTTGGGCCTGGTTAAGGCAGAGGGCTTGGTCTTCTTGCGCGGCTTCTTCTGCTTCGGCTGCAGCCGCTGCAAAGACAAATTTCCAAACAAACGTTTAAGTCCCCAAAACCAAATGAGGAGGGCTTCAGGTATTTTTATCCTAGCAGGACCTTTCGCAAAGGCAGAATGACAAGGTCGAAAAACAGATCGGAAAGGGGAGAGGCAATAGGGATACAGGTGGCAGACAAGGGACAAAGAGGATAGCTGGATGGGTGGGATCAAAGGGGGAGGGCAAGGGGTAGGGTAGGGATTAGGTAGAAGAAGGGGTAAGATCAAAAGGAAAGAGTCAAAGTTTTCGTTGCCATTTTCTTTTTCAAAAATGGTTCAAAAATCCCCCGTCACTTTTTCCTTTTGAAAAACTGGCACGGAAAACTTTCACTGGACCGGGACTTGAACCCGAGTCCTCTGGATTAATGTACCAGTGCTCTTCCATCTGAGCTATCCAGCCCTTTGATGGCGGACTTCCCAAATAGTCAACTAGTCTTTGCCAGGTGGGGGCGACAGTCAGAAGCAATTCAACCATTAACTGCCATGTATCTCCAGGGATCACCGGTACATTAATCCAGAGGTCTCTGGTTCAAGTCCAGTCAAAGTTTTCTTTGCCCAATTTTTCAGTCAGTTTTTCCTTGGTTTGTTTGACTTTTGCCTTCTATTTGCTTTGAGTGAAATAAAGCAATTTGGAGAATAGATATCCTTTGGCCCGGGGGTGGGAGGAGGGGGGGAGGCCGCTGACACCTACCATCCTCTTGCAGTGCTCGAGACAGAGTGGGTTGTCGTTTTGCATATCAAAGGCGGGCTCGATGCAGCGGAAGCCACCGGGGAACTCGGCCGAGCACTGGTGGAACAACTCCTGGTGCTCGTCCTCAAGGATGTCTGCAGGTAAAGGTGGGGGTCAGGGGTCAAGGAAAGGCTCTCACTTCCTCCGTCTCCCACAAGGTCTGAGAAACATTCAAATAACTCCCCTCAACTGAAGTTACACTTGCTTTGGCCAGTAAGCCATTTCTTTGACCAGTAAGCCATTCCTTTGACCAGTAAGCCATTCCTTTGACCAGTAAGCCATTCCTTTGGTCAGTCAGACATTCCTTTTGTCAGTAAACCATTGATTTGGAAAGTAAACCCTTTAATTTGCCAGTGAACTATTGCTATGGCAAGTAAACTATTCCCTTGGCCAGTAAACCAATTCTTTGGCCAGTAAACCATTCCCTTTGACCAGTAAGCCATTTCTTTGACCAGTAAGCTATTCCTTTGGTCAGTCAAACATTCCTTTGGCTAGTAAGCTATTCCTTTGGACAGTAAACAATTCCCTTTGGCCAGTAAACCATTCATTCTGGCCAGTAAACAATTCCCTTTGGCCAGTCAGCCATTCTTTCGGTCAGTAAACTATTTCTTTGGCCAGTAAACAATTTCCTTTGGTTGCTTGAGAATTTGCTCTAATGGCCAGCAGGCTATCAATCTGAAATTGTGCGATCCCCCAAAACTAGAAAAAACGAAAACAGCCCACACTGTAGCCATGAACTGTTTTTCAGATCCATTTGGCCCGCCTAAACATTCACTCGGGCGCCCTAGCCGGCCACCTGGGGATCCGAAGACAAGATTGGCAAAGGATACGTCGATAGCAGTGACTGGAGTACGGCAACACTTCCTCCTGGCACGCCTCTCCACTTTCCTCCTTGCAGACGCAGGTCCTGTCTGGGGGCAGCTCAACCTTTGGCCTGGATAATTCACCCATCCCCCAGAACATACAGAACAGAGCACCAAAAGAGATTAATTTTTTATCATTCATTCATACAATGAATTTCCAATATTGTAACGAGATCCGGTGCCCATTCAAGGTAAGGGGTTAATTCCGCAGGACGTATTCTGCATTTTTGCACCAAGGCCTCTGGAGTAACATAAAAGGCTCAATCAGAGGCCTGGGTTAAACTACAGTACCAGTCTACACAATTTTCAAATGTTCTTTATCCATTACAAGCTATGCACAATTTGCCTTGTTGGCGATAGCAAATGAGTTGTAATAAGCTCAAAATGATAACAAATAATTTTAACGTTTGCATGGTGAGAGTAGCAGAATAAATGTAGCATTCCGTCCCCAATGTAAAACTGCAAGTTCTAGGCCGAGGTACTAGGATCCAAACTGAGCTTTGTTGGTTAAATAACTACGGGTCAACGAATGTGCCTGAAAGCGCTGCATTGCCAATGGCCGTATCGACTCAGCACGGCCTTCAAAATGGACAACTACCCTATGCACTGCGCATGACATTTGTATCCATATATGGTAACGGTCTGAGCATGGGACCCGGATCAGACTGTTACACCGGACAATGAAATCAATAAATAAACGACCGTCAAGATGACAAGTTCTTTGGAGAAGGTGGCCCCTTTTGGTTTTGCCCCCTCCTCCGTTGAAAAACCCACCTGGTTAGCGACTGCCTCCTCAGGCCCAGCAGCGATACCACGGTGCCGAAGGAGTGCTCCCTGGCCGCCTTGATCAGGGCCAGGCACAGCCGCTTGGACTTGAGCCGCTGGGTACGATGACAGCGGTCCGACTGCACCAGGCAGGCGCACTGGCTGCGCAGGCGACCGCTCAGCTCCTCCAGACGGTCCTGACGACTCCGCCTGTCCGGCGAACTATCATCATAATAAGGCATCATAATAAGGCCTCTTAGTCAAAAAGATTATCGGTTGAGTGCCGGTTGAATTCATCCGACTGATACAATTTCCCCCGGTAGAAAGCCGATTGTACTGGACTCTGGGGTGAAAAATACACGATGGCTATCCGGTGGAAACGACATCGGACGGGTCAAATCATCTGATACCCAACCGATGATCTTTTTGATAAGAGGCCTAAGGCACTCTGCTGGGATCGAAACTTCAGGGCCACTAAATTTGAGATTTGCATTTTGGTGATTTTAGTCAGTAAGCAGTTTGCAACATTTTTGTATATCATTATAATAATATGTAAACGGTTGCAAACTGCTCACTGACTGAAATGACCGGCAATACATCAATCTCAAAAGTTAGAGGGCCTGACGTTTCGATCCTAGCGCGACCTTTTTCAAAGGCCTTTGAGAAAGGTCCCGCTAGGATCGAA